>JBBJLS010000023.1:1587961-1617328 GCA_037577275.1 Bryconaethiops microstoma
GTGTGTATATACACACACAAACACACACACACACACACACACACACACACATACATACACATACATACACACATACATACATACACACATACATACACACACACTCACATATATACAAAAACAAACTTCTCTAGACTTAAAACAATATACATTAATTCTAAGACCGTTGACAGGACCATAATCATCATCTTTACTTAATTGGTTACATCAACTATGGCCCATGTATCGGATCACGAAATACTGTCATGAGTTCTAACAGCTTCTGTTCACACTACTAAATAACTTCTAATTAGCTACTAAAATACAACTGGGCCACAACAATAACTTAAATTATAATTACATGCTTGCCTCTAGTTTATCTTCTATATGCAAATGTAAATGCATGAGCCTTCAGTAATATGTAATTAGTTGTTTAAAACATTAATAAAGCAGAACACATTGTTGCGCACTATTCATCATACCAAAATAAACACATCATAAAACATCGTAATTACTTTAAAATGACAATCTTGTGTAGCCATGCAGCAAACATCGATGCACAACTTAAATGCACTTTAGACCTGATCATGGCATGTAGTACTTGCACAATATATAATTTTTATAAATTGTAAGACATTTGGGGAAAAAAATCTGTTCCCTCGGCTGGACAGACCAACCTGTTTACAAAAACGTAACTCCAACCGTACCTACTTCTTGTTCTTGCGTGTCTATGGATTCTAACCCAGAGGTGACTATTATCAGTAAATTACAGCACAGCTAATGACATCTTTGAAGACTGTTTACTGAAATCCAACCAAATGAACGCATCACGAAAAAAAAATAGATGTCTATGATTATTTTCTCATTGATCTCAAATGAAGAGATCAGCTTTTTGGTCAACCAAATAAAAAAATCCCAAACATCCAGAACTGGACTACAAAAGCAGTGTGACTTTAAGAAATGTACACACAGGAAGGCAGTCAATCTAAAGCATGGATCCCATCTGCAGTCATGGAGGGCTGGTGTCTAGTTTGGTAATTAACAGCCGAGTTGAAGCAGGTGTTTAAGCCAAGAAATCACCAAACTATGGTGGACACTGTTCCTCCAGAACTGGAGTCGGAGATTCCCGATCTAAAGACTTCAAGATCAGTAGATACATACTAATAATTGGCTAATGTTTATAGTCTAACAATTTCATCTTGTACCTTAAAGTTTGTAAGCATTTGCGAAGAGTTGGAAACCTTGAAAATACTGCCAACATTTTTACAGTTCTTTTCTCCACTGAAAATTAACTAAATTTCATGTGTACAATGCAAATGTACAGACAGAGAGTTTTTCAGCCTGAGGATAAGTGTGTTCATGTGATTAACTATCAGCACCCATGAGGCAATCAGGTCTTCTCAGCATGTTGAACATGTCTGTGCGTGGCTCAGGTAGAATCAGCTACTTGAGGGACAAGTGAATAGGTAAAAAGTACTTTGCAGTATTGCTGCGCTTCATACAGCTGGGGTTCATGCTTTTCCCAGTTATGTTAAATTCTGTTTGTTGCAAGGGATTGAAATGAATGCCTCAGAGATGGGGTGTTATGAAAATTTCAGTAACCACAAATTGCATCAGTAACCAATAATTCTCACAGGCTTCCATAACTCATATAATAACAATTTTGATTATTACTGTTGTTGTTATTGTTATTATTATTATTGAAATTAAATAATAATTATATTATTATTGTAATAATTACAATAATGTACAACAGCTAACACATTGAAATTATCATGTTGTGACATTGATAATGGTTATCAAAATAATTACAGTTTGAAATGTCATGAGTACCACTTAATTTTATACCACAGTAAATTATTAAAACAGGTAACTGTTACATCCCTCACATGTGAAAATACTTCTACTTATGTTCTCAATGTTATGGATGGTATGGAAAAAAAAACCCTTTGTGTCTTCTTTTCAATGCACCAAACCGATTTTTGTAGTTTAAAATATTGAAAAAAGCACATCAGAAGTTAAATGCATTTCCCTTCGAGAAAAGGTCACATGGCTTTAAAGGACTTCATCTCTGGTGCGTGCAGTATCTAAAGTTAGATAGATTAGATAGATAGTTAGGGCTGCAACTATCGAATATTTTTGGATTCGAGTATTCTGTCGATTTTTTCATTGATTAATCGAGTAATTGAATAAATCATACTTTTGTGTTTTTAAACAACTATATCAATAGTGTGTTATGCAACAAGAAAGGCCTCTTAAAATGAGCAAGGACTTTGCGAGCCGCGTTGCTCCGCGGGGCAAGCACTCAGCCACAGGCTGCCAGGTCTCAGGGGCCCTTTCCAACAAGCCTTAGTTCGCCCTTCTACTCCACGGGGATCCGGAGTTATTAGCCAAAAACCTCCCCTCTCTACGGATAGGGGAGGGGGGGGGTCTGGGAGCGTCATGTGCCTCTAAATGTGCTGCCAAGTTCAGAACACCTACCGCCGCGAAACACCTACCACTACGATGTCTGCCTTACGCAGTGTAAAATGGTCCCACACTTAAGACATTTTCTACCTTTTACGCATACCGGGATCTTCATTTTCCACCATTTCCATAGAGAGGAAAATAAAGGCATCGTCTTAAATCTTTGAAATGCGCGTCAGTTACAACAGTCCGTGTGAAACAATGATACTGGAGCTGCACAGTAGTCTACAAAGCGGGAGTGATACGATAGCAGACACATTTTAAATTGATGGACTTTGGTGACATAAATTAAACGAAGCCTCAAGTCAAATTTTTTTGTAATCGAATTATTCAAGTTACTCAAATAATCGCTTCAGCCCTAAAAGTTATGTAATGCATGACATGCGTGCTTTGAATTCACTACTGGCAATGGATCAGTGATCATGAATGTCAACCTATTTCAATTTTACCATTTTTCTGTTTTTTTTCTAAACCAGAAAAGGGCGTTCTCACAGAATGTCATGTGGGAATGACTTAGTCCATTCCTCCAGTCTGACACACCCTCCACACACCCTGCAGGTGCAGCCATGTTTCTGAAATACATAAACCTCAACAGCACACACACACGCATGCTCACTCTGCAAGGCTTTGACTTGAGGCAACTCATAAAGCCCAAATTTGAAACTAACAATACTCATTAGATACATCCTCAGCACAAAGGGACTAAACATTGAGCTCTAAAAACACATGCAAAATTGAATGTAGAGTAAATGCAACTGTAAATATAAGCATATACATTAGTACAGAAGTGAGTGTGTGTGTGTGTGTGTGAGTGAATAGGGAGCGCGGGACTGCTAAATTAATTGCTGTGTATGAAGTTGTCTCCAAGTGAACATCATCACGAGTTTGGGGTAGAACTTCTTACCTCTGGTGGCTCAGGAGTCTTGGTTGGGCTTGAAGTTTGGCTAAACACGGATGAAGCTTTGCCATTGATATTCTAAATCCAAGAAGAAACATCAGTGTGTTAACATCTCATTTTGTTACAGAGAACAGACTGCATAAATCATTCAAATGGCCTACCTGACGTCAATACCCAGTACACAAACAGTTCTTTGGCACAAACATGAGGATAGTAAATAAGCAGGGAAGCCTTTAGCAAATTATTTGTGGAGACAAACTATATTTCAGCTTGATCCACAATGGTGAACTAAAGGACAGCTTAAACTTGGCTATGTGATGTAAATATGTAAACTGTGATGAGGCACTTATCAGTCACAGTATTCCAACTTTTTTTATTACAAGTATAAAAAATATAAATCAAGCATGCATTTTGGCTCAATATGAATAAAATGTTTTACACATGTACGCTTACTAACACTTGTAAACGGAATAACATTATCTGTGTTCGTGTAATTAGTGTTATTTTTCTGCACCAAATGAAAACATTTTGTATTGAGAGTACACAGGGTGTCTTAGCCTATTATAAAGTAATGGATTTGTAGGTAAATATACACTATATCGACAGAAGTATTGGGACAAGTATAGTGCACAAAGCAAGCTCCATAAAGACATGGTTGGATGAGTTCAGTGTGGAAGAACTTGATTGGCTCCACACAGATCCCTGACCTCAAACCCATCCAACACCTTTGGGATTTACTGGAATGGAGACTGTGAACCAGACCTTCTCGTCCAACATCAGTGTCTGACCATAAATGCTCTACAGAATGAATGGACATAAATTCCCACAGAAACTCCAAAATCTTGTGGAAAGCCTTCCAGGAAAAGTGGAAGCTGTTATAGCTACAAAGTGGGGACCAACTCCACGTTAAAGTCTATGGGTTTGAATGCAATGTCATTAAAGTCCTCCATATACTTCTCAAATATACTTTTCATATACTTTTCAAATAGTATATCATATTAAACCACAAACAATACATGAGGAGGCGAACAAACATTACTGGGGAAGAGGACTTGGCCCAAATGAAATTACAATCAGGTGTAGGATCTATGAGAAACAGTTGTTATATTGTTTTTCTCGGTCCCTCATGAGCCCAAGTGTCCATTTGTCGTATGTGAATACAGCACAGCACAGTACATAGCGTGAAATTCTTTCTTCACCAAGTGAAGCACTGGACAGCCAGGAACACAGAACCTGGGGAGCAGTTTGTGGGAATGGTACCTTGCTCAAGGGTACCCTAGTTGTGCCACTAGCAGTCCTGGTATTCGAAACCACTACCTTACAGTCGCAGGGGCAACACACAAAAAAGGGAAAAAAATAGAAGGACTCACTAGTTGCTGGCAGCTGTCCCCCTCGTCCAGGCTGCTGACACTTACCCTCTGCAGGTAGACCGGGTTCACCATCTGGTGCGACTGGTTGATCAGAACATAGGACTCCGCGGCTCGCTGGACCGGCACCAGGTAGCGCACGTTTCCTTGCAGCACGTTCCCTTCCACAGCTCCGTTCACGTACTGTACGGACTGGAGAGACTGGACGGGCTGGAGGGACTGGAGGGAGGCTGCCGGGGCCATACTGACCGTCCTGAGCGTGGAGGCCCCGTTAAAGCTGAACTGTCCGGGAGACAGCACCGTGGCCACGTTCGGCTCGGAGGCGACGCTCACGGTCCGGAGGGTGGACGTGCTGTGAGCCGTTGGAAGCGTCATTTTCGGAGTAAAGTAACTCAACAACAGGCGAGGAAATTGTTCTTTTAATTCTGTGATCAAATGAAAAACACGTACTCGAGCAAACCGTGGAGCTTTCTATCACAAACTGGAAGAGTTGTGGAGTTTTTCCCAAGAGCGGTGGGTGGAGCCTAAACTTATATAGAGTTCCTACCTGCTGGGAGGAGGGGACAGCACACACTTATTTCTTCAAACCATTACTCACTGTGTACAAGTTTTTAGAATTAAGGACCTAAATACACCTTTAATATGTTTGATGTATACAATAATAGTAAGTCTCTTAGATCTGCGGGAGCTGCAACGCTACATTACATTACAATCATTTGGCAGATGTTTTTATTCAAAGCTACTAAAAATAAGAGAAATACGTTTCAGGACAGTGTGAGAATCAGAGAGTATTAAGTGTTAAATCTTTATGTAAGAGTAATGCAATAAGATAAAAATCTTGCTAAAAGCCACACTGTTCTCTACCTTCTTTTAAATATATACGCTTTTGTAAATATATATATTCAGAAATAGAATACAAAATATATTTATTGATTTTCTATGTATACATTAATTTTTTTCCATTATTGTATTTTATTTTGTATTCTATTTCTGTAAAGCACATTGAATGAGCTTTTTTTGTATGATAATGCGCTTGAACTTAATTCAGCAACACACTACCAAACCTACAAACTCTACCACATTCAGTCATGATCCTGGACCGATCAGTAACCAATTACTGTTCATGGGTTAACATGAACATGTCCCCCCGAGTTTTCAAAATCACCTCCCTCCCCCGCCACACCCACCCCAAAGTATTGGAACACTTCTTAATTATTGAACACAGGTGACCCCTTACTTCTGGACAACCATGCTTCCAACTTTGGGGAAGAACATTTTCTATTCCAGCATGACTGTGCCCCAGTGGTCCAGTTTGATGTGGAAGAATATAAACCCCATCCATCACCTTTGGGATGAACCGGAACTTGCGAGGCAGGCCTTGGTTCACAATCAATGTTCCTGTTGGTGTAATGGTCCGGTGTCCCAGTACTTTTGTCCATGTAGTGTAGTTGTGACGCCACAGCCGGGTTGGTAGAGAGGCGTTGTTACCTGCCCCCTTTAGTGTCTAGACCGGCACTACTTTTCACAAAAACTGTATCACTTCGCTGTGCATCGGTTGCTACGTAACGCTGAAGTTAACCGCCAGAAAATGTCTATTTTACAACAGCAGATACCCTGCGAATAAAGCTTACATTTCACACTGTTTGATCAGATTCTATAAAGTAGTGTGACAGCTAGTCAACATCAGCTTCCCAACCTGTCCAAGCAGATTTCTCGGCCGAGGAACGAACTTAAAGGTAAACAAAACGAGTTAAAAATTAGAAGTCAACAAAGCCGAGCTGTAAAACGCTTAACCGACTAGACCAAAACCACATTCTGATAAGTCTGGGTAGAACACCAAAAAATAGCTTATCCTAACATCGTTATAGTTTCAAAATAGCTTATCCTAACATCGTTATAGGCTCCAATAGTAAACACAGTTCTTTTTTAAGCAGAAGGATTTTCCAACATTAAGGAATATTCCATTTTAAAAATCGGGTTGTTCGATTTCCTTTTTATGGAACTAGTGTCATTATAAAAAATGCGTTATCAGTAATAACAGCATAGTTATTTCTATCTTCATCGCTGACATATTGGGGCAGCCGGAGGCCTGCACTTATGGCTTTGCCTGTGATCGGAAGGGTTCCGAGTTTGAATCCCAGGTCTGCCATTGGCACCACTGAGGTTCCCTTGAGTAGGATACTGTACCCAAACAGTGCTCCCTGGGTGCTGTGTTCCTACATGCCCACTGCTTCACTTGATGAATGAGTTAAATGCAGAGAAAGAATGAAGCTTTTAAATGACAGCATCAGGCATTCAACCAAAGCTCCAGCCAGCTTTGTACAGCTGCTTTATACCCCGTTAGCTTGGTACTAATACAACTACAATGATACTCAATTTGACTGTACCTTACTCTCGGGGCAAATAATAAAACTTACATTTGAGTGCATGTGAAGTCTTATACAGGTTTACAGCAGCCAATCATACTTGCCCCCATTAGTGAATAGTGTATTAGAACATTAAAACCTTCATAATTCAGCAGATGGGGTGGAAACAATCCATTTCAGAATGAAAAAGACCAGCAATCAGGAAACTTTTTTTTTATTATCAGGTGCACAATGTCATACAAAGCAAAACCAGCCACAGAATATAGCAAAATTTCATACCATTCATCATCAAGCAAATTATTATACATTATGATTGCATGTTTACCATCATAGCTGAAAACTATTAAAGGTGACAACTTGTCAAGTAAAGTGACTGAGAGTGAGACCAGTAATCCAGCCAATGGTCAGGGCAAGTGTCAGAGTATGGAAACTGCATATACCAATGAAAGAAAGCAAACAAACCATATTGGGAGTCTAGTCATTACATGTGTAGAGTGTTCACTGCTTTTGACCATTTTCACGCAAGATTGCACACAGCTGGTTTAATTCATGACCTCCTACGCATCTACTGGAGAAATCAAAAGTGTAACTGTAAATTATACATAAAACCAATATGTGCCAGTATAATTATAATAATCCTCTCAATAAAGTGTATTTTCAAAGCTGTACCACAATTAAAGATTTAGAGGCCACAGAGCAATGGTTTATATGATCCATCTCCTCATGGTCATGCACCAAATAAATTTTTACATTATCAGTTATATGTATTCATATATACATTAACCTTAATCTGAACAAAAATAAATAAAAAGGTACTTTGGTTTTAAGAAAAAAAAAACTCTTTGAAAGGTCTCTGAAACATTCAAAGCAAGAATTCAAATTTAAAGCAAAACAGAAACTAGGGGGGGAATTGGAACAAGTGAGAGGACAATGGGAAAACAAATATAAAATTGTTAAAAAACAAACAGTACGGAAGCGGCACATAGGTGTAACTGTTTCTTGGTCTTGGCGACATGTGAAAATAGGCATTTTACAGTGGCTAAACAATGTGAAATGAAAACGACATGCATTATGTTTAGAAATGGAAGGAAGTGGAGACACTGGATGCAAGAGTACAAAAACAAAAACAGTAAAATAACCCAGGCATTGAAGATCATATAACCATTCAAGGCCAAATCCTTAAAATATAAATCACTAATTCGAAGAAAACACAAGACACAACCGATTTTAGCTCTCTTCAGCATGGACAAAATTAATATGAATAACTATTACTTCTGAAAGGAGCAATGTGAAATATTTTAGCAATCATTAAAACATCTTCAGAAACATGTTACACAAGAAAGGATGATTTTCTAGGTATAATTGAGCAGTTTATTGTATAATCTCCACAAAGCCAGATTCTGGAAGCAAATTCATTATTGCTGGTTATATCTTAAGTGTAGCTACTTTCATATTTGGTAACCAGTGACTAAGAGACATAGGCAGAATGCAAAGGCATATTAAAAGCAGGATGCAAATAAAGTGAAAAGGCTTGAACACGAACTCATTTTGACCAGAGAGTGTACAATATGTAACAGTACCTTCCTACTAACAATGTGTCACTTTGAAAGCTTAACAACAGTGCAGTTCTGTACAATACACTTTGGCAATGAGGCCAGCGCTCTAACGCTACATACATTTGATGGATTTCCACAAAAAAAAAAAAAAAAAAAAATCTAAAGTTCAAAAAAAAGAGAAGTGTCTAAAACTTTCTAATGTACAACATAATTATGTACAGTTTAAGTTCAAAATGCCTACCAAAATATTCTACTCATTCTCATTCATGTTCTTGTTCATATACAAACATCCATACATACACACAATGTTGTAGGTGTGAACCCACTGAAGAGTGCATGTTCTAGAGAAAAGCTCTCTCTGGCTGACTTGAGATTTAGAGAGATCACTACACAAAACACAAGCAACAAGCAGTGTTTAAGTACAAGAGCATGAGAGCACTTGCAAGAAAAGAGAGTATGTTTTTGCATTTTACTTTAAGCAAAAGAATTTTGAGGCAAAAGACAAAAAAGGTCACCTGAAACATGGGCACAAACACCATTTTGGATTAGCTTCAGGATACTCTGGCATAAACTGATGCTTGTAATATACTGGGTTGAGAGATATTCAGAATCTACAGGCCACAAGAAGGTGCTCAGGCAAGCTGATCTGGGCCATATACAGTTATTTTGAAGGAAAAAAAATCTGGAGTATATTTGCCTTAGATTCATTTCACAAATGTTTGGTATTCATCTTAGTCAGTAGTAATGTTCTGTTGGTTAACTGGAAGCCACCATCACTTACTAAACTTTCTGAGGATACTCAATAAAGTTAGGTAAGTTACTAATAAATTAGCATTTACTACTGTGAAACTCTGAACAGATCTTTAGTTCTTCCCATGAAATTGCTTCAGTGGTGGCAATGGTGGCTACTGGCTAACACAGCATTACCAATGGTAACCCTAACAAGGTTTGCACTCTTAAGTGCTGACCTAACATTTAGCTGCCAGGAGAGAAAATCCAAGGCTGTGAGTGTAAAATGGACTTTAATGGAAAAAAAACTACATACAAAACTAAAAATAACCAAAAAAGACACTTGAATAAGCATGCACATGAAGTGAGTGATGGAGGAGGGATTGTGAATGCTCAAGGAAGGACAAAGGTAGGAGAGGTGCAGTGTGTTCCCTTGCCCCTCCACACACACTCTTTAAACCCATGGAGTGTCTCTGGCTCAGCTATAATGGAAGCTTCTTCAGCTGCTCATAGGTGATGAAGAACTACAGTGTTAGTTAAGGGTATAAAACTTTATCTGCCATCACAAAAGCATGCTGTAATTTTATATTTACAATTACTTCCTTGTTGCTCACTGAAAAAAGCAGAAAAGTGCAGAATGAAAACCTTGGTGTCAGCAGGTATAAGAAAAGACATTTATGATGTTTTCTATTTTACTTGCTTGTACAGTCTCATTTTGCAGAAAGACATGAGTGCTCTCGTCATTTTTGTCATGTTTTGTCATTAATAATAAAAACAACTAGAAGTGCAATATTGAACCCGTTGATGAAAAAACCCGCTGAGATATATACATATTATAGATATATACATATTTTTTATACATATATATTATTTATTTTATTTTTTTATGATGCTATGCTGTCCTCTAGTGGACAGTCTTTGTAAAAACCAAAACAGAAACTAACGTTTTTGGAGAAGATAAATGGTAGTTTTTTTTAAAGGATACAATGATGTTCCAGGGCCCCAAACGCAGCCAGTTGGGCCAGAAGCCCTTGTAGAGGGCAAAGAACCCTTCATTTCTCCAGGTCTGCATGAGTCCATCCAGTGTGCCTTTATACAGGAGGTTCCCGGACAGAACACGTTGGTTCATCATCCGAGTCCTCACCACGTCCACTGGGTTAGAGGCTAGGGCCCCCGCCAGACCACAAGCAAAACTGGAACTGCATTTAGACACAACAGTAAGGATCAGATCTGAAATCATCTGTGAATACCATGTTTACATAAGCCCAAGACTGCAAAGCATTCAAAATAATAATTATGGTGAAGTTTGAATATTTGGTATTTCTTGGCACAGGTTTCTGCCTGTAAATTTTTGCACAGCTACCAATCCAGATATGCTTTACTTACATGAAATGTGTCAAAACAGTATCTCCCATAAGGCCAGAACGAATCAGGTGCTTCTTCGTGATGTCATACACAGGCAGCTCTACACCAACCACGATAGCTGCCCTTTGTGCAGTAGGAATGACGCCCTGCAACACACAATTCAGTAGATGACAAAGTACTTTTTTACTGCTTTTCCAGTGGTCTCACACTGCTGAGCTATGGTTTTGTATGCATACATGAACATAAACTAATGGACCCAAATACGGTCTAAACTTCTTTCAAGGCTTCCTGTATAAACAAAAAAAATAGTATTCCAGCACTTTTACCATGGTTTAAAGGGTGATGCCAGGTACCATGTCACATACAACACCCTACCTGTGATGAAGTCACAGTAACACACAACCTTGAGTGGCTTATTGCTTTTATAAAACAGTGGCAAACATTGCAATACAATTAAAACAATTAGTACAATGTTCAATCAAAAAGAATCTATTAAAGACAGTTCCGTGAACAACTGTGACCATTTAACGGCTTATAATAGCTTGCTGCTGTTGGAGTATTTAACCACAGCTTACATTGTGACTGCGACAAGCACTAAGGTCTACCCAGGCCGATTCCCTTTTAGGCACAGAATCAACACTACAAATGAAAAAAAGTCTACATATTCTATGGTTTTCAAAATAAACACCACTTGTCCTACTCTTAGAAAAGGACTGTAGTAATGTACTAGAAAAAACAATATGAGCCAGATAATCAGCTTTCACTGTCTCTGCATGTATAAGCAAAATTATGTATCTGGAACAGTTGCTGGCTCGGCTCAGTTCAGTTCAGTTCTGTAAACCTGCATAATGTATGAATAAACTAAGCAGAAATTTCTTTTACCGTGGCTCACTCATTACTGACTCACCCTCCACAGCCCTCTGGTGCCCTCTGTTTGGTAGATGTTCATGAAGTTGGCCATCATGCTGCCCTGTAGCAGACTGCCCTGAGCCTGCATACGAATCTGTACAAAAGAGAGTCCAATAAAAGATAAGAAAGAACCTCTACCACAAACTTTTTTGTGCGAAGGCCCTTCTGATGGAATCGCAATTTCAAAATCCTCTCTAACTGCTCTAATTGAGGTAAAGAGATTGGCTGGACCATGCAAGCATTTTCACCTTTTTAGCTTTAAGTTTGGGTTGTATTGTTGAAGACAAGTTTAAAATTTTCTGTAAAATCTCCCAGTACATCACTCCACCCATGATTCCTTCAATGCGTGTAACACGCCAGTATTGTTTGCAAAGAAAAATCTCTGTAGTTCTCTGAACTATAACCAAGACCAGAGTATATTCTCTCGCTATAAAGGACAAGTATGTAAATCTGATACATATGCACATGGAAGTATAATGAATATCAAAAACGAAAAAGATTCCTAATACTCATTTCACCTCACTGTACTGCAGACACTGTATTATCAGATCCTACGGTATTTTATTTTATTACTGTGTTCCCAAAAATGCTAGATTTTCACATTATGTATCTGAAATTTTAAAAAAGTTGTTTACAGTTGCTCACCTTTAGCACATCTGTGGGGTTAGCTAAGGAAGACGACAATACTCCAGACACTACACCGCAGAAAACATTGATTACCATGGTCTCATCTGCAAGGAGCAAACACAGTGGACACTGTTACCATACTGAGTGTTTTGTACAGAAAACTAAAGGGCACAAAGAGTACACACAAGGATAAAAACAAGCACCTAATTCACACTGGGTCTCATTACAGAATAACTGATTATGCAAAATAAACCATATAAAATTCTAAAAATGAATGTGAATGGGTCTTGTGCAATGTCTGGATCGTCTATGTTAAGAGAAGATCCTCAGAAGCAAATTCATTTTTGGGGAAGGGTGTTTAGTAGGCCTGGGCGATGTAATTAGACATACCAGTAACTATCTACAAGTACTCATGTTATTCGTGATAGTTAATATACTGGGAAAAAGACATGACAGAACTAGAGAGGAGTGATTTCAACAGCTTACTAAATTATATTATTATAATATGTACATGTACCATTTTATGCTCTTTTACTGCAAAAACAAAAAACAGAATGTTACATAGATGAAGGTTGTGTTAGAGCAAATTACACTCTGTCTCTACTGCTGATTTCCATAGATTTCAACCTGGTGTCTGAGGAAGTCTTAAATTCCATACAGCTTCGGTGTCCTAATGGTTTGGATTTAGGGCTATAATCATTAATCACTAACTAATTTGGTAATTATCAATAACATGAACATAACTCATAAAACTGCTCAGTCGATTTCACCGAGTTTTTCCTTTCATTTTTGTATGCATGACATTGCATAGCATACACACAACAGTTTCTCATTGAGCAGCACATGTGTGATTCTCACACTGGTGTGCTGCTACAGGAAAAACAAAGCACCATTTTTTTCTCTTTCTAGTTTGTGTAGCCACACTGAGCCGATTCTGACAGATGAAAGAACCGGATGTTTTTAATGTGAGCCTGTTTTTATTAAATACAGTTTGGGATGAACACAAAGAAAATAACAAAACAAATCCAGCAGATACTTCTTTCTTTTAGCCCAGAGGTTATTAAACCTGCTCTTTAACGGTACATTTTACATTTACATTTTACAGCATATAGCAGACGCTTTTATCCAAAGCAACTAACATTCCCTAACTACAGGGGACAGTCTCCCTGGAGCAACTGGGGGTTAAGGCTCTTGCTCAGGAAACCAGTGGTGGTTTGCTGAAGGTAGGATTCGAACCCATGACCACTAGGCCACCACCACCACTATACCTTAATGACGTTTATGGATCTGTTCACTCAGGGATGGGAGAACTCTTCAGGAGTAGAGCTGAAGACCACTGTTTTTGCAAGTTTTCAGGCACATGACTGCAGCAGCATTGTGTGTGTATATGGTGGAGTTTGAGGCAGTGTTTCAGCTTGGCATGCTGGGCATTTAAAGGAGGAAACAAATGAGTTCTCATGTGAAAGATGGCAGTAATGTTAATGTATACATTTTCACAACTTGGCCTTAAAAAAAATTATTGCTCTCTCTGCCACAAATGGCAAGTGTTGTGGATCTAATGACTATACTACTACAATGGTTTAAAATAAATGTGTCCTAGTTTATCTATTTTCTGAAAATAAATGTAGTCCCAGTCCTGCTGGGAGCTGTAAAATTATGCAAATGTAATACTTTATTGTACTCAACAGCACTGCTATATCTGCTAGAACAATGGACAACATGTAAATTTTCCAACATGTAAATATTGTGCTAATTATTTTTAGATATCACCCAGGCCTAAGGGTCTCTGTAATATTTTGATATCTCGTAGTTAACGGTATAAATATTCACACTAGTACTAGTAAAGAACGAGACTGCACCCTAACCCAGTGAGAGCCCCATTAAGCTTAAATTCTGTCAAAATTAGCCACCAATTTATCTGTAATAACAGTTGGAATTGTAAGAGGAGAGGAAAAAAAATAAATAAATATGGATCGAGTTTAGAACAATAGTTACAGTAATTCCTTGATCAATGTGACCAACAGTTAGTGTGCTCCAGCACGCGCCCTTCATTTTGGCATTGGAATCCCCACACCAGCAGGCAAACCAAAGCCTGTATCAAAATAAGCATTCGACACACAGTGGCAACATCCTTGGCAAAGCATGCAGTGAGAAAAACGAAGAAGAAAAAAAGATGCCACAACACACCACTGACTTAATTCAGGCTTGCCATTTCAGACGAATTACGGCAGAGGTTCAAGTAATGTTCATGTTTGCTAAAGAAAGTGAATATGGGTGGAAATATGCTGGCGCCAGTGCTAGACAGTGTCAGACAGCACTCTGCCGCTGCCTTCAACATCTCCTGTTTGGACAGTGTATTAGTGAAGGTGGATGCACCCTGTTGTGGAGATGTGAATCAACAATAACCTCAGGTTTATGAGAGTCAGCCTAGGATGATGTTGCTAGAAATTCAGGGAATTTCTGTCTTATGCAACTCTGACCTCAGTTAAAAAACAAGCACAAAGCATGTTTATATTTGATATAATAGGGAAGACAGGCATGAATCATGTCTACACCTAATCAAATTAAACAAGAACATCAGTTTTTCTTGAAACCCTGCCGTTTCAGTCCCAGTATGTCAAATGACCCTCCACCAATTCAGTGCCCATGTCTTAGACAAGTCAGGCAGGATCAGCAGCATAAACACTAGCAAAGACTGAGTGGTCTCAGGAGCCACATTTACACAGAAACACACAATGAAAAGTAGAAGGTCATTTCTAGGACAATGTAGAGTTGGGTGGTTCAATAATAATAGGATTAAGAAGGTATTTCAGAATTATGACAGTCAAATTTGTGTTCCACTCTGTATCTAATAAACTGCCAAATTAATAAACTTTTCGGTTCATGTAAACAATTGTACTTCACAAAAATGTGGAAAAAAATGTACTTTACAACACATCACTCTATAAATCAACACCTGACAACAATATTTGCTAAATATTAAATCATAGCTAAAGGGCAGTACAGTACTGTGGTTAGAGCCAGGCTTGGAGTATAAAAACTCTAATCTAGTTAAAAAAAAAAAAGTAATCTGTTTAACCAGATTAGAGTTTAGAGGCGGTCCATGTTGGAGTAACAGCTGGAACGGAGTCACACCTGTCCTGTGGTAGGGGACCAAGATAAGCTAGTAGTAGCACCAATGTTGGTGGGCATAACCACCTTTTTCCTTCATACAGTCATACATTTTACAGACCAAAAGGTTAAGGTTGGAGTGACAAAAGTGTTTGCCTAAGAAAGAGGAGCCAGTTAGATAGCACAAGACCATAGACAGCACAAGAGTTTTGATCGCCAAGGAACTAAAGCAGACACAAGTTCAGATTATAATGACTGAAATCTGAGAAAGTGAAGTTGAGCGGCTGTAGTTCGAGCAACTGAAAGAAGAGTGAAATACCCTGAAGCTGCTTAATAAGCTACGGTTAAGATTAATGTTAGAACTGCGTTGATGAAACAAGTGTAGACAAAGTGTAGACAGACAGGTACTGGAGTGACAGAAAGCCAAAGTTAAAGCTGTTGTGTGTTGTTTGGAGTTTGTGTTTTACAAGGTCAAAAGTGACATAAAGCTCAGTACCGGTTTGGTTCTAACTAACCAATGCAAAAATGACAGATTTATAGCATGACAATTGATCTCTGTTAGCACAAAGTAGAGAGACTTGCGTTAAAGAAACAGTCAAAATTAAAAAGTAAAAATCAAGCCACTTCCATGTAGCTTTCCTGAGGCATTTCTCCTCATTTTCTATCAGCACCATTGATCAGTGATTTCTCATCAGGTCTAAGATACAAAGGCATGGAATGTGTTTATTTGGCAGTTTATTAGACTGATGTGGAAGGATTAAAGTCAAGTTTTTAAAGTCATCTTTTTAAATACCAGTGTCATTTAACAAGGCAGTATACCTTAGTACCAAGCACCCCTAACAAGCCCCACTGTACCCACCCCTAACAGCTCATCATTGTTGTTAAATTTAAATAGGAACTCCACACATGAAAACAATGTCATTCAGAGTGATATGATGTGAAATGCTATATTCTGGACAATTCTACTCAGAATGATTCACAGTGGTGATAATGGGAACCAGAGTTCCAGAGGGTTAATACTTTTAAACAAACGACACATTCTTTCCAACCATAACACTCTCAATGACTGAATTATGGAGAAATTTTAACAGAATTTAACAGAAGTTCAGAGAGATCAGATAGAGTAATAAGTCACTTTACATTTTGATTCAGAAAATTCTCTTTTAACTTACATCAAGTGATGAACAGAAATTCTGGCTTGTTTAATTTGTGGTTAATAAGGTTATAGCAGAAGCAAATGTCTTAGTAGCAGCCCTTTTCTGCTTATTGTAATGTGCCCTTGCTTGGATACCCTGACGGGCATTTACCCTCTGGGGAAACAGATAATGACCAATCATAATACAATGTGCCATGAAAGCTATATAGTGGTGTTATTTGTATTTATATATAATGGAAGAAAAAGGCAGTTACAGGAGATTGAAGATAAATTTAAGTGACCACTTTCGTTAACTCATACACTTATATGACGAGGGTTTTACTAGTTGGGTCATTTAACTACCTTTATCTGCACAATAAAAGTAAAGCCATCAAAATTACCCGGAGAAGAGAGGTGCAACATCTCTTAGGAAAACTTCCAAAACTTTATTTAATGCAGGTGGTGTTATTAAGGTTAAACATTCCTGTACTGGTCAACTTTAGAGGAATAATGGAGGCTAAATAAAATAAATGATGCAAACAGGGCTACGCTTTACACTCACCTTCAGGACGGCTCACAAATAATTTCTTCAGTGTGTTGTACGTGCCAATCTTAATTGTTCCATATGAAGCTTGTCTTAGGAGCGCAGGTGAAATCCTTGACAGAGGAAATCAATAGGAGCATATTAAGAAAACACTTTGCGCAATGCAGTGTGCAGCACAGCAGCAATGGGGTTTGGTTTAAAAGTTCACCATGTGGGGAAAAAAAAGTATGTGTACAAACATCTACAGTACAACTGGTCATACTGAAGAGCTCAGTGACTTAAAACATTGCAACGGATGCCACCATTGCCACAACAGCCTTATATATGTGTGATGGTTGGGTGTCCATATACCTTTAGCCACAACACCATTGATACCAATGACATTATCAGTTCTGTTTTTCAGTTCATTATCAATTCTGTTTCCTTATTGATTCCCCCCATCGATGTTGGTTTGTTTGTGTGTGTGTGTGTGTGTTCCAGAAAATATTAATCAAAATATATTTGGGTTGTTTTGATTAATCCCAACAGTTCATTTCTTGGTGAACGCACAAAGTTCCACATTTCGTGTCAAATTTATCCATCTTTAAAGATGATTTTGACACAAACTTACGCCAGTTTTCTTTTTCAGACAGTACATCTTCAGCACAACTGGAGAGTTGCAGCCATATAGAACAACAAGACCTTAATACTGAGCACTGACTGACTTAACTAATTTATCAGGTTGTATTCAAGAGCACAATCAAGCAACTGGCTGTAGCAATAGTATGTCTGTCATTATTTGTACAATTGTTTTTACAGTCAAAGAAAAAAATTAATAAATCTGCTAAACCTGCCCGCATGGCGCTAAAATTATTTTAACAGGATATTTTCCCTTGCTAATGAACATGTTGTTCAGTTGCAAAGCAATCAAATGTTAAAACCATGACAATGCCTGAATTTCAGCCTGTATTGAAAATTTAAAAAATCAAAAGATTGAAAATTCTGAAAAGATCATTTTGCAAACATTGGGAGCAGCACTCGTCATATTTCTAACATGAAACAAAGCTACACTTCAGACCACTCTTCCCTCCCCTGACTTCGTTTCCTGCTGCTTAGAAGTGCCATCATGTTCTCAACTGGAATTGGTTCTTGATTTACATCTCTAACCAGTATGATGTTTGGTCATGTGTCTATTTATAGACCATCATTAAATTCTTGGCTATGTTGAACATGCTTCAAAAATATCATGACATTGTATGAATTTATTGACAGGCTTTTACCATTCACCTCAACACTATATTTAAGGTGGTGTACCCTATTAAGTACTGGAAGAACAGAGCTGCCATGATAATCAGACTTGATTATTTAAAAATAAAATCACTGATTAATTTTTATTTTGCCACAAAAATAGCTGGTGTGTAATGCTAATGTACAATTTAAATTCACCTACTGGTCTCCCTTATAGGATGAAACCAAGCCTGAAGGACACACTCGACAACAGGCAATAGCTGCCATTTTGTGTGTCGGTGCATTTTTTCCAGTAAAGTATTTTGGAATCACTCTGTACATAAAATGCACGGTTTGTTACTACTCAACTACATCCACTACTAAAGTTCTTGTTATTAAAAAATCTATAGGTTACGCATACTGACCACATAAAGCCAAAAAACATTTGTAGCATCATGACTAAAACGACCTTAAACTTCCCACTGGACAGATTGAAGTCGGTGCACAGGAGTGTATATGCGACAGTCAATTGAAATACCACTGGTAAATCCCCAATAGGTGTGGCCATTCTGACAGTCCATACCTCTGTGGCTGGTTGAAACCACATGACAGCCAGACTGTACTCAGCAGAAGTGTGGGCAGCACTAGACTCAGCACCATGTCCACATATCTGTCTACAACATGTGGTTTTAGTATCACCTATTTTTAGCCCATTGCAGCTATGGCCACCGCAATGATATAAGGGTCATAAAATAGCAGTGTTCATTAGTAAGACACTGTTTACTAAAGACCAACCAGTACCAACCACGAGCTCCAGCAGAGACTGAAAGTTCTCCAAATATCACAAACGCCAATAAAAACTTGAAAACAGTCCTGAGCATAAGCAACTGACACTTGTCCTTACCCAGAGTACAACGCTCGGATGCCCTCTTCCCGTCCGATCCTGAGCAAGGCATGGAACATGCCCCTGTATCGGACCTCCATGCACTGGGACTGGCCTTGGACCTGCAACCGTGTCTTCGTCAAATCAATGGGGAAAGTACCTGCAGTGTTCAAAAAGAGGCATTTAATGCAGGGCTTGGATGCACAAATTGGGTAGCCACACATTTCAGGAATATTTAACCAACCGGAACATATATATTATTTGAAAACATATTTGTATTTGCATAACATTGCTTTTGTACTGTAGTAAACTCTTCACTTTATGTCTAAAGCACACTTAAGTGCTGGGAAATGTGCCACTTTCAATCCATAGACTGTAATATGGGGCCGTGCAGTGTGCACTGCACTCCACTGCAATCTCATGCAATCTCTGGATGGAAGCTGCACATTTCTCCTCAGTCCAAAGTGTCTTGTCATTGTGGCCTTCTCTCCAGCGATGGAGAGCATCGAGCAGATCCAGCAGGTGCCCCTCTTACCAAATTCTGCGACGATAGAGGCCATCCCCCCGTAGACAAACGGTTTCCAGTTCAGGTTTGCCATTTCCGTGGCGGTGCCCTCAGCTTGCTGGAGGCCCACTAAAAAGAGAAAAAAGCCGAAATGGCTGTAAACAAGCTGTTTCCATCGAACATTGCAGAGCATCGTCCAGCCCGATAATAATACACCAAGTGCAGTCAGCTGCATAGCCAAATGTGCACCGGGGAAAAATACAGGCGGCTGTATTAAAGATTCATGCGGCACCGTCGCAGATTTGCTGCACTGCCATTGGTCAGGAGCGTCATCAATCAAAACATCGCGGCTTGTGATTGGCTCTGGCGACCTCGGTTAAAGCCCATTTTTGTTAACGGCCACTTTGAGTGACAGCCGTTCCTTCGAAACCGCCACACTGAAGTCTTTGGCCAATATATGTTACTGAAATTAAATTAACGGGTACATGCGTGACTTTAGGTATCTGCTAAATGTTTAAGGTTAGGTCGGGTTTCGGAGGGTTTGACAAAAAAGCAGATTTTACGCACCGCTATTCAACTAGTGCCGTTAGCTCAATGGTTTAGCCACTTAGCCACAGACCAACTCTCAGACTAGTAAAGTAGAAAACATTTCTCCCCCACAAACAATACGGTCACAGCTCCCAGCGCTCTCCTACCCGGCTCAAAGCGACGAAGAGGTCCCTCTCTATTTTATCGTTGACTCCATGGTTTCGAGCGCGACTGGAATTTCTTCACTTTAACAGGAGAAAACTTGGCGAATGCTAGAGTTTAGATTCATTTTCCCACGATTCGGACCGAGGCGTTGCTCTCCGGAAGTACAGCCCACTTTTGGTGACGCAACACCGTGCTCGCATGGCTCACCGCCTCTTTTCAAAGTCACCCCGTCAAAAAAAAAAAGTCACTCTGTCCTGAAGTCACTAGTCAGAAAAAGGTAACTGTCTTAAAAAAGTCGCCCCATCCCATTCTAAAAAAGTAAATCTATTTTTTAAAAATCACTCTGTATTAAAACGTCACTCTGTCATAAAAAGGTCACTCTGTCATAAAAAAGGTCATTATATATCCCAAAAACAGGTCACTATGTCTTAAAAAGTCACTCGGTCCTAAAAACAGGTCACTATGAAAAATTTACTCTGCTCTTAAAAAAGTCACCCTGTCTTGAAAAAGTCACTCTCTCCTGAAAGTGACTCTGTAATAGAAAGAAGAAATTATATATTTTTTAAATGTCACACTGTCCTAAAAAGGTCACTGTGGCCTAAAATGTCACTCTGTCCTAAAATGTCATTGTGTTAAAAAGTTGCTCTGTCTGAAAAAAATCTTTTTTATATCCCAAAAACAGGCCACTATGTCTTAAAAAAGTCGCTCTACCCTTTTGTACTTTTTAAACATTTTTAAAGGTACAAATTTATATATTTAAAAAATTTTAACCATACACTTAAATATAATTAACAATCTAGGTGATGTTTTGTTGAAATGTGTTTAAAGCAGTAACTTACTAATTTTTTACATTTTAAAAAGTGAACTCAGTATTAAAAATGTTTTTCTAATACCAGAATTCTTCCAGGTTTTGTTTGTTTGTTTTTGCAGGATTAAATATTTAAACAAAGCCATTCAGAGCAGTTGATAGGAAGCAGACGTCTAAAGTGGTTAATGACTACATTAATGAATAGACAGTCTGACATCTGGGACATTGTTTCATGATCATTGTGAGATAGGATGAAATATTGTCTTTTTTTATACATGGCAGAGACATACATATAGAGTGCTCTAAGGAAAAAGAGCATTCGAAGATTTAATACATTTTTTAATAAAAAAAATAAATAAAGCATCACTAGACACATATAGGTTAATTATATGTTAAATATATTTATATATTTCAATATTTACATGTGTGTGTGTATATATATATATATATATATATATGTGTGTGTGTGTGTGTGTGTGTGTACATATACATATACACACATATATAAATTAAAAGGCTACGTTGCGATCACCACTAAAGTTTTTTTTAATCTACAAATTTATATCAATCTACTCTGAATGACTTTTGTACATCTAAATGGTTAAATTATGCAGAATGTGAAAAATGTTAAAAGTTCCCATTAAGATGCTCAATCAGAACTTCAAAAGCAGATAGTAGAGTATCTTTTAAATTACAGTAAGTTATCAGTCTCTAAAGGAGTAAATATCCAATCAAATACAAAAATACTGCTAAATGGTAAAAGAAATAGTTTCAGACCTAATAAAGGACCACTCTAAGACCTACTACAGATTGGTAAACACGTATACCTTTAGTTTGAGTAAAGCGAGAATACATGATTTTGCCACTGAAAATAAAACAGTGTCAGAATAAAAAAAGATCTTTATTCAATTATTCTATTTATTTCAAAGATCAACAATTCAAACAAAAGAAGAGGATATGTTTGAACGTGTGGGTATAAAGACACCACAGAGCACCACAGGGCAAGGCAGGTAAATAAGTAGAGAATGGGTGAACTCAGTGAAAATTCAGTACATATTTAAGTGGGAATGTACACTGTTCTACATTATTAAACACAACCATCATTTACAGCAGTAGAGTCATGGCAATAATTAGAGTGTGTACATTGCAGAAGATTATTTTAATCCTTTTTGGTATTCAGTCACATTTCTTAATACTAAGCTGTATCAACATTTCTCCACATGCCCCATTACTACTTGGTAAATGTAAAGCTTACTTTATCTAAACAAATTGGGCATTCATGCATTTTCACTTGGGCAGACTCTCAGCAATAAATCAGTACAATGAATACTTGGGAGCACCATAGTATAGAACCATAACCAGTCCTTAAGCAGACAATCATCCCACAAAGGCACACCAACATCACTCTCAAAAAAAAACAACCAACCCTTCAACCTGCTAAAAGATACAGAACAACGACATTATTTTCAATTACTGTCCTTCTCGTAGCTCAAAAAAAAAAAACATAGCGTAAAGATCATTCTTCATGTTATCAGAAAAACCTTTAATGTCACAAGGAGAAACCTCTGAAAGTTACTGTGCTCTATGGTTCATAACACAGTATCAGTGATATGGAAATCTCCCTTGCGGCGAAGGGTGTAGGAGATCCTCGTGGTTGTGCCTCCCCTCCGGCCTGAAGAAAGAGGGGAGTGTGGCCGTAATCTCACAGAGTCGTGCGAAGAAGCCTCACCACGCGCTGGTACAGCTGCTGAACAACTGACACCAGATTCCTGTAAGAGATGATTGGGGAGATGCTAGCAGTTGGCTGAGATGCACAATGACCCAAAGTACTTGTCTCCTAAACAGGGGCTATGTTAAAGGGGAAATTAACATTTATCAAATTTTCCTGTATAATCAGTCATAACATTTCCATTACATGAAAAAATTTAATTTCCTAATTTTTTGGAAATTTGACATAGTGTCTAACAATGCACTGATGGCTACTCAGTCTGTCCAGTCCATATGTAAAAATTAAGCTCCCCGGCCTAAGAAGTCAATGATTTTTGTGATATTAAGAAAACCAACACCATTGCACATCAGAATCAGAATTCTTTATTGATCCCGGGGGAAATTGCTTATGTTACGACTGCACAGACACACAGACACAGAGACAAGAACAATATAAAATATAAAGGCTGAATAAATCTGATAAAAATCTGTAGAAAAATATGAAATATACTATGTAATGTACACAAATGCTGTGAATTAATACTATAGACAAGTGATATCTCCACTTTTCCACCTATTCAGTCTCCAGCAGTTTAGCTCCACTCATTCACACTGAAATCATAGGGAGCGTGTTGTGCTTGTTTAAATTACATATTACACATGGCAGCCAGTCAGAACAGTGATCATTTTCATATATCATCCTAAATAAAAACAGCCTGTTTAAGTCTAAGGGAAAAAAAACTGGATGAAAACGGTCATGTGAAAACTATTTTTTGTAGCTAAAATCGCACAAACATCAGTCATCTGAAGTGGACCTCAGGGGAAAATAAATACAAGAAAAATATAGCATAAGGACCCTTAGGATGTAAACAAAGTCAGAGTGGTCTGATGTGAAATGTTCTGTTGTAGAGAAACTTATCAGGTCAGAGTTGTTCACAGCTGTGGAGACAGGAACCAGACGTCCTAAGAGTTCAATGCCTCTAAAAGCTCCTTCACAGAGAGCTTCACTGGTCGTTTTTGAATAAAACGGCTGTATTGTGACCCCTGGCTCGTATTGCCATCATTGTAACGAAATCAGAGGTGGTAAGTTTCTCAACAATAAACAATTTAACCCAATGGTTTAACTGATTTGAAAACTGTCCCCAGATCTGTGCTCAGGCAAGCTCACAGAACATAGAGGCCCAAAAATATAAAATATGGACATTACAGAGTTTTTGACCTAATCTGTCCAAAAGAGTAATACGATTTTTTAATTTATTTGAGGGCTTCATTTTAGTGTTTTTTTTGCTTGGGCCATTAATGATACATAATAGCAAATGAGACATCTTGACCTTGCCCTCCATGAAAGTCCCCAGTGCCATAGCACATTCCAGACACATGGCAGTAATAGCATCAAAGTTAACATGACACACGTCACTTGTGCACGATAAGAAGCAAGAGGAACTCCATGATCCCACAAGAGCATCACACACAGAGCTCCAAATAAACAAGAACAAGCAAAAACTCACCGGGCCCCATGAGAGACACAGTTATTCCTGTCTGGATGGAGGCAAAAAAGGGAGGCCACACAGTACACACAACACAACAGCATGGACAGTAGTCTCCTCTTTAAAGACATCTTCAGTTCACTTCACCACAGCTTCAAAAGTCCCGTTCAAAAAGTGTCTTCCTCTCTACTGGTGAACAGTCTAGAAACTTCCTTTCTTGGCCAGTTGAAGGTAAATTAAGGATGGGCGGTGATGTGTAGCTGAGGAGTGGGTACCGTTCTGTGCAAACCGCATCTAAGCTGGGGGGCAAAGTGTGGCACAATAACTGCTGACCAAGAGCTGCTTTGAATAGCACTGAACAGTCTAGCAGGGATGAATACCACTACCACATTGTCTGCCAGTGGGGAGCAGGCCTTTATTGTGTTGCATTCTCATAAAAAGATCTTTCCTCAACATGTTGTAGTGTGGTGTGGACCTGTTGTAGTGTGTGCCGACTGTAAACATGTTGTGTGATTGAGGGTCGTTTCAGAGGGCTGGTCACATAGGACCCACAGTTTAAGAAGCCATAATAAGTAGCAATAATAATAACAATAATGGTAATAATAATAATAACAATAATAATAATAATAATACCATTGCATGTATTCACAAACTGTCAGTATATAATTAATTTAATTTAATTAGTAAACAAATTTGACATTTCAAGTGTTTTTATTTTATTGGCATTTGTCATTTATCATACCTTGTTACAGTTAAATATTTTAAGCTTATTCATTTTTTAAGACATAATTTGACAGAGGCCCCAAATTCATCTTAAAAGCCATTACTTATAGTTGTTTTTGTCTAGTGTTCTTCTTTGATTAATAACTGTCATGTCCTGTCAAACACCACTAGAGGCCGCCTGAGTTTTGGAACTCTTATTGTGAAGTGGTGGTGGGTTTTTGAGGAATTACAACTGAGTTTACTTTAAGATTAGTGTTTGTGTTTGGTGATTGGGTCGTGAGGTTTAGTATTTAGTATTTATGTTCATTAGTGACCGACCTGAGTTGTCAGTCAACCGTCATACTTGCTTTGTGTGTATGTTCTCCAGTCTCCTTTTGTGTAGAGAGTTTTAGTTTCGTTTCTGGCCCTCGACCCTGTTTGTTTTTGTCATTTTCAATAAAGCATTTAAGATGGAAATCTGCATATGCACCTGCTCAATGTGCCTGGAGAAGGAGGGGTACTGTGACAATAACATCTTTCAGAAATGAATTAATATATAAATTATACATTCTGTAAATCTTCTATATATACTAAAACTCTACCAAATAAGATTTTATATCAGTCTGAGCTCATAGCTTTTACACTTTTTTTTAGAAATGGTGAGTCATTCGTGAGCTATTATACATTCTTATTCTTTTCTATTGAAATGGCAAAAAGCAGTAGTTCAGCAACTCCCTCCAGTCCTGCAATCCCCTCCTCCTCTCATTCACTCCCTCAGATTGTTTGGAGTTTATAAGAAATCAGAGCAGGAACCACATCAAAACAGGGAGTGACGAAGAGCTGGACACTGCAATGACAAATCAGGGAATACAGTACAGGGAGCATTATTAGTAGTAGACAGAATATTAACCTATTGCATTTGGGGGGGGGTTTATTTTCTTTTTTCTGATATCAGTCTTATTTGAATTTTGTTAGACATGAGAGAACAACTATGGAATCAAGTTGGAGGACATAAAGCAAGAGTTAAATTTTTACTAACCGGTCCATCCTTTGCTTGGTAGAATCTGGACGGGGCCCATTTCCCAGGTTAGTTTTAAGAATTTGTCTGTTTTGTATTAACAGTCTTAAGCAGAAAACACCATCACATATTGTAATATCGATAGTTTTGAGGATTTACCAGTGAACCAGTGAACGCTGATTTTCTTTGGGTTAGGCTTCAAATTCCAAACAGAATGTTGATGGAAAATGGCATCATCAAGCAGGAAGTATGCACTACAGACCCGCTGATGGGACTTGGATGACAGCCAGACTGGACAAGGGTCGGCAAAACCACAGCAGTAGCAAAGGACATACTTTGCCCCCGCAGTAGGAAAGAGAGTTCCAACTCCATTCCCATTTCAGACACTGAAACCAAGGACAGAAGAGGGAAGGATGGTCATTCAAAATGAGACAGTGTCCTCTTTGGAGGTGAGAGACTTCATAAATGACTACATAGAGGATGTGACTTCAGCCGTCCCAGTCCTCACGACTCCTGCTCAGGTGGTCATAGATGGAATAGTCATGGGCTGTATCCTCAGTGTGGAATCTGCTTTGATTATCTCTACCAACCTTCTGGTGGCTATCGCCTTGGTCCTGCTCATCCAGAAGAAGGGCAGTCAGAGCTGGTGCTTTGTCCTCAACCTAGCCATTGCTGACATCCTAGTGGGCCTGGCCATTACCGGCATCGCCACTGATGCATTGAAAGGACGGGTTTCCTCCATGCATAAGGAGGTGTGCCTGCTGCGCATGGCCTTTGTCACTGTGCCCTCAGCCGCCTCCATCCTCACCATGTTCTTCATCTCACTGGACCGCTATATGGCCATCAAGCTGCCGCTGCGCTATTCACAGCTCATGGGCAAAAAGATGATCACTGGAGCGCTGGTCTCCCTGTGGGTGCTGTCCACAGCTGTGGGATTCATGCCGAACATGGTGCAGGAGATGCAGCACAGTCGCAACGAGAGCATATGTACCTTCTTCTCAGTCATTGAGCCACAGAGCATTATTGTGGTCTTCTGTGTCACCTTCTTCCCCGTGCTCTTGGTCTTCATCTACTTCTATCTGGACATCCTGAAAATCGCCTGCAGCCATCAGCGACGCATTCGAAGGGCCATGCAGGCCGGTTCCCGCTGTTTACTACCTAACCGCTACTTGGGCCACGTGAAGGCTCTGAAGACCATCGCTGTATTGGTGGGCTGCTTCACGCTCTGCTGGTGCCCTTTCTTCGTAGTCAGCGTTGTGCAGGTGCTGTGCCCACCTTGCAAACTATATGGATTCCTCGAAAACCACCTCTGGTTGCTGGGACTCTCCAACTCTCTCATCAACCCTCTGGTATATGCCTTCTGGCAGAGGGAGGTGCGACAGCAACTCTGTGACATGTTTGCTTGCATTAAGGCAAGCCAATGCTGTGTTAAAATCTCTGATGAAACGGAAGGATGTCCCATAGACAACATGATGGTCACTCTGACCAGACACACTCTAGACCAGCCTCTGCCCTGCCAGCTCATTTTCAGGGAGCCCACCACAGTGCCGTTTTCTGCGTGAACATTCTGTCAAAATGGAGCAAACAAACAACAAGTGTCCTCTCAGTCCAGCGGTCATAGGAAACTGTTAAGTGCTTTGATATCAAGAACGAAATGGAAAACAACCGCATCACTTAATGGATATAGAGTCTTAAGAGTCCCGTCCCATACGCGTGTAATGGACCAGATGGCTTTGTTGACTTTTTACTCAGTTTCTACTACAAGACAATAAGCACCAGAGGTCTTATTTCCCAGTCGAAATGTTCACTCTTAATGTGGGTCTGTAAAGGATGAGACTGATAAGTGTAAAAGTCACATGTAGTGCTTTAACTGACCTATAACTGCTTAGTATTTAGTGAGCCTTGTGCCTGCAAAGAATATTTTCTTGCTCTACACTGTCAGAAAAAAATTGTACTCTTCAGAACACAAAGGATGTCACAGGGGAGGTACCCTCAAGCTCAAGCGTCTTCAGAACCTTTAGTTAAGGATCAATGGTGTACTATATTCCATTCTTGTTATATTTTTAAGTTGCGTTAACTCCGTACTCTCTTGATTTTTATTTATTTATTTATTTTGAAAAAGTTCATTCAAATATGGCCCTTTTCCCAGGGAAAGTGAGTGCAGTGTACCTATCCAAAAGACCATATTGTACCTAAGGTATGTTTGTGTTGTGCTTTTTTCTGACAGTGTACATAGATGCAAATATTTATTTATTTATGCGTTGTTTTTTTTTAACCAACCTTTTCATGTTATATTCAGGTATCACATATTTTTCAGTGACATATGAAAATAAATGTGATTATACTGTGCTAATGTTATTAAGATGGCATGTCAATGTTATGACATGTAAATATGATCTCTTATTCAAAGTAATAATAAGCCAATATACAGTGAATAACTTGTTTTCTGTAAAATTTAGTTAATAGCATACTGTCTTTTTAAAAGCTATATTCATAAAGTCTGTGGCCTAAAATCCTCATTTTTGAGACTCTTCAGTTAATTTAACTATATAATTCTTATAAAATACTGTTTTCTTTTGGACAAGGCAAACTATTGTGAGCATTACTGTCACAGCATTTTTCATAATATTCCACATACTGTTCCTTTTTAAGTAATTTTCCAGTATATTTTCAGAAAAAAATGGCCAGAAATGTAAAAAGTTGGCTATTTTCATATGTGTATGTATGGTTTGAACCTAAACTATCTTGTTTGTATATGCAAGTTCTAATTTTACTGTCACACCCTATTTTCCTGTTGTTTTCTTGCCCTCTTAGCAAAAAGCGTCCCCTACAATTAATATTGGAAATTTGGATTTGGGTTCTTTGTGATTATAATATTTGTACGCATTGCAAGAATCTTGTTGCATTAATGAAAATTCTAGTCATAACATTCCACCAATCAGTAATTAAATTGAAAACAACAAAAAATTCAGTTCTTCAAGCATTTTCACTGGGGGTGGAGGAAGGGTGAAAGTGAAATGTTTCAGGAACGATGAGGTAATAATGTTCACTTTGATTTCAGATTTATTGAGGTAATGGTCCAGATTATGTTCTCATAACTAAAACTGGCCTAATATTGTAGAGGTTAGAGACAATGGTGCTGCAGAAGATTAAAGACTTCAGCATGTTTGACCTAACTTAAGAATAATAGGTAGGTTTAAAGATTACATTTACAGGAATTATAATATGTTTTGAGCAAATATAATAATCTATCAAAATGTTGGCATGTTGGCATGTGTCTGTATGTGTGTGTGTGTGTGTGTATAT
>JBBJLS010000023.1:1632353-1644239 GCA_037577275.1 Bryconaethiops microstoma
CACACACACACACACACACACACACACACACACACACACACACACACACACACACACACACACACACACACCACTAATGCAATTGGCTAATTGATTAAACATTGAAGTCGGGTTACGTATTGTTTAATTCATTTAAATCTAAAGTCAAATGTGTTATCTAACCAGCATCTTACCAGCATAAGTATATATCAGGTAAGAAATGGTTAGCTCTGACTGAACTATTGTGAGGTAAGATATTTACATGCCTAGTGGAATGAGCTCTCAGAGTATGTGCATGTCTGGGGAATCTGATCTTGTTTTTTGGTGCTGCACGGCAGGTCAAAGCCATGGCTGCTCCCTGCTGTGAACTAGAAGACCCTTCTGCACTGATGAGTCCCTGGGGGCATCTGCGGCTCTGCAGCTTGAGTGAATAACAAACCAACTCGCAAGCACTCTTTATAAGAACCTAATTAAAACTAAATGTAAAAATAATGAGCCAAGAACTAACAGAACTTTATCCCATCACAAACAAACAGCAAAATGCAAGTTTTCTACCCAATGTTAATGTTCTCCCGCAAATCTTTCTTCAGTTTCCCTCTTGCCTTCTAATTTTAATAAAAAACTTCTAATCTGACAGTGTCTGGGGCTCCAGGGCCTGCTGACATAATAAGTGACTCATTGCCTTTCCAGTACACTCTTCAGAGTCTGTGCCAGCTTAGCCCTGTGGAGCTCATCTGCTAAATTATTTACACACTTACGCATTTAAGTTGCAAATCACATCCCATGAGTTTAGCCAATGCTTGGAGGTCAAACATGTTCCTAGACTTGCTTGCTACTCCATTCAGATCTCACTTCAACGAAACGCAATATTTAAAACGCAGCATATATTTTGTTGAGGCAAATCGATAATAGACTCCAGTCTTAATTGAGGAGAGCCTGCTCAGCTGAGTCTTTGTACATTTTTGTTTCTTTTACATTTTTGGCAGAGACCCTCTCTAAACACACTATAGACATACTGTTCAGGACTATTTCCGCTATCACTGCACAACCTAGTAAAGCTTGAGAGAGGTTTAACTGAGTGTTCACCTTATGACAGTACCAAAAAGTACTTCACTTAAATTATTCATTGGAAAAATACAGCTTTCTCTCCATCAGTATTATTCCTGCCTTTTCTAAGGCCTGGCATGCAGGTCATGTAAGGATGTCTTACAGAAAAGACATCCTTACATGGATGTCTTACAGTACAAGGATTCACAGTAAAGTACATCTTTGTACTGTAAAAGACATTTTCTTCTTCTGATACATATCAGAATCTCTTACAGCAGCATCTTGCTCCTAGAAAACTACTGTGAAAGGCACAGCTTAGTATTAAAGATCATTTTATGTATTCCAAAGCACAATCCCTGATCATTTGCTCATCTTTTTCCAACAAGCGTCTTTTTCCACACTGAAGATAAACTGAGGTATGCTTGGGCATCAGTCTCTCTTTTCAGAAAAGATAGGGAGACCTTGAGTCACCATCAAATGTCAGTGAGGCATTAGATGGAAAGAATGGCAGGAGGAAACGTGTGCTAGTGAGTGAAAGGGAGTGTTTTCAGGCTCCATAAGTCAGAGCCGGGAACAGTCAGAATGCCATCATTACTGTCACCTCATCTCCCCCTTGCTCCCCCATTCCTTCTCCCTCAAGGACAGAGCGTAAGAGAAAAACTCAGTTTTATCCTGGATGCTGTCATCATAGCGGTTTCCGAGCAAGCCGTGGTTCTACACGAACCATGGCTGCTGGGAAATGGGGGTCATAATTAGAAGCATGATACCAAAGGGAGGGGAAGCTCATGGATCGCATGACCCAAAATAGGGCACCATCCATCAGGCAACTGGAATCTGATTTCTCCCTAATCAGTCAGTGCAGCGAAAGTCTAGCCACTCTGGAATCAATATCAATTCCACTAAAAGTTTCTAAGCTTAAATTAGTCCAGTAAAGGCCAGAGTAATTCAGTTAGAGGGGTTGGATGGAGGCACAGAAGGCATGGAATCACAGCCCAGACTGAGTTAGTTTTCTTCAGATGCCCTTCATATTTTCTCATAGATGAATTAAGAGAATACAACACATATTAACTACGTACTGAACTACTACAGAACCTTACTGACAACAGTTATATCCAAAAACAAAAACAAAACACACTCATGTATTTGTGTAGGGCTAGGCAACATTGTCATCTAGCAAATAAGAGGTATAGGTTACCACCTTGTGGTTCAAAGTTCAGGCCTTTGGTTCCAATGTCTTATCAAAGAACCAAATACTTTCACGTTCAGATAAAAAAAAAAACAACAACAACTAATTACTCCTATAATACTATTGTATAGACTGCCAGAATATCATTTTATTTATTTATACATATTTTTTTATTTTTTTAATGATTCACTTTGAACAACCACCGTCTCAGTGCTGAAAAGGTATGATGAAACTGAAATCCTGAGGGACAGGGCTGCCTCAGGGACTGTACTCACCTTGGTATCAGCCAGTGGTTTAGTGGGACACACAGGGCGGCTTGTGCTCGTGGCACATACCCCCCGCTGTCGAGGCCAACTGAGCAGGCAGCGCCACTGAGAGAGGTCCCTCAGGAGCGGGAAGCAGGACGCTGGGCACAGCATCACCTCACACACAACTACAATTCCACACACTACTGTCAACCTCAAGAAAACACTGATCAATTCTAACAGATGTGCCCGAAAATAGTCTGCTGAAAAATCAATTTGTATATCCAAATTTAAAAGCCACACAATAAAAGACCTCTGAAACTATATGAAAAGTAAAAATTTCTCACACACAGTAGCCAAGAAAGCAATACAGCTTGACCAAAGAGAACCACGGCAGCTGTAGCTTTTCACAAAAGTGACTGGAACATGCTGTACTCACTCTTAGGAGCCAAACAAAGTGTTGCCACATGTGCATTAGACAGCACCACAGTAATTACTCCTCTTGCCTGGCTCCTTGTTTACGCTGCGCCTGACAAAGACGCATTGTGTCTTGCAAGAAGAAAGCCTGGAGACGTCGTTTTTCTTGTTTACTGCCAAAACACTGGCCACGCGGACAGTCTTTAAAGAGACAGGTCTGACTTGTCCACATGCTCACGCACACTCTCTCTCTCTCTCTCTCACACACACACACACACACACACACACACACTTTCTCTCAAACACACAGATAAGCGTAGCTGTACTCCAAAACAATCTGCCAATTCAAATGAAGTACCACAAAGCCCTTTCCTACGCCAACCTGATGACTACGACTCTGAAATAACCCAGATTTATGAAGTACATGCTCATTCTGTCATTCTTTAGATGTACCTTCATCATTCACCCAGTAACCTATCTACAGCTCTACTATTCTGCATCACTGAACACACAATCTAATCAGTACCTTTTAAGCATCTCTCAGGTTTTATTCACCTGAATGAGCACATACTGAACAGATGTGTTGCTGAGAGTCTGGCAGTTTCATTAACACTACAAGTCTCTTACATGCTCACAAAGCCACAGTGGTTGAAGGCGAAAGCTTAAAAACAGTAGCCTGGCTGCACACACCCCAATGCAGCGCAAGACCCTACCGACACAGCTAGCTGGAGACAATCGCTGCAGAATAAACACGCATTCACTCATTCATCCGTCCTGTCTCTCTCCTGTCGCTGCCGTGCTCCAGAGTGTGAAGACTCGACAGAGCGGTGGAAAAACATTCCGGACTGCAGCACTGGCAGCTCTCTTGCACAAGATGGGAGGGGGTGGGAAGGAGGAGGGCCTTGTGTGTGTGTGTGTATGTGTGTGTCTGCGTGCACGCGCACATGTGTGCATGCGTGTTCTTTCTCAGCAAATGGTGCTGCCCCCCCGTTCCTCCCCTCATCTCTGCTGCAGCTGTTAGGGGACTGAAAGGCGGGATTTTACCCACAGCCCTTTCATCCATTTATTTATTTCTCTTTTTTTTTTTTAATCCCATCCAGGACTTTGAAGTTTGGCTAAAAGATATGTATGTGAGTCTTTGAGGAGAGCAAGGGAGTGTGTGTGCCCCTTCCATGTTGTTTCTGCATCACTTCAAATTTCCGATGTAACCTGTTTGCAGGAATGACCTTCACTGTGTTCGGATTGGTCCCATAATCACTATTCTCCATACTGGAAAATCAGGAGTGCTACAAAGAACACTGACAGTATAAAACTACACAGAACATCTTATTTGTACACTAATGTTACACAGGTTTGCTCAAATACAACATTTACATTGAGCTTAAACACACAAATTGTAGTATCTGTCCACTGTATCATTAAGAAGCTCTGCATGAATTTCTATGCCAAGCTAAAATGTTTTTCTGTTTCTGCAATGGTATTTTGCTTGTACAGGGCGTGTTATATGAGAAATATACTATAATGATACCTGATAGCATCCCTTTCACATGTACACTTTTCGCTGGGAATTTAAGGGTGAATGCGAGCTAGAGTTAAGCTCTTGATGAAGATAATGCCGCAATATACCTGCATGAGACCTAGTGCCATTCCTGGGAAATTACCAGGAGTGCTCATGTGTGAACAGAAATCCCTGCATTACCTGGAAACCCAATGGCATCTAGATTGCAGATTGAGTTTTCGCCACACAATTTTTTTTTTTAAACAGTTGACTGTTTAATTTTTTGAGAGAAATCAGGTGATTGTTTGCTTGTTTTTTTTAATCAAACAAAAAGGTACCCCACATACATACATGGCTCCTTCTGAGCAAACACAATGAAGCACAGCCAGCAAAACAATATATTTGTTTTCAAGGTTCCTGAATAAAAAAATGTTTCTTTTGAAATGTAGGAGCCATTGGATATTAATGCCAAGAATATTGTCTGCTGCTTACTGAGATTTTTATGGCATGTATGAACATGCACCTCCCTACAATATATCATTTAAGAGCTACACGTGTGAACGTGGCAAACTGCAGCATACGCTTACCAGGCCAGTAGCCCAGAGCCCTGACCAGTAGGGGGCCCAAAAATACTCTAAGCAACATCCGTTCATGCAAAAAAAAAAAAAAAAGAAAAAAAAGAAAAATAATATATTTCCTTAGATTAACATAGTGAAAACCATAGACATGCAATACCGACCTACACTACACTAGCATCCAGCAGTAGAAAACAGTGCTGCAAAAACAGTTTGAGTCAGTGTGCGGCTACTGAACCGAGGTTTTGAGAAGAGCAGTGGTTTTTGATACATTTTTGGCAGAAAGGGGATTAGTTGTCTGACATTTTTGGCAGCACCGATAATAGTAACCAAACGTGCATTTTAGAATTAATGTGATTTGATTCATTTTTTAAGTTTAATGAAGAGAAATACAGAAATGTGGGATGAGACATCTGTCTCTATGTAGAGCCCTAGTGCTCATCTTTTTCAAACCTTTGTTGATGGTTGGTCTTCTTTGAAGCTTCAGTATTGAAACTGTTTTTCACAGATAACCTTCATACTGCTTTAAAAAGACTGTTGCAACATTGTCGGTTTTCTGGTTTGCCATTATGCTTTCTCTTCACCTGCATCTCCCATCAATCACTTCACTCACCAGAGAATAAATAATACAATGGGGATAGCATCAAAACTAATATAATAGCACCACCAAAAATTATATATCATGATTTTTATACAACGTTTCACACACTGTGCTGGACTAAATCCAGGAGGTCAGGTCCAACTATACTCTTTATAATGAGAGTATAGTTGTAGCTAGTCAGGGTTCTGTATATATCAATTAAATGCTCAAGAAATGTGACAATAGATAAATAGCATCAAATTGCTCACCCTTGTTTGTACACTAACTACAGAGGATTTAGGAATCATAACATAACTTCTTTCTACACACCACTACTAAATAGTGCGCTGTGTAACTGATCGGATATAGGTTTGGACACACCTCATCTTTCTATCTGTATCTCCCCTAACTTCCCCCACTTTTCCTACTCCCTTAACCTGGAGAATTCCACCATCATTTCGGATCTCTGAGCTTCACAGACCCAGCATTCACTGCCAGAGTCGGCTTTTACCTCTGATGGACACAGTCCCTTCTGCTGCATTTTAAACACCTACACCCCCTCCAAACATACACACTCATTTTTTGAAAACACTCGGACATGCTCTCCCTCACACAGATAAGCCTCAAACCTTTCAGCTTCCCTGTGGTGGAAAAAGAAATGCATGCTATTTTTAGCAGCTGAGTGAGAGTGGCAGCCCAATCAGGAGATTACAATTAAAGTGGCACATTTCTACACTTTCACCCACACACACACACTAGCATGGCTGTGAATACCTCAAGGCAGAGAGACCATGTGTTTCAATTACATCTTAATAATGAGAGATGACGGATGCGCTAGGGATGGTATGGAGGGGGTGGGAGTACTGTTAAGTAAAGGGTTGGGGGGTGGCGGGGGGGAGATAAAGTCAGGTGCTCAGCTCAAGGTCCACAGACGCAGGTAAATTTAATTAAGTGCTGACGCTTGTGGATTTACAGTGCACTTGAGTGACCCACGCTTCCAGCTCAAATTTAATGGCTCCAGCACGGAGATTGAGACCACTCATGATGCCATCCTGATTCAGCAGATCATGAGGGCAGTCTGTGAGGCTTTTTAAGAGCACAGAACACTTTACTGACAACTAAACAAATCCACTCAAGTGACAGTCATGTTCCTCTGTCCTCTTGCTACATAGGAGTCAGTTATAGAAACATATCAGCAAACAAGCAAAAAAACGAAATTACATTTACCTCTCAACCCCAAAAGTACTCAACCAGAAACGAAATTGATTATGCTACTTTGTGGGCTGCAAGCTTCCATTTAAAATTTAAAACCTTCAAAATACCAATACCTGGTTCTCAACTATCTACATATATGAAGAATTGTTAGCTGTATATATAATTCTTCTAAAAGTACTTGCTTTTTGCTCTCTCACTGACAACCTGAGAAGAGAATATAAATCCTGATATTTATAGGGTATAGCTTTTAAATATTTTACATTTTTATATTATAAAAAAAAAGAGATCTGTATCACACACTAAAACATACCAAACCTGTGTTTTTACTTATTGGACAGATACATTTAAAATACTATTTTTTTCCTGAATTTGTGTTACAGTAGCTTTTCTGTGGATTCAGACCAGATGGACAAGCTTTCATCTCTCCATGTGTACCTGTGGCTGGTTCACCACTTACCAGGAACCGCATATCAGGAACACCCCAATTAATCTGGTGTTTCAGAGACGTTCTGACCCAGTCCTCTAGCAATCACAATTTGGCCCTTTAAGTCAAGTAGGTGTTTGTCATTTTAACCATGTGCACAGTACAGAACAATGTAACACAAAGAACAAATAAAAATGAACACAGAACGCTCCCCAAAGAACAAAAACAAAATTTGCAAAAGGGTTACTGCACCTCCGAAGAGGACGAAAGCCCAGCTAATGCACAGTATGTGGGACATTTCTCACATCCCATACACTCATTTACATTGCAAAATCTTTAAACATTAGTCTATTGGGCAATATATCGGCAGATTTTCTTTGAAGTCTGACCTTTTTCCAGTAAGACACAAATAAAAAGCAAACATGCAATGTATAAACAATTTAACACATACTAACAAGAAAGGCATCACAGTACCAGGACTCTGTATTGCCAATATCAGTGTTTCAGCATGTAATTAACTGTGGTTCATTCAGTACTACGATTACGTTTTGGGATAGGAGGAATGTTTCTTTGCCAAACTACTGTTTTAAATAGATGCTTGAACAATTCACTTCAATGACTCACTCTATAAAACACAAACACATTTATTCGCAGTGCACCGACTTACTCGTAACGTTCTGCTAAGGGGCTGATCAAGACTTGAAAGTGAGCTAAATCGCAGACGTTATCATACAGTTTCCAGGCAGCCCCAACTTCTGTCTGCAACGCACCCCAAAGACCTCATCAACAGAGCAGCCAGATGTCAATCACCTCACCACTCTCTAGGACAGAGACAGGGAAGGGTTGGGGCTGGCAGCCTGCCAAAATTCAGCCTGCCCCCCCCTCCCCCCACTTACACACAGACAGAATGCCAAGTATGTGTGTACATGTGCACACTCCGACACACACACACACACACACACACACACACACACATACAGATACATAAAGGTAGTGACAATCATATACACCGCAGGTCCTGACTCGTACCACTGAAAGACAGAAATTGGTAGATGAAGCATTTTAGCAGATTTTCAGGTTAACAGAGTGTGAAATGTAGATGATCAGGGAGACCATCGGAGGATGGAGAGAACGAGAGCAACGAGGAAGTCTTCTGCTACTGCAGACATCCACTAGGAGAAATAATTACACATCACTCACTCACGTTCTGCTTAAAACTATTCATCTCTATTCTTTATGAACAGCAGGTGCACATGATTGACTGATGCAAAAAGAATACAGAGCAACAATTCAGTGCAGTAACACATTTCACCACAAGGGCTACTCAAAAGTATTCCAATGCATTCAAACCAATAACAGTCTGTCCAACTCACAATACCCCTTTTTTTCCCCTATCCAAGAAGGGTGGAACATGGTTTAATTGCATTTCCATCTAAGTGAACCCAACTGTACGACTAACTGCACCTTACTTTTCCGGCTGCTCTCTTGGGGGCCATCAGGCTCAGGCACCACTATTATCCATGCTTCTGTTCCCAAAAGAGCTTTTGCTGCTTCAGCCACCACTTCTCTAAATGGCCTCTGATTAAAAGGATCCTTTAGCTAAACTGTCAGCACGTGAGGAAAGCAGCTGGTTGGGGACAAGCAAGTGAAAAACAAAAGAGGAGACAAGGAGAAGGACAGACAATTGACCTGGACCATTAATCAAAGCTAGCTTGTATTGGATAGTGGATCGAGGAACGCACCTAGCTAATTCACTGAGCCCACAGATATGCAGTCACAAAACTGTAACCTGTCCAAGTACTTTTAGAAGAAATGCTTACATGGAGGTAAAACCTACCCAAGCGATCAGTGCGAGAGGGCAGCAGGCAAAATGACATTTTAAATATACCTCAATCCAGTTTTACACTTTAAGGCTCAAACAGAGCACTCAGAGTGCTAATATTTTAAAATGTCTTTTCATGCAAAAACCTTTCACTGGTTCAAATAATTCACTATTTAAACATTTTTTTTAAAAGTTAGCTTGTGCCATACTAGAACCATAATCATTGACCGGACCTTGGGAAATAAACAACGCATCAACAAATGTGAGAAACTATTTGGATGTGCTAATGGTTTTAGATACTCAGGCCCAATAGGTTTCCAAAGCCTAATTGCTTCATTACTGCCACTTAACAGGAGCATTATCCAAGCCCCAGTGCCCTGACTGGATCACTGAAAGTTCACAATCTTTTCCATGCTCAGTGGAGTACACCATCCCATCATGCCCAGCACTGGCCAGGGCTTTCGCTTGTGTCCATTCATCCATGATCATTGGCGCTGGGGGAATGGTAGCCGGTGGAGCACTTCACTCTGAGGCACAGGCACATGCAAAGCAGATGTCACACAGACTGCAGCTATAAATAGGATGGATGTGGAGGCAACTGCAGCTGAATCAAGGATCACAGCACTCGTCATAACTGTTAGCATATGAGTGATCTGGAGAGGGATGAGTCAATGGTGCACACACTGCACTGCTGAGGGTCGATGCTTTTCACAGGCTACTGCAATCTACGCAAAGAGGTCACCCTTCGTGTGTGTTTTATTAATTTTCACACGCACGCACACACACGTTGGGCAATGATTTTTAATCATGATTAATCGCATGGTTTTCTGCGATTAATTGCATTGTTATACGCTAAATTAATAATGCATTCAAAAATACTGCTATATGAACAAAAGTGCAACAACATTTGGTTTGCAAACACAAATAAGGAGCTTTTTAACCGCAGATTTCCCTTTAACACAGTTTCACAGTTACAGTTCAAATATTTCTGGAAATCTCAACTTAAACATTAGTGTAATCAAATCAAATATAAAAGCAAAGCTATTTGCCATTGCAGGGCATTCACATTTGATCTAGTTTGTTATAGAAAAACAAGTTACTCTCAGAGTCCAGAACATGGGGTCAGAAACATTACAGCAGCTGCAAAGGGGGACCAACTCCATATTAACGTCGATGTATCTGAACGCAGGGTCATTAAAAGTCCCTGTTGGTGTAACGGTCAGGCGTCCCAATACTTTTGTCCATGCAGTGCTTTAGGTCTCGTCTGGTTTTTGCGGGGGTCAGGAGTCCCATTACTTTTCTCCCTATTATATGGCCAAGCCGCACGAAAAGCAGCGTGTAGAACTGCATGCTGCGCGCACACAACAAAAAGGCAACAAATTTTAAAATAAAAAAACCCTTATTTTAAAATAATTAAAAAATCCTTATTATTAAAATATAAAAATGATTGCCCATGTTAAGTAAATAATGCGTTAATACGATAACGAGTTAATGTGCCCAGCTCTTATACAGCACGTGTTATCGCGTTAACTCATTACTTGACATTGACAATTACTTAAATAGTGCGTTAATGCAGGTTTTTTAAATTACTTTTATTTTGAAAGTTAGGGTTCAGACATAGACTTTCATATGGAGTTGGTCCCCTTTGCAGCTGCTATAATGCTCTGGACTCTAAGGGGAACTTTTTCTATAACAAACTAGACAAAACATGAATGCCCTGGCAAATAACTTTAGTTTTATATTTGATTTGATTACATTAAAGTTGAGATTTGTTGTTTAAGTTGTTCAAGTTGAGATTTACAGAAATATTTGAACTGCAGCTGTGTAACTGTGTTAAAGGGAGATCTGCTGTTAAAAAAGGTCCTTATTTGTTTAAAGTGTTTGCAAATCAAATGTTATTGCACCAAATGTTCATATAGCAGTACTTTAAAAATGAAAGTGCACAATACACTTTTGAATTCATTACTTAATTTTGTGTATTTCATTGTTGCCCAGCATTATTCATTTATTTTATTTTTTTTATACATATAAATTTAACTGCAAAGTTACTATTGGTTTACCAGTGGCTTTACCAAGGGTTAACACTTATACAAACAGACCATCACATTCCTAAGAATCACAACACCCTTAAGGGACTAGAAAATGCAGACGGCAAATAATGAAACAAGACACACAGAGCCAGTACTTTCATTCATAAAATGCAGCTACTGCCCTTTTACAATAATGGGAAAGGAAGATAAAGGTTATTGAGCCATGCATTCCCATATGGTTAGAGTCAATATGTGGAGGACAAACTCTGCCTGCCTTTATCGTAACTTTTTGCTTAGGTTATTCTTTCTTCCCTTGAATGATTGGCAATGTAGGGGGAGGTCATTCTTTCATTCCAATGCATTCAGCTGGAAGAATTCACCTGCTGTATAAGCGAATGTGCCAATATGCTGATTGCATCCAACCTGTGACTGGCCCACACATGCGCAGTGACTGTGGCTGCAAGGAGGCATGCAAGTCAAGCCGTGAGCAACTCATCTGTGAAATTAATTACGGGCTGCTCGCATTCATTCCTCCAGTGATATGATGAAGGGGCAGCATGATTAGGCTGAGGGGGGAAAAATGGGCTTTTGATGCAGCTCTCAGCTCAGCTCATGTGTGAAAGTGTTGTAGGCTTCTCATTATTCCCCATATTTTTAATTGACAGCAAGAGAGTTCTGGAGCCTTGTGCACACTGCGTGTCACACAGAGATTTAATAGGGCATTTGTGTATAAGAGCATGAACATGAATATCACTAAACTCTTGTGTCGGGGAAAATTTATATGGTCATTGTTGTCTTTCATTTATACTTTCTTTTGGGTAATCAATGTATTCTGGGTTTCTTATTTTAGTTAATCCATGTATGCTCT
>JBBJLS010000023.1:1644339-1664666 GCA_037577275.1 Bryconaethiops microstoma
TGTAGGTTTGGATAGTTTTTTTCCTTAATAAATAAAATCATCATTTAAAAACTGCATTTTGTGTTTACTTGGGTTATATTTGTCTAGTATTCAAAGGTGTTTGATAATCTGAAACATTTAAGTGTGACAAACATGCAAAAAAATAAGAAATTAGGAAGGGGGCAAATACTTTTTCACAGCACTGTAAAATATAACTATAATTTTTTGGCACTGTTCAAAGAAAGCGCATCTTGGGATGGTGAAATACCACCGCACTCAGAGGTGGGAGGTTTGACAATAGCCAATCCGAGAACATTATTTATTTCTCCTTGTTGTTGATTGGCTGCTGCCCTGTGACGCACCTCTGGCAGTCCAGCACTCTCGCATCAGAACAGTTTCCCACGTGGAGCATCTCGAGTGTTTCTCCAAGTGTTCTTGTGTTTTTCATTTTGTTCTTCTTAAAGCATTTCATTTTTTTACTGTAAATTAAATTAATTTATTACTTAAAACGACAGCATACCAAAGAAAATGCACGTGCATGAATTACAGTACAGTCTATACAGGGGTAACATCGGTATTTACATTCTAACACTGCGGGAGACAGCAGTTCAGTGTAAACTATACAGCACGTGTTTACCATTACATGGTTTAGGGGTAATGTATTAAGCTGAGTTTGAAATGAAATTTTTGGGGGCATTTGGGGGCATATTTAGGGTTTACACTATAAAAATAGGTATTTTTAGACATTTTTGTACCACATCACAAATTCGTGGGTTTTACTATTTGCGGGTGCTCTTGGAACGTAACCCTCGTGAATGTCAGGGGTTTACTGTAAATTATTTCAGTAAGGTGTGCTGACTTAGTTCTCAAGTCATTAAGTCAACACACTTTAAAGGGGATTTCTCTATTAATCTTTGCGAGGCTTTAATTCAGGGACGTCTACTGCCACATCATCACTGTACTGAGTGCATGACACAATGTAGATGACAAAATTGACAGCCTATTCACTTATTTTCAAAATATACCAAACACCTTCAGGCTATGTTTAACTCCAAACATGATCGGAACAGTCTTTGAGTCTTTCAAAATATGAATAAGGCAAGACAACTGGATGGGACTCTAGAATGTAAATAAAGTTACCAGAAGCCACTTTCATTGTAGTGTATCAAAAAAAATCACAACTCGTAGCATAACTCTCTGTACAAGCCTAAATTGCATTATGAATGCAAACACTGAATGCACACTTGAAGTGTCGTGGTTAGTATATTATTTCTATGTCAACAGCCAGGAACAAGATTTGGCATTTTTGAAAGCAGACATTTTCTGCCATAAGTATGATAATACTTTTCCATGTACTGATATAAGTGCAATACCAGTCTTCAGTGTTGAAGACTTTCTGTATACATAAAAAAAGTTGTTTCTATGAATAAGGGTACTTGTCTTTGAATCTTTTTTTTTTGATTACCCCTAACAGTTCATCCAGACAAAAGAACAGAGGCACACTCCTTCTCAACATCAATTATACAAAGTTATACCTATCATGTTTACAACAGTTCAGACTAAAACTCTGAAGTCCTTCAGGAAAACAAAAACATGTAAACAAGTTTGAGAACCCTAGATAAACAAACAAATTGACTGAACCAGCCACACAAGACCAACGGGGTCTACTGTCCTCTGACATCAAGCAGCTTCAAAAACTCCATCCACTGTTATCCACCAATACTGTCTACTTTTGTAGTGAAACAAATCCACTACAGGCAAACTTAAGTCTGTTAGTGGATCCTATACCTAATGCCGTCTTCTGGACAAAAGAGTGAAAGAATTAGGAAAATTTACAGAGTTAGGCTGGCTTTCATACCTCTTTTTTCTCTATTCCTTATGAACAATTCACATGCAGTTGTGTAATCTCCACGTCCTTCAGTGTCCTCCACAATTTTCACACCTCCCATTTTCTTATCCTCCTCTTCAACTAAACCCTCTTCACCTTCTTTGTCCTCCCCACAGGAGGAAACAGGTGAGTAAGCACTATTAAAAGCAATGCTAACAGCTAGCGAAGGACTTGAAGGACCAGAAGACATCACTGTCGTGGTGCTGGACATAGAGGTGGAACCTGTGGCTTGGAAGAGCTCATTGGTGTCAGTTGTCCTGAACAGGGTAAGAGCTTTGACGGGGTAGGCAGTAGTATGCTCTGGTGTGTACTCCCGAATCTCTCCTGGTTCCAGGGGCTCAGGCCCACATGGATCATGCTCACTGCAGGACAGGCGCCCATCTAGCTTGGAGATAAAGAGCATACCATCTCGATGCTCCACGCAGTAGGAGCTGGGGCACATCTCACAGAAAGAGGCTGCCTCTTGACCACAGAGGTCACACTGGTGCCAAGGACACTCCCAACGCCCTGTAACACATTCACACCAACAAAACACATGATGACAGACCCTGCACAGATTATTGTGGGTTCAATGCAGTCACTGTGAAGTACCCGGATCCTCTCCCTCTCATCCCACTGGCCATCGAGCAGCTCGGTGGGGCAAGCATATTTTCCAAGATCAACCTATGGACCACATACAATCTTGTGCGTATTAGGGCAGGCGACGAGTGGAAGACTGCGTTCAGTACCACGTCTGTACATTACCATTATCAGGTAATGCCATATGGCTTGGCAAACACTACATCTTGCTTTCAAGCCTTCATGAACAACGTATTTAGAGATCTTCTAAAGAAATATGTAATCGTGTATTTAGATAATATCCTCATCTACTTGAAAAACCTAACTAAACATGTGGCACACGTTCGCACTGTCCTTCTTCGCCTGCTCCAGTTGTATGTGAAGGCCGAGAAATGCACGTAACGGAACTCTCATTTCTCAGCTATCATATAGGGGTGGTTGATGGCTGAGTGGCCGGTGACTGAGTGGCCGGAGCCCACAATGGTAAAAGAGCTGCAGAGGTTCTTGGGCTTCGCAAACTTCTATAGGAGGTTCATTAACAACTTTAGTACTGTGGCAACACCACTCACAAGCCTCTTGAAAGGGAAACCAAAATATTTAAAGGTGACGCCAGCCGCCAAAACGGCTTTTGAACAACTTAAGGCAAGGTTCACCTGTATTAAAACTGCCAGACCCTCCGAAACCTTTTGTGGTGGAGGTGGATGCCTCCGAAGTAGGTTTGGGCATGGTGTTGTCCCAGTATTATGACATTCAACACAAGTTACATGCATGCGCTTATTTGTCAAGGAAACTGACCGACGCAGAGAGAAATAATGATATCGCCAACAGTGACCTGCTGGCAGCCAAAGCGGCGTTAGAGGATTGGCGTCACTGGTTGGAGGAAGCTAGACACTCTTTTACCGTGTTCACAGACAACCGTAACCTAGAATACATCCAGCAGGCGAAACGTCTGTGCCCTAGACAGGTTCGGTGGGCTCTGTTTTTCAGCAGGTTTAATTATGTGATAACATATCGCCCTGGCTCGAGTAACGGGAAAGCTAATGCTTTATCACGATGCCTTCCAGTGCCAGAAGCGCAAAAAACTAATGAACCAATTATTCCTTCAGTGCTCATTTAGACTCCCATAAGTTGGGATGTAGATGTAGACATTGAGCGGCTAAATTCTCAGGGGTTTGTCCCTCAAGCTTGTCTAGAGGGTAAGACGTTTATACCAGAAATGCTAAAAGTAAAAGTTATAGAGTGGGCGCACAATACACCTGCTACAGGGCATCCAGAGATCCACCGAGCTGTAGAGGTGCTTAGTCATAAGTACTGGTGGAGGCAGATTTTTACAGGAAGATGTGCAGAAGACTGTAAAGTCTTGTTCCAATTGTGCTGTGTCCTAGACCTCCTGTCAGTTACCTTCTGGGAACCTAATGCCCCTGCCGGTACTGCAGAGGCCGTGGTTACACATAGCTATGGACGTGGTTACACATGTAATGGACCACCTGGTATCTAAAGGGTACACAGTCGTGCTGGTGGTCATGGACCGGTTCTCGAAGGGAGTCTGGGTTCTTCCGTTTAGTTCCCCACCCACCATCCTTGAAGTAGCTGAGGTTCTCTTCCACTACGTGTTCATGCCCTATGGCATCCCGGAGGACATCCTGTCCAACCAAGGTCCCCAGTTTTCCCATGATTGGGCGGCCTTTTTTAGAAAACTGGGGGCTACTGTCAGCCTGACCTCAGGATATCCTGAGACAAATGGTCAGGCTGAACGGTCGGTGCAGGAACTGGTTCGTTTTCTCCGAACTTACTGCCATGGGCAACAGCATGACTGGGCAGAATTCCTTGGCTGGGCAGAGTACGCTGAGAACTCACTGCATCACTCCGCTACTGGCCTAACGTCCTTTGAGTGCGTGCTTGCGCGTCAACCCCCACTCAGTCCCTGGGATGGAGAGTCCTCTGATGTACCAGAGATAGATAATTGGTACCGTAGGGCAGAGTGGGTGTGGGAATGGGCACACACTTCCATCAGCAGAGCAGTTGGTAGATTCAAGCAGTTTGCAGAATGGCATCAGAGGGAGGTGACGGTGTACCAGGCAGGAGATGTACCGGGCTCTCCCAATTGGGACCTCAAATTGCATCTTCCATCAAGTAAGTTGTCCCCTAGGTATCTCGGGCCATTCGATATTGTGAAACAGGTGAACCCTGTTTCATACCAATTGAATTTACCACCTCATATGCGGGTTCATCCTGTCTTTCATATCTCTCTCCTTAAATTAGCAGTGGCAGGACCGTTGGACGGAGGGGTCGTGGAACCCACGATCCCCGCGGCAATTGAAGTCGACAGGGCCCCAGCCTACTGGGTCAACATGCTTTTGGATTCTCTGAGACGTCACGGAGCCCTCCAGTATTTTGTGGACTGGGAGGGTTATGGCCCCGAGTAGAGGGGGCGTCCTCCACGGAGGTCAAGGTTAGTGGGTCAACCCGGTCGCTGTGGTCATACTCGCACGGCTTCGAGGGTGGTCGGGGTTACCCCTCTGGTTTGGGTATGTTTTGAAAAGAACATTGTTACTCCAATTTGCATGTTTCTGGTATACACTAGAAGGGGAAAAAGGCACTTGGAGGACTGTCAGCTTACTCTCTAAATGGCAGTGTAGAAAGTCTGCAACATGCTGCTGGATCCTTTGTTAACAGCTACAGTCTGGTACTTGTCTGGTACCTCTCCTGTCTCATTCCCCTGTGTGTTTACAGGCATGACGGTGAATGTCTTTTGCATTAAGAGAGCTCCATGGAGCATAGAGTGTTGTTACTGGCTCCTGTACAACAGAGGGCGTGCTAAGGCGTCAAGAGAAGAGTCGACTCTGCAGTAGAGTCCCCGGAGTGAAGGTCCTCTGGAACTTTGTATAGAACTTGAACTTTCTTCTATTAACTTCTAAGCGGTCTCCTGCTAGTGTGTCCACCCCTCACCCGACATGACACACAACATGATTCAACTCGGGAAGTTGTTGATGGTTAACTGACAAAAATAAGGGGCTCCAGGGTAAGAGTTGAGAGACACTGGTATGTTGAATTTAACCCCACTCTGTGTTTTTGTTAAGACTGACCTGCAGGTCTCTTGGTTAAGTTGAGGCAGTCTGCATGGTAAACCTTGGGACATCCAGGCCTCTTGCAAGAAACCATTTGGCCCCCGTCACCACAGCTGAAGCACTCATCTTCTCGCTCCTTGGTCACTTCCTGCTGTGGTTTGCGTCTCATGTGGCCTCTTCTCTTCATCTTGCGCCCTTTATCATCTGTAGGAGGGTTATTCTGAGAAACAGAGCATTAAATGCTAATTTTTTATTACTTCTGATAACAACTCTCTTGAGTCCTGATGATCTTGTTAAATGCCAACTTAAAGATTTGCTGAAATTATAATTAATGGTATCTTACTAAATGGTGAAAAAGTTCTTGTTACCTTTGGCCTCACTCCTAGGAAACCACTGCAGTTGGGTGCACCACATTTACACACAGTCTTTCCATTTCCCAGACACTCAAGGTTATAGTTGAAAGTTAGCTCAGTCCCTAGCACAGATAAAATATTTGCATCAATGGCTATTTGTCGATCAGGTGTTGGAGGTACCCTCTTATTTATTTTTAAGACATGTGATAGTTAAAATAAATAAGATAAATATAATTTCAGTCATTACACAACAAATAAGAGTTCAAATCTATGAAGCTCCCAGCTGTATAGCTGTATAATTTCAAACAACACTGCTTACCAGCAGGGATGTCTACGAGGGCAAAAAGTCCAACCCGAGTATCGCCATTCACTGTCCATTTCTGAGTCTCACAGTTAGGCTGGCAACTGTGGTTCATAAATCTGGCTTGGTTTCCCTTGGGTCCTGCATCAATAATGCGATCCTAAAAGAAAAATGGAAAAAAAAGTATAATGAAAGAATAAAGGGGATTCTGTTCTACATGTTGTTGTTTGGTTTTATGTATTAGAACTTTCCTGATTTATTTTATATGAGCATTTTCAAACTATCTTTGCTGTTTTGTTGTATATATACACTGATGAGCAAAAGCATTATGACAAGTCACAAATGAAGCAAATAACATTTTTTTCTCATTACAAAAATCCATGTCAAGGTCTGGAATACATTAGATGGTGAGCAGACAGTTTGTTCACACAGTCAATGTGTTGGATATGGGGCAGCAACTCAGCAACTTTGACAAATCGTTATGGCCAAATGATCGGGTCTCCAAACAGCAAGGTTTGTGGCATACTCACAGACAGCAGTGAAGTCAATTTCTGCAGTTTAGTTTTAATATATGGACTAAAGAGTGAATAGTAAGTTTTGAAACTTTAACAGTGCTTGAAGAAAAATAATACATTAAGCAGCAGACAAAAATGTTTGTTTTCCATGATAAGACCCTTTAAAAAACTTGACATTAAACATGGTAAGAGTTAAAGATATAACCTTGTCCAGTGTGAGCATGTAGAAATTCCCAATGTCATTCTCCTGGGCATGCTTAATCCGGGCTCGGCATTCCTCCTCATCAATCACTTCTCCAACATACTCATTTACAAATTCCCCCTGATGTCAAACAGATTGATAGACTGGTTAGAAAAAAGACCTGCATCGTTCTTCATGCTGTTTAATTCTTTAGCACTCTAAACACCTGGAAAGTCACACATGCTCATAATTGTCTTGCCCTAGAAAAGTCACATTGTTTTGACACTATATAGAGATGTACTGATATGGAAATTCTGGTTGAATATGTTATTGTAATTGATACTTATATCATAAACTGATCATTAATTTAAAACGAATAAATTTTTTAGGTAATTCTTTTTATGTTTGGATGTTTTCTTGTTCCCTTCACTGAGTGGACTCTGTCTTGTGTGTCAGGCCATGTTTATATCATTCATGTTTTGTTTTGTTGGAATAATAACACCCAAATGTGCATCTGCCTCCAGTTCTCCCTACAAATGTTGTATTTATATTAAATTTAATGTTTTACATTATTTAGCTCGTTTGCCTGAAACCAGTCAGAATAGTATGTAAACAAATACAGTAATTACTTAAACAAAAACAGGGACATTAACAGACTGTATTCATATAGCACACTAAAAAATAAACTACACTCGGCATGTCATTCAGCATTTTGAAAGACTGTAAATAAGATTAAACAATAAAATATCAAAACAATGAAAACATTTGCATAAATTGAATTAGGTAATTTGTTAGGCTCTAGTTTTGATATTCAAAGCAAAGCTGAACATATGCTGCCACAGCATTTCTGAGACAAAACTGAATACCAAGACATCTGGGTAATATAAAGTAAATGCCATCACTATAAATCCATATTAATTAATTTGATACCAAACACTGGAATAACTTGCTGAGCCATCACTACTGAACAAGATTTGTGTAAGTCTATCAACATTTCTGGTTCTCAGTTTCACTCGTGATGGATACATAGTCACGTAATGCATTGATCTTCATGTCATCCATATATGTTAGACACATAATACACAAATAATAAGATTTGCGTTTTTCGGTTAATCAGAAAATATTATATCAGCTACTGATATGTTCCACATCCCTAAAAAACTTTTCTTGGTGTGGCAAGGCAGTCATTACTGCTTTAAAGCTCCTTCGTGACTGACCAGCTCCACAAACATTGGTGGTCCATGTTATTTGGTTTTGGGGTAACCGCTGGTTTTCTCTGAAAATATACTTTGTTGACATAAATATAAAATGCTACCTTCTTGATGTCATGACAGCAGCGCAGGCCCCAGCCTCGTGACAGCGTTCTAAAAATCTCCACCTCTGAGTACTCGCGCTTCATAAAGCGTTGGTTTTGGCAGCGCTCACCCGCTGGGCACACCTGAGGATGGCATTCGTACAGTAGCATACGGTTGATGCACTCTGAGTCCATTCCACATGGGTTCTCATCTGTTGCTTTGCAGTTGCAGCGTGGAATCTCTGATAGGTCGGCTGTGATGATCTGCACTTTACCAATTGGTTTGTTAACCTGTGGAGTTTACAAACCAAGGGCTTAAGTTCATCTGGCATAAGAAGAGTCTCCTGAATGAGCATTCCAATGTTATTGTAATGGCACTGTCAAATGAAGAATCTGATACCTTAATGTGCTTATAAGGTGGAGGCTTCTTGTCATTTCTCCTGTCCTCCTGAAGCTGCCGAAGTTCCTTCTCTGCCTGCAGATCCTGAAATCTTTTGGCAGCTTCATCCAAAGCTGGGTAAGCAAAAACAATGTCTGAATTATACCTCTCATCCAAATTAACCAGGAAATATTCAGACTACAGTTAAAATAACTATATAGATTCCGTATGTGTGTACTGATGAGTACTTTTAACTTCTAGGAACAAACTAAAGTCCTAACGATACCTTTCTTGTAAACGGAGTCAACCCCTTTTCCCATTTTTTCTTTACTGTTGGCATCTCCCTCCATGTATGGAAAGACACGAGCTTGATAGGTCCACAAGTAATCATTGGAACCAAAGAAATGAACGGGGAACTCTCCAACATCATGTCTCATGCGCAGAATATTTTCTGGAACGCTCTTGGGATGACTGACTTCTGCAGGCCACCATCTAGCAGAGAGTAAAAATCAATCTAAAGGGATACTCCAGCATTTTTTACCCTAATCATCCAAATGCGCTACACCTATTACTTAGTTATCACAGAAGAAATTCAAGGCATTACCATGTACTTGAAAAAGTACGTAAAACTAACTCAAAGCGCACATGTAAGGAAAACATGTACTGAACTTATTTCCATTTTTGTGTATAATATGTGGAATATGTGGAAAGTTTTATTTCATTATCTAAAAAAGGTTAAATTTTTCATATAATGACCCTGTTACCTCACAGTAGTTAACAACTTACAGAATTTTAAATAAACTGTATGCCTATATGCATGAAAATCCATGTAAATAAGCACAACAATTATTCAACATGTTTAAAACATGATAGAGAAAGACTAAATGGTTGTCTATGCTGACCTATATCGACCCACTTTAACCCACACCACCTCTTTGTAGTGTGGTTTCTTGCCAGCTCGACAATCGTTGCAGAACCAGCTGCCCTCTGGCATGTCAATGTTAAGACACTCACGATGGAAGGCTGCAGGACAGGATTCACAACAAAGCAGGCTTCCCCCTGCAAATACACAGAAAATAACTCTAAACAGCATTGACACACAGTGTTGAGAATGTTGAGAAACTAAAGACTTTTTATTGCTAACTAAATTCATTACAAATTGCTTAAACATCTAACATAACGCTACAGTAAACAGCTCCTGAATTAATGCTATGAGAGCTAATGGAACTGACCTTCTGAGCAAACAAAGCACCAACTGACGTTAACATGTTCATGATTGCGACAACCTTTGCGTGGAATAAAGTGGTTAGGACACAGGATGCTGTTGCTGGCCAAGACAACACTTCCAGCAGGTATACAATAATCCGTAGCATGGTACGCTATGGGGCATCTAACACAGCGGGTGAGTCGGCCTGTACAGCACACAAAACACATAAAGATGATGCAATTTAAACAATACTCATCCATTAGCAGAGCCTGATCCATATGCCTGATACAAAGTGAGTGATTACATTAATAATTATGCAGGCAGCAATTGCAACAACACAACCAAACCATTTATATATATAAATGTAGGAACAGAGTTGTAATTCTAAACTTATTTTAAAAAGCTATAAAACATCAATAATGATATAATAAAATTACAGTCTAAAATTGTTGTGTAAGGTCACTAACACACTTATTTATTAGATCATATTTGTGGTTATATATGCATATAGATGTCTTACTCTACAAAACACTCTGCAGGAAAACATCTAACACTCTTGTTGACTTACCAACATCCAGTCAAATACGCCTTTGCATCTAGGTGGTGACAAATTACATAAATCATAGAAAAACTCCTGAGAAATGTGATGTCCATTAGAACGGACACAGTGTCTGAAAAGGTTACTGTGGCAACTGAACTCAAACTTTGAACAGTAATGTAGTTCTTGTCTATTATCACAATAAATATTCATTTGTATGGCAAGCTGATTAAGATTAATTTGACACACATACCTTTTGAGACAGAAGGGTTGCTTGGGTTGGTGATAAAGCAGGCAAGACAAGCATGGAGGGAGCAGCGGAAGCCTCGGTTTAAGGGCACTGTGGGCGCATGACTAGCAATACACTCCCCATGGTAAAACTTTCCACAAACAGGGATAATGCATCTCCGCACATCGTTCCCCAGCTTCTTACACGCGAAACATTCATGTATACCTACAAGTTACAAGCACATGCATTCAGTTTGAACTTGTGGGATATATAAAGTGTGGCAATAAAAACGTGTGGTATTAAAAGCGTTCGGTTACTGATTCAATGATATACCAATTAGATTGACAACTAAGAAGGAAAGCTTACCAGAAGTGCACTGCTGACACAGAAACTTCCGCGTTGGAGGCTCAGCAAGGCCAACACACTGCAGGTGGAATGTGCCACAGCAATGGCCTTCACACAAAATCAGCTCTCCCTGCTTCTCACATATCTTTTCAAGCACACAAAGGTCACATGAGTTAATGGCTTAACTTTGAGGTATAGAGTCTGCAAAATATTTTAATAACAAAATAACTTCAAATACAGAAATCATAACTGCATTTCAGAATGTACCACCACTACAATCGCTTCAACTTATTTTATTATCACTCAGAACCAGCATGATAACTCACCTGACAGACATTATCCCTCATTAAGGCCACAGCCCCTTTCTCCACTAAGAGTTTTTTGTTGGCTTCATCACATTCATCTGTCATCTCAGTGTTAAGACGGTCGTCACACCCGGGGGGAGTTATCTGAATGGCATAGGTGAAAAATATTTTCACGAGTATTACCAGAATTTGAAAAATATTTTGTTTGTACTTTCAAGGCAGGCATCAATATTTCTAAGTAAAAAGGTGCTACTATTTGACATTGTGTGCTACTATACTATAAGAGTAATATATGTTATAAAAAGCTGTACTGACCTCAGGTTGGAGATCATTTTTGCCGTCCTCAGCTGGCTCAGAAATAACTCTCTCAGGAAAGGTAGAGGTAATGTCTGCCTCTGTTTCTGTGCTTGATGGTACCATGCCAGTTATTTCTACACTGAGCAGAGAAGGCTGTTTGTTCTTACTTTTTGATTGTCCAAACCCTGCGTTGAGGATAAATTAAGAATTTATAACTACACAAAATATTAAAAACTCAGTCTCATCATTCAGTCAGTCAAAATGCAATAGCTGAAATGACATTTACTGCTATTTACATTTCATTATAGGTAGTTACATATCATTACTGAAATTTACATATTATTATTGTTGTTTTTATTACAAAAACAATAAAACCAATTGCTTGAAGTTAACAAATGACAGGCACACTACACTCATTTAAAAAGTTCAGCAATGCTAACGTGTGAAAATTGTCCTTTTGTAAGTCTGTAGGCTACAAATTACAAAACAAAATCCTTTTAATTATGGTATTGTGAATAGTTCTTTTTCTCTGTTAATCTGAGGCCTCTGAAAACTAAACAAATTTGGTAAAAAAAAATACTTAACTTTTTTTTAAATGTTCACACACTAACAAACCTGAATTAGCAGCATGTCCTAGAGAACTGTTTTTCTGAGACTTCACCTACAAAAGATTCTAGCTTTAATTTGTTGTATATGGCAAAAAAATTAAGTTAAACTGTGATATCAAAACAAAGAGAGACATGGTACACAACAAAGTTCCACCATTACCTTCTTTTTAGGCATTAGAATTGGTTCTGCTTCAATTGAACTCTCAAGAATTTTCTTGGTGGGCTTCCTTAGCCTCTTTGTACTCAGACAGATTCCATTGCCTAAAGAACAACAAAAGTCTTTCATATCTTAATTTACATGACAACATTGTTTAAATACACAGAGACAACAATCTGATGAAGGCTTGAATTAAAGTTTCAAACCATTTGATTTTATTTTAGTGAATCCTAAAACTGTAGACACTGTTCAAATAAATTTAGTAACGCTCCGTGGCACCAGTTAGTTTTCTCAGCAAACAGATCCTTTTGTTTCTGCTTGAAATTATTCCCCCCACCCACACATATTCTCCTGCAAAGCCAATGATAACCTTTTCTTTCTGTAAGAAATTACTGAAAATCAATATTTACTCATACAGTTTCATACTCATAACACTCAAATCTATTTATATTTTTAAGTCAAAACTAGAGCCTCATTTTTGTTTACAAGCTTTTGAACACTGAACGTTATTGTAATGCATCTAGTACACTTGGTTTTACCTCTGTGCATCACTACTCATACATATATTTATAGCATTTTGGTGTTTTAAATTTAATTTTATAAATAAACTGACATTGACATTTCCATGTTTGTATAACTATCATCTCTAGTTCTCAGCAAAAAAAATGTAGTCGTGATTTTTCAATGCAAACAATTACTCACGCTCGCCAGAACAATTTTGAGCTGGAAGCTGGTCCTTAAAACAATTTTCACCATATGGAAAGGGGACGGTTTCTGGAGGTGGAGTTAGTGTGTCTACAGTCATGACTTGACCATCTTGACATGGAGTATTCTCTATCCGGGGAGGCGTCTTAGATCTCTCTTCTGGAGGAGGAGTCTGAATTTCAGGCAGGGGGTTCAAAACGCTTCGCACTGATCCTTGATGCCCCTGTATTCCTGACGATTTCTCAATGGTGTCACCAGAGGTCATTTTCATGACCTAATAAAAATTAATAATATATAAGAAATACAGTGAATACAGTGGCATGCATAAACCATCACAATTTTGTTCCTCACTGATGTACAAACACAATCATAATTAACATGTTTTTTTGTATTTGCTTTTAAAATAAAGTTATTAATATTTTGGTTATAAGACTTAAAAGTTATAAGAACAGATATTTGGTTTATAACTTGCATGGATTTGTTAAATTCCAACTCAACTGCAAATTGAAGGACTGATAAGTTAAATTGTGTATTGGAAGGGTCACTGTAAACACTCATTTTCTTCAAGCACAGTTTTGGAAATGGTTAAGGAAACATTTATTCACATTAAATAACAATGTATCATTTATTTCTCATTGCATTACGAATTTTTCAACCACACTGGCCAGATAAGCAGCTTCATATATCATGTCAGTTTTAAGACAGCCTAAGGTTAATAACACTAGCATATAACTACCTTCTGCAATGATTCAGTTTTCTTTTTTGCTTTCTTCTTAGTGGAAAATATCTGATCATATTCCTCAGTCCACTCTATGAGTCTTTTGCTGGGCTTTCTGATACGTTTGCGACCTGTGAATGATATGAATTTAGAGGCATTATAAAAAAACAATTTAAGCTAAAGCAACATCTCATCCTCCAAGGAGACCAAATTATGACACTGCTATTTATTAACACTCTTCTTACCTGTGGGGAAACTAGAAACTTCATGGGTAGAGGAAGCAATGTTCGCCAGGTTAAAGTCCATTTCTTTCCTTGATGCAGATGAATTTGAGTCATCTACACCAGGTTTTAGAACGCTTTCCTGTTCTGAAGGCATTAACTGTGGCTGTACCTGTCCTTGGTCATTTCTGACTTCTGTGTGCAGCACTTTTTCAGTATCCTGGTCAAATTTCTGCCAGCGCTTTTTAGGTACGCTGCCAAAAAAACTATTCTCGGGATCCTCTGTGGGGACAAGGCACCCTGCAGTCTGCATGTCATCTAAGTTACACGCATGTTTAGGGAGCTCACAAGGCACATCAGTGTTATTAAGGTTCTTCTTGTTCACCAGAGATTGACTTTTCTTGCGGGGTCTTCGGATACATTTTGGTACAGCACAAACCTTCTGAGGTTCCTGAATTATACATTGGTGGGTTCTTTCATTCTGAGGGATATTTATATCCATGTTTGGACAAGATTTTGTTCTTGTTTTATTAAGTCTGAATTTAACACAAGGTTTGCACTGTTCACATTTCTCGTTACCTGTTGAAGAATGGTGCTCATTGCTTTCAAAATGGCCAGAGTCTTCCTTTACAGTTTCTTCTGGAATCAGGGATGGCTCCTCTTTGATGAGAATATTTGTGGGCAAAGGTTCCACCACCAAGGGTCTACCATCTTTTTCTCGGCAGTCATGTATATCTTTTAACAACATCAGGAATGTGCTAAATTTATAGTTAGAATCTGGTCGAAATGTTGCAGACGTGCTTTCATTTTCACTTTCCAGTGATCTGAAGGTTATTTCCTTCATGTCTTCAAAATCTTGCATATTAAAAAGTAATGAAGACGGAGTTGAACTACTTGATGCATCAGACACATTAATCTCTTGTTTGAATTTTGTGTTAATTTTAGAAGGCTCAGGAGATATCAGACAAGCTTCGTCTTCAGATTTGACCAAACCTTCCTCATCCGAAGAAATCCTGGGAATTTCACTTGGTTTTGTGTCCACTTTTAAATCAAGGCCTGTAACCACTGCTGGTGTTGTCTGCACAGAGCAGGCAGATTTCACTTTTTTCTTTTCAGATGTATATCTGGAAAGGGATTGGTTCCCTGTTCCATCATTTGGCAATGTTTTCTCCTGGGTTTGGTTAGATGACACCTTTTTCTGCAGCTCAGCTTCTTCCATTGCCCTCAGTGCTCTGGTCATCAGGCGACTACTAGCTGGAAGACTTGCAACTTTTCTGTCGAGAGCAGTTTTTGCCTCTATAGTTAAGTGTTCTAGTCCTGTGACTTGGCCATCTCTGGACTTCAAGCTTGGTGTATCTGGCATCTTAATCTTGCAAGAGACTTTACCAAAGGAACAATTAACAGATTTAATTCCTGCACGACCAAATACTCCACTGGCTTGGCTTTTCCCAGCTTTGCTGAACCAAAGACCACCCTGACATTCATGATTTTTTCTTGACTTTTTATCATTTATGTTTGTGATTTGTTTTGAAGGTTGATCAGCAGTGAAATTTTTTAAAGGTTTGTCAATGCCTTTGGGACATCTGCGGATTTGTGGTACAGAGTCAATATCGGAATAAGGGCTGTCTAAAGCTTCTTCTGTCTTAGACTTTTCAAAAACAGGTTCCTCATATTTTGTGAAAAGCACTGTTGATGATTTTCTTTTATTCTTTTTGCACTTAGATTTTGTCAAAATGTTCTGGCCTTTATGCATAATGTTCCCATTGGATAAATGGCTACTTTCAGGGGTCCCAGCAGGTGACTGTGTGCTGGATGCCTGATCTTCTTGGTCTCTTCTGGTTCTATCTGCTGAGCTTTTTTCTGTGAATTCCGATGATGGAAAGGATACCTTGGGCTTCTCCAGGAAAAGTGCCTCTGCTTCAGCCACACTAGCATTCCAAGAGCTCATAAACCGCTTGGGTACCTCAAAGAGGAACAAATGAAACAAAGACAGACAAACAAAAGTTTTTTAAATTTGAATTAATGTTGATTTTAACCCTCCAATCAAAATTAAATGCATACCTGTTAATTAATTAATAATTTACTCTGACAAGTATTAATTTACTGCATAATAATTACAGGGTATGTGCAGTTTTCATCCTGCTGTCTTCCCCTTCTTTTTGAACCAGGGAGACTGTGAAACTGATATCCACCCACAAATATATGAGTGGCTTTCTCAGTGACCCAGGCCAGTTCCTCAGGTTCCCCAAATGTCTTGATGTAATACTGACGGGAAGGTTTATCACTTGGCTCTGAAATATAACAGTGCAGAGAAATAAATGAAAGAACATCCAAGTTGTTTTGCTTACCTTAAAGCCCAAATCCAGAACTACTGAAGATAAGTCAGAGACACTGCAAATCTAGACCCGAGTCACTGTACCAAAATAGTAAATGTTGCAGCACATCAGTCAAAATTATGACATAATTGAAATGAAATCCAGCCACCACAATGGCCCACTGTGAATAAGTCTGGACACCTCTGTTCTATACGATTAAGATTTTTAAGCTGCTTACAAAACAGTTCTTACCAGCGCACATGCAAAACTCCACCCTGTTTGTCTTATCAATCTAAATAAGTTTCTTTCCATATAGCTACCTAGGCAGCACACTCTCAATATTCTTATTAGTAAATAGTATACTAGATGATAGGCAATCCAGAGCATTTGGAAAATTCATTGGACTTCACCTGATACAATACTCCATGCCTAATTTGCTAAATTGCACAAAGCTGGTTACAATGCACTACTGCTGATAAGCTAGAATTAGCTTGATAAAAACCTTCCACACAGAAGTGCATAATTTTGGGTTTAACTCTATAAAACATAATTTGTTTGTTGGATATTTTCAGATATTCATTAAAGCCAATGTATTAACTGCAAAGATCTAAGTTAAGCATGCAACAGCAACAGCGAAGTTCATTTAAAATGTTATACTAGCTTAAAATTGTTTTTTCTGGCAACAAATTCTGACACAAGTATTTCTGCAATCCTCCAAGTATGATAGATGGGTGGACAGTCTATTTTGTATTCTTGGTTATACTTCTTTTCATTAATGTAGTAAAATAACAATTTTACGCACATTTACATACCTTCTAATCTGTGAAAAGTTCCCAACACTGGATCAAGTGTCACCTGACACGGCCACCATGGTCTGCGGTTGAATTTGGCCCAGATAACTTCACCTTCTAGGTACTTCAACGACGGAAAAGACTTTGACTTTGGGTCACTGATCTGCTAATAGACACCAGGCATTTGGAATGAAAAGAAATAAGAAAATAAAACTTCATATTTACTGTATTTAATTCATGTAAACCATTTTTACCCCAAGCGTGCTAAATTGTGGAAGAACACAATGTTTTTTATGCTGTGGAACGATCTCTTCCAAAATATCCTAAAACGCAAATCTCGCTACTACAGCTATAAGGCATTTAACCCTAGTTTTGCATAAATTAAATAATAGCAACCTTTAGTATTTATCAAATGAACCTCAACGATCAAACACATTTCAATCCCTCTGAGAGTACCAGCTGACATTTTGAGCATTTTATCCATTCTTAGTATTCATCGTTTTTAAGGACCTGAATGTTAATTCTAAAAGAATCACATCATCATCCCATGTGTAATTCATCGGCCAAGACCTGTTGAGTTAAGTTTAGAACAGCTTTGAGGCTAATGTAGCTAACAAATACTAAAACTCCATAGTCATGAAAATAGCCTAACCCATTTCTGCAAAAACACACCCTTAAATATTCTTTCAACCCACTCAAATGGCCTCCAGCTTTTATTTAAGGTGGCTCAGACTTGTGGATGTGGTTTAAAACACAATCCCCTAATTAATGACTGCTTTGTGAATACTAGCCTTGGTGTTTACAAAAATGCTTTAGATAATTTTTATAACTTACAGGACGCCATACTGTGTCCTAAACTACATCAACAAGTTGCCACTCTAATGAGAGCGGGACACAGTTTGAGGGGGTTTAGAAAAGTTGTATGCAGTGATGCATATTTTTGGGCTATTTTTGTGATTTCTGAATTCTAATATTAGCCTTACTTTAGAACTTTAGCCTTGCAGCTGCAGTTCTAAAGTAAAGAAGCATAATTTAGACAACAAACCTATCTTTACTGACTGACTACATCTCAAACGACAGGTTGTGACAGCTAACAAGTCACAGTACTGTAATCTTACAAAGGTGTTTCTCTGAGTTACCTACTTGTGTTTGCCCCCATATCTTCTGTCGGTGTTTAAAAATTTCATTTGCAATTGGCATTCTAATGCCATAAATCTACACTTAGTCATCTCTTGGTTAATTGCCCTGTATATGATGACATTTAGTATAATTACAGTAGTTTACCACCGAAATATCAGGGGAGTACACACCAGAGAAGCTGGATCATAGCTGCAACCTGACTCTTCTCCAAAGCCGTCATCTTACTCCACTAATGTGTAGGACTTTGAACTTTTGCATTTGTACAGACAGGTTTCAACAGTGTATTTCACCTTTAGATTTGTGTTGCTATTTTCAGGACTGCTACAAGGCTTTTCCGACCTCGTCTCTGTGGCCGTTTCCTCTTCTTCTTCCTCTTCATCCTCAAACAAAATTGACTCAAAGTGTAGGCCATTTGCAAATGGACTGGACGAATCAAGACTGAAGTTTGGACTGGGAGGGGACATGCGGTTGTTTTCGGCTCCTGTCTCCAGGAAAGCTGTGTCCATTTTTTTGTGATTCTGTGAGGAAGCAGATGTTGTCAGCTGGCTCACACCAACATCCAAGGACCCTCCTGGAGATACATGAAAATCATTCCCGTGGTCCTTGAGGATCCCTGTCTGCGAAAACAGGCTTAGGCGGTTCTCCACAAAGGTTAGGCACTAGAATATTTTCACGAGAATGTAAAGTAGGCAGTGGTCCTTAGCTTTGTGCTCGTAGGTGGAAGTAGACCAGAAGGCCAGTTTCTGTGCCTTTGATGGGCAAAGTTTCCCATGTGACAGGATCTTCAGTTCTTTCAGGCTGCCGTAGGCCTGCGCTGCTGCTTGTGCATGCATTCCTAGTAGACGACAGTTCATGCCATCTGTGACCTGTGAAAGTGGACACACACACACACACACACACACACACACACACACACACACAAAATATGGCATTTAAACTTATATGTGAAAGATGACCTAAATTATCGTCTAGAAATACTCATCAGCAGCAACAAGGGTGTGATGAATAAATAAAGGAATGAAGCAGGGGTGACTGTTAAATTACTATTTAATCACTGCTTAATTGTTAATATGGAACCAATATCCAAACGGCAGTGGTACCTCATAAAGTGGCCACTGAGTGTAAACACTAAGTATATTGGGATTAGTGTCTGTGTGTGTGTTACGGGGACAGCAGACACTGTGTTTTCCCTTCACATATACATGCAACATAGGGGCCTAGACAGACTACGTGAGGCTTAGAAAGCAAAGAGTAAGCCTTCCTCAGTTTCGTAAACGTTTCGTAATGGTAATGTCAGTAGGGAAGGTCCAGGAAAAGGGAGAGGGTGAGATGCCCACCGCCTGCTGTAACATGCCACCCGTCCTTGCCCTGGCAATAAAACAGCGAGGATGGTGCGAGGCGCACGTCTGTAATAACACACTATGGTGGTCAGTGAATGGGGAGGCGAACTCTCTGCCTCTGTCTGTCTGTCATCTTTCTGGAGAAATGGGAAAAGCTGAAATCTCCGTGTGACACACATTTGAAATTACAGCGGTCCTTGCGATTTTTTCCCCATCCCACTTTATAATGTCCTTCTCCCGGGCAGCAGACATCAACATCTTGTTCACACACACACACATGCACGCGTGCGCACGCACGCACGCACGCACACACACACACACACACACACACTTAGACTTTCACTGGGCAAACTTGTACAAAATCCCCAGTATGCAGAAGATCATACTGAAAGTAAATGATGAGCAAAGACATACGGGTGAAATATTACCCTTCACGTGTCACTCGTGGTCATTCTTGCTGAAAAGTCCTCGATTTGGTGCCCGAAATGCTCCTTTTCTTCTGCAAATTGTGAAAGTGGATTAACAAATCGCAGCAGCAGCAGCAGCAGCAACACTAGGCCAAGAACCCGAGCCTCCTATTCCAGGCTAGCTATCACTGTACCAGCGGCCCCCTTTTATTTCTGAATAAATAACACACAGACACACACCAAACACATCCATTTACACTCACTGAAGACGAAAACACAAACCCCTTCGCCACATTCCGGCAACACGTTACCTCAGCGTTGCGTCACGCCGGTTGTACTTTTTTAAATTGAGGTGTGGATGATTTCTTGTTTCCTTGCTGTCGACCTGCCCTGGTTGTGTTTCCAGCCGTGGCTGTATGTCTATGAGCAGCCAATCGGCAAGGCTAACCCCCCTCAACACCCCCCTCCAACCTCCAACACGCAACCCC
>JBBJLS010000023.1:1669083-1687588 GCA_037577275.1 Bryconaethiops microstoma
CTGAGACACAGTCATGCTGGAATAGAAAAGGTTCTTCACCAAACTGGGTCCACAAAGTTGGAAGCATGGTGTTGTCCTAAATGTCCTGGTATGCTGAAGCATTAAGATTGCACTTCACTGGAAATAAGGGGTCTCGCCAAAGCCCTGAAAAACAGGTGTGTCCCAATACTTTTGACCACACAGTGTACGTTCAGGATCTCAATATTATTATGCAATATTTCAGATGCAACATTATTGTGTTTAATTTAATGTCTGCTGCTCCTAGTCATCTGAAAATACCTTTTGTGTACACACATACATATACATAGGTAGACAGACGCTTTTATTTTCATTGTACAAGTATTCTTATATATACTTTAAATATTTTCTACTGTGCACTTGCTGGTGTGTATATATATATTCATATTCACACACATACACACAAAATTATATATTTACATTCATTTAATATTTTGATTAGTGTTCAGTTTTTTATATAATACTTTTATTCTATTGGCTTTGCTGCTTCTACTTTCTTCTCTTGTTCGGTCCACTTTGCTGTTGTAACAGTGCAAATTGCCCATACATGGGACAAAAAAAGGGTTTTCTTATCTTATATTCCACCCGTTAACTTTTAACCTAAATGCTTAAGTTAGACACCCTACAAGTATTGAATTAATTATAGGTCATATTTAACTATAATATGTGGCACTAAAATAAGAAGTGTGATTTTGATCAAATGCATATTTTGATAAAGCACTACATTATTAATAAGCAGAAGATATCAGGGTGCAGGTCCTTAGTGTGCAGAATCTGTTTTTGTGGCCCAAAAAACACTAGACCACCTGTATAATTGCCCATCCCCAACAGGCCACTGCACTGTACCTAACTATTCCCTGTCCCAACACCTGACTCATAAAGGATTCATAAACAGTTGCAAAACTGGATCATGAGTCTTGAACTAAGGAATGCAATGCCATCAATCACCTGGGATCTGACTCTTAGCATGAATAATTCCACTACTAACACAGAACAGAAGCATCACAGTTGACATTTCAAAAGGTGATGATTCCCCAAGAGTAAACGGTGCTTGTGATTCCAAGCACATTGTTCAACCCTCTTAAACTGTGCTAGACAGCTAGAACTGACATTTTAATGTAATTATATTATATTATATTACTCATTTTCCAATGATGTTATTGTTAATTTAGTTGTCTCTTTGTTCTTTATTACCTTGCCTTCAGGTTTTGGATCAGTAAATAAGTATTAACCCAAAAAGTATGGATTGTTTTTCAGGGCCAGGTTGCCTCTTACTCCCTCTAGTGGCACATATCCGTATATAATGCAAGCCTGACCTTTGGCAGCAGGTTAAGGACCAGAGGTCAAGCACTTTCTAGGCCTGTTCCATGTGTGAAAGTTAGGTGACAACATCCTGAGAAAGCAACCCTTATTTTCACGGCTTTCAAACCATTTACATTCACTGATACCTGTATAGTATATTTATGATTTTTAAATTATTTACAGTAACTTTTCCAGTTTTGATTTTTACTTTACAGTGAATTCCTTTGGTAGCCACACTAATCACTTTGACTTTTATTGTAATTTTATTTAACATTTACAGAACTAAACTCTCTCTTTCACACATAGTTAAATAAACATGTAATCAAACACAGCTGAGATTTAGAGAGGGCTTTTAACTTCAGTATTTTATGTTAGAGACAAGGAACCTAAACCCTGGGGACTCAGACCATGACCTGATTAGTCCTTTGTAGGACAAACCTTTGCATAAATCAGTGTGCCTATACCTCACACTTCACCAGCCATAATCGGGGCACATCATTTTGGCTAGTTAGTCTAAAAATATATGTCAAAATTGAAAATAAATGAGAAAAAATTATAACTAACATCTAAGTGAACATAAGCAAAACAAAAATAAACTAATAAATAAAATCAATCAATCTGGGAATTTACATGCAGTGCAGAATTTACACACTATTAGTGTGTGCAAATATGTGGAGCAGCACTGATGTAGTAACCAGTAGTCCTAGCAGGGGGCAGTGTGACTTAACAAAAAAAACCCTGAATTTTAAGCCCCGTAATTTAAAAGTCAACAGCATGTTCCAAACACAGCATGCACATTATGTGTTTGACATCTTTACTACTTATTATATAATAATTTGCAGCTCTGATCATTATCCTGGACAAAATTTTGAAGCTGATAGCATCATCGCTGAACCATGTTATACATATATAACCGGGAAACAAATTATTTATATTATCTAAAACTGTGATTTAAAAAGTTTTGTAAATGATTTGTAACAATGGTGTTCTTTTTTAAAAACGTATTTATTCAGTCATGCTTCAATATAGATGTCAAAGGTACACGATGCAAAGCCAAAAATTAATTTTTACATGGCCATGTTCGAACCTCTCTTTATTCCTCTTGTCTCGTTTACCCAAGGTTTTTTTTGTTACTGTGCCTTTAAGACTGATATATATTGATCAGCAACATTATTTACTCTGCTGACAGGTGAAATTAATAACATTGAAAATCTTGTTATTATTATTATTATTATTATTATTATTATTATTATTATTATTATTATTATTAATAAACTCCTATACGTGCTGGACAGTGTACACTGAACTGCCTTCTTCCACAATTAATTCATGCACGGTGTCACGATTCCGAGTTCCGGCCGCAGGGGGTCGCTGTGGGACTGTGAACTCTCCTCCACCCACAGCTGGGGATAATTTACTTGAGGGCTGATTTGCCTGGGGTTGAGTATTTAATGTGTGGTGTCCAGACGTCCAGATGTGGTGTGGAGCATGAACCTCACCATACCCTTATCTTTCCTGGTCGGTGTCCTCCTCTTTCGTTTTTCTCTTGTCTGTCCCCCCTGCCTGTTTTCTGTTCTGTTATGTTTAATACCATCTCATTCATGGAAGTCTGCGCTTGTGCCTCCTTTTCTCCTTCTCTGTCCGGACAAGGCCGGTTTGTGACACACCAGCGTTTTCTTTGGTATGCGCTGAAGTTTTCTGTGGTATAAGCAGGGTAAATACAGCAATTTAATTGATTTTTTGTAATAATACAGTAAAATGTACGGGTAATAACCAATCATTTTTACAGTTCATCTTATTCAGTCCGCCCCTGCTCTGAGTAAAGCAGTGTTTAAACCTCTGAGGTCGGCAATCCCTCCTGAGGGATATTTCGACTATCCCAAAACAATCATCCAAAGCTCCGCAAGTTTTTGTCCTAGAAACAAGTACCACCACTAGAAACCTTGAATCTTCTAGTTTTCAAATATTTAATTAAATTAAAATATAATTAAAATATATCGTTGGCGCTTTGAAAAAGAATTCTTGAGATTTTCTGTGCCTCAAGCACGTAAAACTATCAGGTTCTCAAAAAAAAATCCGCCTGTGACTGAATCCACGACTCCTGATTTGCGTAAAACCGGGGGTTACTGTACTTTGAAGTTTATAATATATAGATTTATATTTATAATGCTATACTTTGAGATTTTGTGTCCAACCAAGACTTAAAGATAATTGACCATGTGTTTGTCTTCTGCAAGGTTGACTATGGGTCCGCTCTCCTCACTGGGGTTCCCAAAAAGTCTATTAGACAGCTCTAGCATATTCAAAATGCTGCTGCCAGAGTTCTAACCAAAACCAAGAAATTAAAACATAATTACTCCAATTCTCAGGTCCCAGTTCGGTGCAGAATTGATTGCAAAGCATTACTCATTGTATACAAGTCACATGTTTGCTTGGGGTCCTAAATCCATATCTGTTTGTAATCCTAGTTGGTATTTTAGATCTGCAGGAGCTGTTCAGCTTGTTGTGAAAATATCTGAAATTAAATATGATGAAATGGTATTTATCCACTATACAGTTCGCTACTGGAACAAACTGCCCATCATTTAGATTTATGGCATTTATCAGACGCTTTTATCCAAAGCGACTTCCATTCTCTAACTACAGGGTTCCGTCTCCCTGGAGCAATTTGGGGTTAAGGGTCTTGCTCAGGAACCCAGTGGTGGTGCTGAAGGCATAATTCGAACCGATGACCTCTTGGTTCACAGTCAAGTATCCTAACCACTAGGCTCCACCACCACCCCATCAGTATCAAACCAGCACTAACTGTAGCTTTAGAAAGATGCACTATTCTCCTCCACCTTCTTTTAAAAATATTCATATCGATTGCACTTTCAGTCTTTTTTTTATTGAAGTTCTGTATATTCTTTTATTTCCTTTATTCTTTGACTTTTTTACTTCCTACTATTTGTAAGCTTAATATTTTTATTTTATTCCTGTACAGCAAATTGAATGATAACAGGCTATATAAATTAATTTGACTAAGGTTGATATAGTTCTATGTTGATTTTAGTCATAAGTAAAGAAACAAGCATAAATAATAAGACACTAATGTACATTGTGTAAATGCCCAATCAAGATTTTGCAGCTAAAGGTTTTAAATGCAAATGTGTCCAAGCTGACAACTGAGTGGTGTAACACAACTTCATTTAAACTCTTAATCCAATCCTTGTTGGTGCAACCCACCATTTAGGTTTGAACAGATTAAGATAGTTGTTTTAAATAACTGTAGTGGTAACTTAAAATTTTTTTTTTAAAGTCAAAGTAACTTTCATTTACCTAATTAGACTTTATTTAGGTGTATAGCACTGGCATCATTCTATTACATCACCTTAGTCATTTGAAGAAGTGTTTCTAGACCGATGGTCATTTATGACAACCTTTAAGAGGACTCTGACTGCAAGTTGCGTTGCAACAACCATACAAACTTCACAAACATTACATGTTTGAATAACTAAAACATGTAAACTGCATCGAAAAGATTCTTTTAATGTTCCTTTCTTTAGTTAGGGAGAACAAACCTAGGGAATTATTTCACATAGCAAGATTTTTAGCGAAGCTGAAAAACGTAAGTTCAAAGTGTAGATTAAGGTAAATAGTTAGAGGTTAAATTTTGTGGCTAACTGAGAAATCCTGCTTTATTAAATAGCCCCCAGCAATGTTCTTTTGAAGTGCTTGCATGTTCACAATGACGAATGCTCACTGTGACTTACATACACTCATGGATGTCAGAAAAATCTGGCCATCACACACTCACAAAGGTCTGCACTCCTCTCCACTCCCAGAGCTGTATTTGTGTGTGTATTTTTCCCAGTTTAAATCTTCTCTGAATGTGCTGTACAGCTTTCTATTTCTGCCATTAATCTAAGCCATAAGATAATAGCTTTTTGTAAGCTTCTGGAAAGGCACTTTTGAATGCAGGCTTCAGTAAACTTTGATTGTGGAGTTATGCATGAGCTACGAAAACAATAAAGTAAGTATGTCTTTGAAAGTAAGAAGTTCACAATTTTTGTGCAAATGTGTGGATTCTGGCTTTAATATCAATGATGGAAGTGGCTTGAACTGAAGTGTGCTTTTATGAGCATTTTTAAACTCCTGCAGCCCTACTGCCTTGCAGATCCTACATAACAAAGTTGAACACTGGAGTGAATATCACAGAGCGGAGGTCCAAAACCCAGAGGCCTAAGATTTAGAGTGGGCAATCATGTATGTGTGTGAATACGTGATTGTATTCTTTGAGATTCCACTCTCATCCCCCATAGCTACTCCCCTAACCTCTGACCTGGACCATCCCAGCTGTCAGCTCACTCCGCTTGTGACAGCTCTCTTCTTCATCCATATTCTTTTTCTGTCTCTCCCTTTCTCTCTGCCTTCATGCTATCATCCTCCTCCCTCATTAAACCATTGTACTGACCTCATTGACCTCAAAAAAACGTTGTGTGTCTTTTCAACCTGAAAACACATAAGGAAGTACTCCCTTTAAAAAAATGATCTAAAAGTGATATTTGCCTTTTTTGTTGTCACTTGGCAAATATAGAGGAACTAGAAAGCAGAACTACTTAGTTTAACTTAGTTTATTGCAACATTGTAAGAAAACAACTGTTTGCTTTATTGCTTTCATTTTAAAAGGTATGAAGTATTCACTGACTTTGCCAAAGATATACCAAAGCTGACATGAAAGCTTATTTTCACATGCAATCTTAAGACATTGCATAATATAGACAAAATAAAGAACAGATGAAACCACACAAAAAGGATTGCAGCATAACGAAGCATTACAGCTTAACATCCATTGCCTCATTATTGTCTCCTCTGCATCCGCCAAAACAAACTAAACTGAGGCACTGAGCTGAAAAATCCTGGACGTCTATATAAAGATCAGAAGAGATGATAATAAGCATATGGCATATTACACATCCTCGTTTCTCATACAGTTCTTTCATGTGATCTTGCCTGAGTAGCTTGGCTAAGGTCTAAGTTTAGACTGTGCAGGGCCAAAACATAATCACAGAGTGAATAATATAAGCATATAATTTGACTTTATGTGGAAGAGGAAATTGTATTCTTCATGCTGCACTTAACCCAAACAGCTATAACGACCAAACTATAGAGTTAGAATTTCACATTTCACTTTCTATCAGCTTGCCTTCCTGCTCTAGGGGAAGATCTAAATGCACCCCTTGGGCTCCAAAGGTCATTCTGACTTAGCCATTAAAAAAATCTTTATAGTTTGCTCTGCTTAACTGTCATTATTCATGGACAACACAATAAGCTCATTATTTTCTAAGGCTGGTTGTGTTCTTACCCAGAGTAAAGCATAATAAATGGGCTTAACTTGCTAGTAAGGGCCTAACAAGTGTAGTCACTGCATCACTGGCCAAATACAGCCACTAGATGGGGTTAATGGATCTCCCTTATGGCTTTTTTGCACATACATGCCACGTTTCGTTCTCTAAGAAAGAGTAATTACGACGCATACCACTTTATTCGGATGTTTTTGGATCAGGTTCACATATGAAACCATTGCACAGATATGAAGTCAATGTATAAAGAAGATTCTAGTCACAGGTGCCTGAAAGTTTCATTTGTGTAATTCCATGGAAGAACCTGGAAAAAAAACCTTGAATTAATGAGAAACACTGAGGTGAAACCTACATGAAACTCCGAGAGGATTCTCGTGCTGACAAAGAACAGGCCTCTAAAACAGCCCCACAGCTCTAGGTCAGAGCAAACTGAGACACCATGGTGCTTCTTGGCTGCTTATTGGCTGCAATAAGTTGCACTTGTGCTCTTATCACTGAGGCACTCATGCATATATAAAATGCACTTTATAGTCGACTGCCAAACAAGGCGCAAAACCACATAAACACTCTGATGAACTAACTCACAGTTCCTGTCTCGTGAAATGTAAAAAAAACGTCATTTCAATTACTCTATTCTGTGCTATCCAAAGCTTAGGTCTTTCATTATAGACACTCACTCACGCACATGCACATGTATTTAAAAAAAAAAAAAAAGCAGTCAAAAGAAGAGGAAGTCTTGAGGGTTTTCAAAGCATCACTGGTGGGGGGAAGCCTCTTGTAGTAGTAGAATGGAAGCGAGGTGAATAACAGGCGTAGGGAAACAGCCGCCTGACACAAAGTGTACTGGAGTAGCCCATTCTACCCAATCAAGAAGGTCGACTTCTTCAGAGACTTTGGGATGGTGTGGGGAGGGGTGGGGAGACCTAAGGGGTCTCCAGGAGCCCGGGACCTGTGCTTAATGAGAAATTCCTGGGGATTTGGAGGGGCGCAGAGGTCTTCATTTTCTCACTGCGCCCACGGGCCCCCGGTAGTGGGCTCCTTTTGAGGCGCTCTAGGGTGAAGGAGAGGGTCGGTATTGAGATGGCAGGAGAGGGGTTGATTGGGGGAGTGGGATTATGTATATGAGCTTGGGGGGCTCACAGAGCAGCTTGCCACCTCCCCTGAACAAGCCTGTGGAAAGAGTAGGAGGGGGTGGATGTGGTAAGGCTTTTTTTTTGGAAGGCGGCGGGAGCTAATTCTCAGAGTGTCTAATTAAGAGAATAAGCAGGCAACATGAGAGGCCTGATGTGCAGCTGGGCCTGCTGGGAGCTCGAGGGCCATCGAACCCTGGACCCGGGGGCCCAGCACTGAGGAACCAACGAGACTAAGCCCCCGGACCAGCAGGGCTGGACATTTTGTAAGGAGCTCAGCAGAAAAAAGCCAAACAAACCCAAACCAAGGCCACTGATGGCCATCTCGACCTAGAGACTGGAGTACCCCTCCAGGGCTCTGACCCAAAGGCGCCCAGCCGGGTGGTTTGATGTGTGTGTAATAGCAACAGGGCATACTCAAAGTGACTGCACAATACCCAACATGGGGTAATGCCACAAAAATTAGCTCCAGTCCAGTATCAAGAACAATGTGTTCTTACAGTGCCTCTCAAAAAACGTTTTCGCCAGGTGTTTTTTTTTTGTTTTTTTTTTTCAAATTGAGATTAAATGCACCATATGTGGTAAAAAGTTGTGAGATGGAATAGAAAGGATCTTGGGTATTCAATATTACTCTGTACCTCTAAGATTGATTTCTTAAACTTTTTTCACTCAATCTCTCTCAGTGTCAAAAGGTCTAGAGATAATACAAATAAACCAAATAAAACAAGAAATTATAACATTTTCCTTAAAAAATCTTTTGTTTTATGTGGCATCATAAGTTAAGATTTTTGTCTTTGGCATTCACGAAATTCAGAGTGAGCATTACGAGAAGAAGGGTGGTTGTGTGTTCTCTCACTAAAGATGTTCCAAGACTAGGTATACTGTAAAATAGACATTACATCTCATGGTGTGTCACAATCTGATATCAGAATTGGCTTTGGAGTTGCTTGTGCACTCTTTTTTTGTGCAGCAGGTTTTATCAGTCTTATGGGAAACACACTACTGCAAGCAGTTTCCTGCTCTGCATGCCACGACTGTGCCTTCAGAAGAAAATAAAATAGAAAAGCCAGTCAAGTGTTTTCTTTGAAGATTCATGTAGGTTGAAAGTGAGATGTCCTCACCTGTTTGCCTGTGGTTTTGAAAAATCTCCTGCCCCTGCACATTACTCTAAATCACTGGCCTGTGGTTTTGTTATTTTATGTGTGCAACAAATGGTCTTTACAATCACTTTAGGCAGTTCTTGACTCTGTTGAGGTAAAAAACTAATTGGACACTTTGACAACAGGCAGTAGCATGACTGGCATTATATCACAGAAGCTTCCAATATGCAAATTGTAAAGAGCATCATGCAAAAAACATTAAACCAAGTATTACGTATTATGAAAATGTCCTGACCTATCTGAGTGTTCTGTGTGAGTGCAAGGAATTCACATGAGCTAGAACATGTCAATAATTTCGGCCAAAACTAATGTCAGTCAGTCTTTTACTATGTCAAGCGTCGTGTTTTTAATGCAAGCCATATCATGATTACAATATTTAACACTCTTTTGTCCACTTTTTCCAGTCCTAATCACAACCACAGATTATCTTTTCACTAAATAAATGTTATTTTTCTCTGTTTTTTTCAGTGGTAACATGACTGCCACATTGAACAACAACATCCCAGAACAAAAGCGTTAACCAGCCCAGGGTCAGTACTGATGGAAGGAGCTGTCACTGCTTTCTCAAAGGGCTCACATTCTGACATGCACTTTACTCTCTCTCAGATCCAAGTTGACCTGGCTGGTCTGACTACAGCCTGTCTCCAGTGTCTGCTGTCTGGAATGGAGCAAAGGGCTGTCCTGCAGTCGGCGAGATGATGGAGGTGTCCCGGGCAACACTCTGCCCTGTTGGATGAGTCTATTTATCTGCCATCCAGAGACAAAAGCCAGAGATCTCTATCTGGCCCCTAGACAAAGACACCCAGACATGGCTGCTGTGCCGTGTTCCTGGCAATACTATAAACATCCGATCCCTCCATGTCAGACAATCTGGCACAGCATAGGAAAGCATAAAAAACAACTAGCTCTGAAGACCTGTTCCATCCATAAATCTAAGCTGTCCAATTAATTAGTTTATTAACAGGAGGGTAGTGGGTGGGGGACACCTCCTTTCGGTTGTTTCCAGACAGGTTTAATGTGCATTTAGGGTTGGATAATGGCTTTACCATTCATATGCAAAACTGAGGTATACGGAGCAAGCCAGTTTTTGCGGGCAGTGACTCAGACACGAATTGAGGGGCAGCGGGGCGTGACGAGGGAGCGCCCACACATCCCCGCCCTTGACGGAAAAAAAGACACAGCCGGTTTCTAGCTGGAGGGGTCGACGGTGGTGATGGTGGTGGATTGGTGGCGGGGGTTTAGGGGGATGACAAAGAGGCCAGCCGTGAAATGGCGTTTGTAAAAGATGGGCACTGGCCCCATCATTGAGATGTCAATCTGAATCACAGCTTTGTGAGATGAGGGCTGTCATCTAGCTGGAGATAAGGCGACTGGCGCTGCTGGACTGCACTGGGTTGTGACCTGACGCTGCTTAGAGCTCTTCCTTTATTTTCTTTTCTCAGTCGCCACATCGCCACTAGCTCTCTGGGCCATGTCCAATCACAGGTGCACTGCGTAGTTTACAGAACTGAGGTATAAAATATGTTATGCAGTGCAAAATGATGATTCTGATGTATCCAAAAATATTTCATTATATTATAAACTCATTGCTGCCAAAATAAAATTCTTGGCCTTGTTTCAAATGAAAGAATGCTGTATAGTTTTCATTACTGTGCAGACAGTTCCTCCAGTCACATTTGCATCTACGTTGTGAAAAATTGAAATTGAATTGTGAGATCAGCAAATTCCAGCGTGGTGCATTCAAGAAATGCTAAGCATGAATGAGAAATGTGAGTTCTCTTCATCTGTGACATCTTTATGGAAGAACATTTCATTCTGCTCATTTGCTCAACTACGTTTGCACTGTGATAACATATGGTTGCATATGGTTTGAATCTTTGGCAAATTTCTGAAAGTCTCATTAGGAATGTTTGACCAATCTTCACTCAAACAGTTCTTTTAGTAACCATTCGTTTCTCATGAACCAAAACAGTACATAATCAGTACATCATTTTCTGTGTTTATTTCAGTTTTATTTGTTTATTGTTCATTTGTTTATACAATAATGTGACACTAGGTGTATGTGAGGAAAGAAAATAAATCAACTCCAGTTGATTCAGGGCCCATATCCTTTTGCATTTATTTTAGATCTACTTATGATGTTCAAAAATATAATTAATTTTACATAATCATTTTCAACAATATACATTTGATGGATACAGACTGTTGCTGTGCCGTTAGGAGTGATACTGAAGATCGTGTCTCATTCAAAAAGAAATCCAGGCTGAAACACTGCTTATAACTTCAGAAAATAGACAGGGCTTAATTGCTTAAGGATATCATAATATTAATTAAAAATTGACTGTTTCGGCAGTTGCATTACCATATACTAATCAGATTGCACACTTTAAAACTTTTGCATTAACTATTTCAAAATAAATAATAAGAAAAATGAAATTAAAGGAAGTGTAAATACAGCATTAGTGGAAACAGCACAACATACAATTATGTTCTCCAGGTAAAGCTACTGAAAACATACACAGTGTCTGTACCCTGAAAACTACAGTTTTTGACTGTGTTTGTTCTTGACTAAGTTGGTGTCCTCTTTGGTGGTGTTCCATCACTCAAATACCATTCTGACATTTAGCCAGCTATAGTTATATTGTGGTCCTTCCCAGTGATGGACAGTGGAGATGATAAATTGTGCATCAATAGACCATTGCTCTTGCACTGTATGTGTATGTGGGCTGTACCTAATAAACTCTTACCTCAGTGGCAATGCAATGTAAATTTCTGTTCTAAATCTTAATTAATAAGCTCAAACATGATGTTTAAAAGTTCTTATAAGCCATACGTAAAATAAATGTCATTTTGTTAAATTTTATACAAAAACATGAACCAGGTGGGTAAAACCTATGATCTCTGATGACCCAAACAAAAACCATGAAACCAATGTCACATGCTTCATTAGAAACTCATAAGAAACTGCTTCAGGAATAAGGGTAGTTATTATCTCTTTCCCAACATGCAAAATAACATTTTTATTGGATTTTTATTATTCTTATTTGGGAGCTCACAAACAATTGTATAAAACACCACAAAAATCTTCACTTTTGTAAAGGCAGTATTTAAACAACTGTGTTTGAATTTTGAACTATTAACCATAAAAGCTCAAAATTGACAGGAAAAGTAACTTTTTGTGTTGGTGTCAGCTATCCCTGATTCCTGGTACAGTTATGAAAGACCAGCTTACTGAAAGACTTACAGTTCTGAGAACTAGAAGTACTGCTATCAGCTTGTTTTGTTTCTGTTGATGGATCTACTGAAAATCCTTTTTTTCTTTTTAAATTGGTACAAAGTGTGACCATAATGATTTATTCAGAATCTGTATTTGGTGCCTTTGCAATATTTTAAAAATATGTCATTTGTTCCTTTGTAATTATACCGATAACGCTGTTATACAATTAAACATATAAATTATTTTTCAAATAAAACTTATCAGTCATTACTATAGATGAGTCTACAAAAGTCAAAAGTTGGCTTTTTAAATTATTCAAATGATGAAATGATTTTTGACAAATGATCAAATGATTTTTGTTATTTTTAATATGTAGCTAAACACACAGAGCTTGAAATAAAACATTGTATATGTCAAATGTCAAAATTCAGGCAGTTTGCTTTATTTTGATGATCTGTAGGTTTAAATCAGGTGAAGTGTGTATTTTTTTTTTTATTATTCATTTAATCCCTCTCTTTTAGGTGATCATAAATGGTTACATGGTTTGCTTCTCCTGGTAGTCGCTGCATCATTAATTCATATTTAAGAGCATTAACAAAAGCAGACTATCATGAGTATGAGTTAATCAGTAACAACCCAAACACTTGGTATGTCAAGTATGTGTTTGCTACAATGTAAACAAGCAAGTATGCATTGATTAGTTTACCAGTAACAAGGGACCTCTTACAAAGCAGCAGAGTGTAACCAAAGAATGCTTTTAAACATGTAGAAAAATAATGATTGGTTTTCTGAACATGCTCACATAATCAATGACTTTGTAGACCACTGTGGCTGTTTTTGTTATATTTAAGGGGCAAGGAACATGTTGCAACCATTGTAGGTGCTTTTGTTTTTGTGGCTCTTAGCCACCAAAGACAAATATGACTAGTGGAAAGGCAACTGGACTCGGTTGAGACCAGCTGGAATAAACAGTGAGAGAAGTCTGAGACAGATCCAAGTGTAGAAAAAAACATTTTGAGTCTGGACTCAAGTACTTGAGCCCTGGTAATAAACACAATGATTAAATAAACTACTGCATCTCTGATCTACTATTTAGTGTGTGTTTTTTTTGTGTGTGCTTTCATGTGTAACCATTTCATGTCTTGCAAATGTAACACTGACAGTGAAACTGTTACAAAAATAAATAGTTTGAGTGTGAGAACAAAAAGTTTCTAAAAACACACTTAAAAAGTGATTGAAGGCCATCTTACAGGGTCCGCCTAATCATTTCTAAGAGTTTTATCCTCATTTTCTTGTGTCTACATAATTAGATTCATCCTGAAATCTGACCAACATCCAAATTGATTATCATTGGGTAACAATGAAGTGTGTGGGATTTAATAAGGAACACAGTTTGCAGTGTACTGGGAAATAAAAAGTATTTAGTGTATTGTACACTGAATTCGTTTAATTTAAATGTTTTCAGCATGTTCTTAACGCTCATTTTTTATGTAATAATGCAAAAAGTCCGGAGAAATTTCTGTGTGTAAAGGCCAAGGGCTGAAACCTCTGCTGAATGTGCCTGACCTTAGAGCCCTTAGGTAGCATTGCATTAGAACCTATTATGCTACTGTGATGGACATAGCCACATAGGCTTGAGAGTACTTTAGGAAATCATTGTCACTGAACACAATCTGCTGCTGCATCAAAAAAAAGTTAAACTATGTTATGCAAAAAGGGAAGGCACACATCAATTTTGTGCAGAAATGTCAGTGATTTCTCTGGGGCCAAGCTCATCTGAGACGGACTGAAAGGCAATGAAAACGTGTTCTGTCATCAGATGAGTACATGTTTCAGCTTGATTTAGGGAAAAATGAATGTTGGATTCTGTGTGCCAAAGAGAAAAAAGACTATCAAGACTGATATCAACGAAAGTGTGTAAACCAACATTTGTGGTTTGGGGTGCATCAGTGCCCATGGCATGAGGGATCTATGTACAGGCACCACTGATGTGGAGGCTTACACTGGTATTTTAGAAATATTACGATTACGTCTTTTCCCAGGAACTCTATGTATATTTCAGGCCAGGCCTCATTCTACACAAATTATGAAAGCATGGCTTCTTAGACCTAGGGTGTGTGTGCTTGTCTAGCTGCAGTCCAGATCTGTTTTCTATTGAAAATGTCTATGGTATCATGAAGAAGAGAGTCAGATAACGGTGACCACAAAGTGTTATATACAGCAAGAATGAACAAAAATTCCACTTGTAAAACCGCAACAAGCAGTATTCCATGTCCCAAACAATTAAGAAGTGTAATTGAAAGAAAAGAGGTTGTGACCCAGTGGAAAACTTGCTTTCTTCACAACATTTTGGAGTAATAATATGCATAATATTGTACTGTATATTGTGTGGAATTCCAATTTGTGTCTGACATAAATACTGAAATGCAATTTCCTAGTGAATTGCATAGCTCTACAATCATATTGCTACAATACCACTCATGCCATAAATCCTCAGCTAAGTTTTGATTTCTTTAGGAATGTTTATAGCTGCCCACTAAAGAGACCCAAAGAAAAAATAAAAATAAACTAAGTATCTCCTCATTTATTTGGAACCAACTTCCTGCTAAATGCATAAACAGGTGTTCCACAGAGTAAAACATTCTTGAGTCACACATCCTTGACTGGTTTCAGTGTCATTTAACAACTGGGTCCAAGCATGGTGTATCATTTAGGTGGAATCCTGCACCTCAGCTTCATCATTAGCACCTCCCTCCTCTCCTCTTTCCTGTCTTTTCTATTGCTCTTATTGTAATTGTAATACCCGTATTGATGATGTATCAGTAAATGCAAAATGCAAAAAGTTGCACAAAATTTGGAATAAAGTTGCAGGCAGTACCCCTATATAGCGGGGTGGCGGCACATAGGCCTGATGGTGGCGCTACAGCGAAGATGCTTATGTTTGTATCCCAAAATCTGGACTTATTTGTTGAACCATACTGTAATTTGGACTAGTAAGTTCCTCACACAAAATGTTGCTCAATTGTGGATAGTATCCAAAACCTACGTTTGCAAAGATGTCAAAACATTCACAAGAGCATAGATGTTACTAAATGTTACATCTGTGTAAATATCAAATTTATCAGTATACATGAAATGGATAAAAAATATGGAAACCATATGCTAATTAAAAGTAAAAACTACCAAAAAGTTCTGAGTTTGAGTCTCAGAAAATTTGAGATACTAATTTGGTGTGAATATGTGAGTAGGAAGTGCTATAATTATATTTTTCAGTTTTTGATGGGTTTAGCATTGTCCAATTGTGGTTCACATGTGGGTTCTCCACCAATTAATAAAACGGGCAGCAATCAGCCTGAAGGCTGCACAGCATTTCGCCTTTTCACTTTAAACTCCCAAAAAATGAGATTTGAAGCCAAAGGTTTTGATGTGGGTTACTCATTGACTGTTAATGGTTTTAAGAACCATTAAGGTCCACCCACTTCATTTTGAGAGTCGGGGCCAAACTTCTGGCCTGGGGTGTGTGTATGTCTGTTTGTATGTGTGTGTGTGTGTGTGTGTGTGTGTGTGTGTGTGTATGTGTGGATGTGTGTGCAATTGTGTATGTATGCATGTGCGTGGCTGCAAAATGCTAATTTGTGCTTCCAGGGTGGAGCTTAGTTTAACTGTGCTGTTATTACTTCGACCAATTCTCTGAAAACTTAACACCTCTCAAAGTTATCTGGAAAATTTTCTGGCATTTATTTCACAAGTCCAATTATACAATACAAATAACTGCATCTAAGGTACTGTTTGATTAAAGTCAAACTGTAAAATAAAATTACAGCAAAATAATGTTAAAGTAAAAGAAAGATAATTGGGCATTTGGCAGGCTTAGTACCGGTCAGTTGTTATGTAATTTTAATAGTATATGCATTTGTGCATTCTCTAAACCACTAGATGGCAGTATTCAAGTCAACCATGAATAAGTAGAGACTGTGGAAAAATACTTTTTTTCTTTTCCAAGTAGTGCACTGAGCCTGACCATACTGCAAAAGAATTTTAGTAAAACTTTTAAATGTTCCTTCAATTATATGAAGTTTGAAATATGCTAGTCTCTGGGTATTCATCATACAATCTCAAGGTTGGCCTAGAAACAATCTGTGGAGTCTGTAAATAATTATCAAAAATGTTGAATTTTGCACATTATGACTGCAGCACATGAATTAATCAGGGTGGGTACATTTTTCTGGTTCAAACCCCATATCTGAAGAGCAAACAAACAGTCCAGTAATCTAATAAAACAGGATTTCATTGAATCTGGTTGTGGTTGAGAGCTTGCTTGCAGAATTCAAGATTTTTAATTCATATCTAAAATTAACTGAACTCTAAAATGGCTTATTCAGATTAACCTTGTAAATCATTAGTACAGTGTGTGGCTAGATAATCAAAATATAAACCAGACTTTGACTCGTGGTGTGCTTGATATCATCAAACTGCTGCAGGTACATATATGCGCTGCTGTTGTTCCATCATAACGAACTTTTGACATTCAGTCTGTAACTGTGTTTTGGACATTTGGGATTGTGGTCTGGTGACACAGCAAATTTTGCAAACCCATTGTCCAATTTACGTAAAGTGTCTGAGCAGTGCTGTGGGACCCCTGGATTTGAGTTCAAGCAGTCTCCAACAGAGCAGTGTGTGTGTGTAAACCAGTCTGCAGTATCCTTCGTAAAGGTCCAGCGTACCTTATGCTGAAGGAGCAACAAGCACAGAAGATGTTTTCTATAATATTAAGGGTACTTATCACTGTTATACCACTCTTGGTATTGGTATTCAGAATTCTGGTATCGTGACAACATAACTTAAACGTGACACCACTGATTAGACCCCGGCACATCACTCACAAAGTCTAGCCCTGTTCAACGTCCATTAAATGCAGGGATGGTTGACTAGCTCCTTTATCCTCCTTTGTGCGATGCTACAGGGGCTCTGAGCAGCAATTGCAGGACGTTTAACTACTTTCATACACGCTTTGTGGAAAATTACCCCACTATTTCATGACATTTTTAGAGAAACGGCCCATGAGGTTGTTCTTGGTGGAGCTGGGGCTAATTTCCTGCTTTGTTTGAGAGTGAACATGTCTTTTGGTCTTTAAAAATAATTTTAGCTTACTTGGGTGTTTTTATTCAGGAAATATTCAAATTAAGACACATGAGAAATGTCTTTGTTTAAAAAAACTGATGTAAGTTGCCCTTTCTCCACTTCTTGTTTTGTCTTTTTTCTTTTAATGCAGTTGGTGTAATTGTGGTCTCTTTGTTTGCAAACTGGTGAAAGGAAACGTTTCTGGTTTAGTACTTACAGAGAAATTCGTTTGTTTTCCAATGTAGCAAACACATTCATTTTTTTCCAGATGGCCCATAAAGCTATTTTAGCTTCTCGTTTTTTAAATAATACCACTCTACTCTAGTCTGAGTAAATGCTGAGAATATCTGGGAAAAAAACCCAAGCAGTAAACTTTTTAGTGTATGTCTAATTTTTGTGAATGTTCATTTACTGTTCTGTTGATTTCTTTCCACACTTTAAATCCTGTGCAACAAGTCTTCATCATCTTTCAGTATCAGGGCCAGAGATTATCTCAGCCTATGAAGTTAAGAGCTGAAAATGGCAAGAACTTATAGTATAAGGGGACGTGTGGAACGTCTTTGGTCGCCGGCATGGCAACAAAGGATGTGTGTTTTCCTGCTTTTAAAAATGGAAGATCTATATTTTCAAACTGGGACCAGGCTTGAGCGAGCAACATGTTTGTTTAAACTGGAAGCAGTAATGTGGTGGAGGGAGACGCGCGAGGAATGTGGCCAGAGCCCGTACTGGCCCCATCAAAGCCAAGGCCTGTCATCCTGGACACTACCACCCTTCTCCCGTCCATGTCTACATAGAGAACCTCTTCGCAGAGACTAAAAGGAACACTGTCTGGAGAGAGTGAGGCTTTTAGTCTTGAACTGGCTTCTGAGGTGGCCGTAAAACACTCCTAGGTGCCCATAGCGTATGTGCCTTGAAACATCTAATCTATAGACAAAAGAGTTCTTTATGTGTTCTTTAGTAGAGGTAACAACTGTTTAAATGGGCCTTCTCTGTAATAAAGAAATGTTGTATATGGTTCTTGTAAAACAACATTTTAAAAATGGTTGTTTATAGCATCGAAAGGGTTCCTTTGTCGTTAAAAGTAAAAGAACCTTGGAATCGCATAGAGCACCTGTGGGCTTATGCCATGTGGGCATGGCGCCTTGGCAGGATGGGCTCTGTGTAGCTCTATTTTCACTTGGTCCACAGTGACGGTGATGGATGGTGAGTTGGTGT
>JBBJLS010000023.1:1695224-1710669 GCA_037577275.1 Bryconaethiops microstoma
GAGAGAGAGAGAGAGAGAGAGAGAAACAGAAAAGGAGAGACAGCTGGCTGTGTTTTGAAAAGCCAAGAGAAAAACACAGAAAGAGAGATAGAGGGAGAAAAAGAGAGAGGCTGCACCTGAATGGTAATATCTGCTTTCCCTATTTTTGCTGGATCTCTAGTTGGCCGGTACAGCACTGCCCCTGTGGCAGACTGCGGTTCCATTTCCCTATCTGGGCAAGTATACTGTGCATTTGCCTACATTGCCTATATAAATAAATTTTAAGTTACTCTGCATGAGAGCATCTGCCAGATTCCATAAATGTAGATGTAGATGTAACCCTTGCCCTCACTATATACACTGGCAGGCCAACATGTGGATCCACATGGCTGCAGATGAGGCAAGAGAACAGATACATCCTCTCCTTCTTTCTTTCCCTCCAAACCAGAAAAAAATTGTGTTTTCATCTTAAATGTGTTCAGCCTGCCTTTATGTTTTGAGAGAGAGAGAGAGAGAGAGAGAGAGAGAGAGAGAGAGAGAGAGAAAGAGATGCAGGACTACGCAAAGTCTAATGTAATAATATCTAATGTAATAATGTAATGTAATCTTGCATTATATGTAAAACACTATGGTCATGCAACTATTGAGGTTATGCCACAGCCTTCCTTTGCCAGGGAGCACAAAGGGGCCTCAGACTGGGTAGGCAGGATGGCTTCTGCTCTCCCCCACCACTCAGCACAATCCTAGCCAGTATGGATGTCTTTTAGCTGATGTTATAGGATTAGCAGCTAGTGTTCTCCTCCAAGTGTGTTGAGTCTGCCTAATAGCAATGTGTGTTGGTGGCAAATAAAAATGAAACAAAGCACTAGCATTTTTCCTCCTAGTTTGGGGTTATTGTGTAGTTGCAAGAGTCCTAGATATTAAGAATTCAAGACTCAATTAAAGATCAATTCCCGGCAGATATTCAGGTGCGTCGAAGAGTAGGAAAGTGGTAAAGTGTAGGAAAACAGGGCACATGACAGAATGAGAGAGAGAGGGGGAAAAGAAAGACAGATGTTGCTGTTTTTGAGAAAGAAAGAGAAATAATAGAAAGTGAGAAAGAGTAAGAGACAAAGAGTGAGAGAGAGAGAACATAAATTGACAGGAAGTGTCTGAGCAAAAAAGAGAGTGAAAGAGAGGGAGACGGAAGTGAGGGAAAGAGATCACTTAAGAGAGAACTGACAGTGTTTGTATTTTGAGAGAGAAAGGGGGGGAGAAAAAAGCATTTCCCGGTTTTAAGTGAATGTGACTATTACGGAGGTATTAATGCCTGCAGATTGCATGCTTGTTCCTGCCCCCACATCCGCCCGCACTTCTCCGTCCACAGCCGTGAAATTAGGACCATGTGTTTTGCACCCCGCTCCGCTCTCCGGCAACAAGACACAGGCCTGTTTTTCTTTCTCATTCCTCCTGCCGGAACTGTGGGCCGGGGACAGCGTTCCGCTCACCCCCCCAACCACACCAGCACACACACACCCACACATCCCAGTGCCTGCTCTCTGCACACAACACACATTCAGTGTCATCAGGCAGTCCATAGGGAGAGCAATACATGCATATTTCATCTATCATTCATGTCAAGAAAAGCCTATATTTATGTGTGGGTGTTGCTGCATTTAGTTATTATGGAGAACATTCATCATTAACTCGGGGTGTCCTCCCTCACTGAAAATTGCGGTCACACCTCAAACTCTGCTTTCACACTAATATTTTAGATGCAATATTGGAACACATGTATCACTGAATCTGCAGTATTTTGGCACTATAATTCTACAGCCTTCAGTATTACATAGTCTCCTAAATTAAGTGTCATTAACTTCAAAGAGTACCAAGAGCCTGTTTGCAAATCTTTCAACATGACAACTATGTTTTCCTATATTAGGAATGCTCTGTCAGAGAGTAGATGCATTATTGGTTTTGTGTACAAAGTTAATGGAGATTACAAGGCAGAAATGTGACCTGAGGTGTGCTCAGACATCTTTAAACATCTTGAATCCTCAGCTCATGGGGTTCAGTATTGTGTTACTCTCTTCTTTGGAAAATATTAGTGGCGTTCTGATATTAGCAATTTCATAACAATACATTTTTTTTCTACCCATAAAGTAATTTAGAGATATACTCTTAAAACACATGCCACAAAGGGGTCTTTGAGTGTTACCACAAAAGAAAGATTTAAGTTTATGAACCATTTTGCAGAACTTTTTAAATGTATAAAGAAGATAAACATAAATAAAAAGACAAGTTTTACTCATTCAACTGAAAGGTTCTTTAGGGAATCAAAAATGGTTCTTCTGTGTTATTGAGCAAAAAAAACATTTTGTAAGAGTGTACCTCTAAGAGTTAAATGTGATAAGAGTAGGAAACGCTTAATTTAAAAAGTGAAAAGTATTTTTCTAACACATAAGTAAATAAATGAATGTTTTAATTGTTTGGTGGTAATATAGTTGTGTGTGTCCCCAAAAAAACGGAAATACCAGTTAATGACGGCAATACCACACAATGACGAGTGTAGTTCTAGGCAGTTTAACATTGATCTGAATTTTTGGATGTTTAAATAAAAACAGTAAATTACAATTTTAATACTTGTAAATATTTTGAAGGTCTAAATGATAATACAAAGAAATACAATTGATTCAATTTCAATAAGCACAAATGAGTTTAGGTCACTCGAACTGTCTCTAACCAGCACTTGCTATTGTGTCTCTGGGGTCAGACTGATGAGTAAATGAAGTGTTGAGGGGAGTCCAGCAGTCTTTCTGCTTGGTCACAGTCTAGAGAGTTTTAGTGCCGTAACTACCTCAATACAGGACAGGGACGCTTAGGGGAGTGTGGGAAGACCAGAAGGTTCCCAGGCCGATGATCACTAATGCACACGCACAAGGGACTAATGAGGTTCGTAAGAGGCATCACTTCCAACCTCTGTGCCCTTGGTATAAAGTTCTAATACCATTTTTGCTCTCATGTGCTCTCTCATATACTTTCCAAATCCCTGCTTCTCCATTTTTTTCCACCTGAAAAAATTTAATTCTCTTTTTAACCTCCTGTAACAATAATACAGGCAGTGGGCTGGGGTTTATAACAGCTCTGTCTTCAACATAGGAAAGTCTCAAGTCTCAAGACAGGGATTTAAGGAGTTATAAAAGCTATCGTGTTTGCTAAAGCCCCCAGGCTCACTACCGTTATTGGATTTGGTGCTGTTCAACTGTATAGGGACAAGCTGTGAAGACTGTATGGGTCCGGAGGGAGTCATGTTGAATGAACAACAGACTCTTACAGCACAAAGAATGTGTTTTCTGAACAATGTTTATGAAGCTGTTACAGTCATGACACTTAGTAATAATAAGGATGCATAATGATGTCTGAATTATATCAATATTGACAGATAATTACTTACAAAAATAATGAGAGAGATGATTACATTAAATGACTGTGAATGACCATAAGGAAAAGCTTAATTAATTTACCGCATTGAGATTAGCTCTCCTAAGTCAGTTTTGTTCTTTTCTCTGGCAGAAATTTCTCAAGTCTGTATTCTTGAGCACAGATAATTTTAAGTAATCTTATAATCATGTAAAAACTGATGAGATGTTGATTTAGATTATACAGATCATCTACTACAGATGCTTACATTCAGTCTTTGCTGTAATCATAAACTTAAAATTCATTCTATCTCTGACTTCACCCCATAGATTTACTATTTTTGTGTTGCTTTACTCTTTGCCATATTATTATATATTCAATTACATAGTGAGTTATACAATTAATTACTACATTCTGTATCGAAAGGTTCCAACTTTTCTATGTTTAGAAAACTTATTTTAAAAAAAGTATTTAAAACAAGACTTACAGCAGGGGAGCTATCAACGTGACAGTGATGCACTAGTGATGAACACTAGATCAAAATAATTGAACCTCAAACCAATTATCTCTTTGTTTTACACTTTTAGTAGATAAGTCACAGGTCACTTCAGGGTATCAGAATGGCTTCATTGATGTGGGAGGACTCGAGATAGTGAGGGACTGAGCTACACTCCTGATGGAGATGCAACTCCTCCACCTGGGTAAACAGCCACGGTCGACTGGAGGCCTGAGGAATTCGGCAACCCCAAAGAGTGGACAAAAGCTGTGGGTTCAGGGCAAGCTGGATGAGGGGGTCAATTCTCCCCAGGAACCTCCTGCTATCTGAAGGGTCAAGTTTATTTTTCCTGCCAGGGGGCCAGGGTGGGGGTGGCTGGGGGCTCTCAGGGGTGGCTGAGGTTGAGAGGGACAAGCAGAACCCTGAAGTGGTTTTAAGGAAAATGGGCCAAACACACACCCTGTTCAGAAGTGGAAGATCATGTGGTAGCAGAGCGAAGAAGACACGATGCAGCCAAGGAGGAGGTATGATAAAAGACTTGTATTAACATGCTTCCTATGTCTTCATCTTATCTCTGAGGGTAGAACAGACAGCAACTCCAGTTGGGCAGACGTGAGCCCCGTATTCACGCCTACATATTAATGCCTTGAACATCACCGATGTTCACATCCTGGCACTGGCCTCAAATGGTGAGACTGTCAGACAACTTGCTGTGTGTCATTGCAAGCTGCATGAAGCATCATTCCCATCCAACCAGATGGTCAGACAGAGCATTTCAAAATTAACAGTCGCAAGCAGCACATCTGAGTAGTCAATTTTTGAGTTTGCCATATTGGTACCACTTTACAATAAGACTACTCTTGCTAAGAGTTTAGTAAGAGCAGTCTTATTGTAAATGTAAATGATTTATAAACAGGTTGTTAATTAGGATGTAGACAGTTTATAAATCATCAAGCAGTTATAAATGGGTTAAACGCAGAGAAATAATTTCCTCTGGGAGAAATACAGTATGCAAAATAAATAAATAAATAAATAAATAAACAAACAAGTTATAACAGTTATCATACATTGAAGCAGGCTCAATATTTGGTGAGGTCTCAGATCTTGCTAGTTGCTGACCAGAATGTTAAACTTCATCATGTCTTTGTTAACACGCTACTACCATAAAAACACAATATTCTTTTCAAATAGTGAGTATACATCAAGGTATAACTGCTATACATTTTTTATAACTGCTTATTAATGATGTATAAACTGGCTACAACATAATTAACATGGTTATGAATTATGTATAAACCCTTTATAAGGGTAGTCTAATTGTGAAGTGTACCGCAATATTAGTAGTTACTAGCAGTCAGTATTGTTATTGGTCTAAATTTGCTAGGTGTCAATGCTATCGATATGCTTGCTACTAAACCTCTATACAGCTGTAGAACAAACCAAAAAAAAGCAGCTGTTCAAACAGCTGCCAGGAAATACACAAGCTAATCAAGCTAACTATTTACCATCCCTTGTTCTGTTGACATGTCAATTAAAGTCAATGTAAATCATTTTATTTGATGTGATAACATGACTCAATATCTGATTTTTGATTATCTGATACTGAAGGACTTTTTCAAACAAACGTCATTAAACAGGCAATCAAAATACAGACATATCCATATCATATGACATCGCAGATTTGCTGAAGGAAACATTCAGAGAAGCAAAATAGGAAGTCTTTTTATTTTTTCCCCCTAAAATATATACACTTCATAATATAGTCAACCCTTCAAACTCTAAGGGTCTGTATGTTGATTTGCACACCAGTTTCTCACTCTCATGACTACATAACATAACTACATAGCTTCGTAGTACTTACTGAATAAGTCTCTGAATCCTTCCCTTGGTAAATCACTGATGACATATGATATGAGTATTAAAAATAGATGTGACTGTAATAGACAATCCTGGGTTTTTTTCTGGTGTATATTGTCCACAAACTGTCATTAACTGCATATGACATGTCAAAAAATAATTTGGAGCTCAGCTTTCACCATTAGTTGCTAACAATTCATTACATGGAGGCCAGGCTCTGACACATCGTAAAAAGGTCCTGTTACTCCTTAGGAGACTTTGGCGTCACTGATAATATATTCCTGGCAGCTTTAGCTTGTCTGTCTGCACTGTTTTAATTGTGACTGTTCATCTTTGCTACTCTTTTTGCACTATGGACATCATAAACTTTTACAAGTGAAGTCCAGCCCTGGTGGAGCACAATATGAGTCAAATAAACACCGAGTGCCATCAGGAACGTGCAGCAGGCAAGAGTTCTTATGTTAATAGCCTGACTAAAGCTGGACTTCCACCACTTTTGTTCACAGCAAGGTGCCTCAGAGTTAGTCATCTGGCTGTTGTGTTGTCTGGGTTACTAATTTACCCTGGCAATGACCGCTGGAGCAGAAAATACCCAGTTTTTCTAAGGAGAAGGCAATTGACCATGCAGATATGAACAATGGTCCAAACTGACTGTGAGAGAGCTATTACTCAATAAGACTTTATGAGAAGTGAAAGGTGTGTTTTGATCCATGCATTATGTTTACAGATGTCCTGTGGCATAATGTTATGTAAATTTTGAAACAGTAGATATTAAGACTTTTAGAACAACAATGTTTTACTGATTCCTTTGCTGACTCATAGCTCAATGATCACTCTTCACTTCTTTTTAAGGGTGTTGGTTTGATAGACAACAGCAACAGCTACAGAAGGAGAAGAAAGTCCTCTTTGTTCGAACACTCATTAAATTAAATTGGTTCTCTCTGCCTCTCTCCTCCCTGCTACCTGTTTATCTAACATCCTATCCCACCGCTGGGATAATAGCCCTAAAAGCCTTGATTGTGTTCTCCTTTGCCATAGAAATGGCATTGGTAGAAAAACACAGAGGCCTTTCTCTGTGAGGTACCTTGTAATAGCCAGGTCACAGATAGCTCAGTCGAGCCAGTGTGAAGGCCGCATTTACATCATGAGATAGGGCTTTTGACTGTACACAGCCACACTGTGTTTTGCATCACTGCTGTGGCTTGGACTGCATCTTTTGCTCGGCAGCAGCCTGTATCTACAGTTGTGTTTCTAATTAAGCTGTGGAGATGGAGGCAGACAGGCTGCCTGTTGCCGGCGCTACATAAAAAAAAATCACCCCCACCACACGCACACCCTTATCCAGGCCCAGACAGCTACCTTAGTTGTTCCTCTTCTGGGATTCAGCTTCATGTTGTGGAAAGCATTTGTTTGCTGTTTATCATTCATTAGCGTTTTGAAATGTTCAAGTAAAAAGAATAATGCTAGGTAACAATTAAAATGGGATTTATCTTGATTTATGTGATTAATCAAGATTAATCCCACAGTTATACCCACAATTAAATAATTAATTTAAAAGTAGTTTATTGTATTATTTTAAAAGTACTGTTATAATGCAATAACATTTGGCTTGTAAACACTTTAAATAAACGAGGAGCTTTTTATCAGCAGTGTTCCCTTTAACATAGTTACGCAGCTGCAGTTCAAATATTACTGTAAATCTCCACTTAAACATTAATGTAATCAAATCAAATATGAAAGCAAAGCTATTTACCCCTGCAGGGCATTCACATTTTATCTATTTTTTAGTCCAGAGCATGGGGGAGACAAACAGCGGTGCATGCTGAGTGCACACACAAGCCCAAAAAGGCAACAAACTAAATAAAAAGATTTTAAAAAATCTGTGTTAACGTGCTGTAAAATAATTGTTGGCGTAATGGTTTAACGTGATGATAACGCGTTAACGTGCCCAGCCCTAAAAAAAGAATAATTAAGTATGAGTTGCTGGCTGTCCATCATTGGAACATGTTCAGTTTGCTTGTTCAAATTCAGCTTGCTTAAAATGTACCAAAAGTGTACTCTTGTCTATAGTACATGCTAAATGTCTTGGCTAACTTTATAAAGCCAGAATGCACCCACAACAGCACTCTAATGTTAGTTATCTTGGATTGTTTAGATGGAATCAATAAGTCAAATTAACTATATGTAGGAGACTTTAAAACATTATGAATGGGGAAAACATTCTAGGATGTTGTGAATGGATGCAAACATGAATATGAGTGGGTAATGAACACTGTGAATAGGAAGAACATTTCTGAACAGTGCGAATGAAGAAGCATGTTCTAAAACAGTTTAACTGGGTAGAGCACTCTAGAAGAATGTCACTTGAATGAAGGTACTAGCACAGTGTGAAGGGAGAACATTCTAAAAAACTGCGAATAGGAATAATATTTAAGAACAGTGCAAGAAAAGAAGTCTGTTCTAAAGCAGTGTTACCTGGATGGAGCGTTCTAGATGATAAATGGAATAAACATTCTAAAACAGGGATGAATGTTCTGGAATGTGTGAATTGGAAGACAACCTTTTTGAGCAGTGTGATGGGAATAGGCCATTCTAGAACCTCTCAGCAATCAACATTATTGCAGCAAACAAATATTAGTTTATTTATTTATTTGTTTGTTTGTTTGTTTAGCTTGTGGCACTTTCATTCACAGATAGAGAAAACGACTGATTGACCACTTTCCATCTTGCTCCCCTCTCTGTGTTTCTCTACGCCCAAGTCATCTACCCCTGTTGTACATCAAAGCCCTCACTTATCTGCCCCCTCGGTGTCAGCCCTAGGGCGGAAGGTGAGAGGACATACCATGGCTTATCTGCTAAGGAAGGCCGCAGTGCTAAGTCTGGCTTTCTCGTTCATCTGGCCTGCCTCGTATTGACTCCCAAAGCTGCTTTCATGCAGCAAAAATGAACAGTGAGGTCACCACAGAGCTCCAACCAGTCCTTTTGCGAAGACCTTTGTGAAAGATCAGATTTTGTTACAGAATCTCAGATTAGAACTGCAGATTAGAACTGACCCTTTTTCTACTCGTAAATATGGTGTTGTCGTTGATGTCTGAACATTTTTACCTTGTTAGCTCATGTGCCTGACCACTTTAAGTCGATTTAATCATAACACATTTAATCACAACACATCTTCCATCAAAATGTAAAGAGTTTTAAAGCATCTGATGATTTTTATGATATCACCGTGCAATAGGTGGGAAACAGCCACTGTGTAAAAAAAAAAAAAAAAAAAGTTTCTTGATACCCTGTTTAATCAGAAATACATTTCTGTGTGGAAAGAAAATCCATTATTATTTTCAATTCATGTTGACTTTAAACAAGCAGTTGCCCCACTGCACTTTTTAAAAAGGTATTAAAAAATGTTTGTGATGCTACAGAACAGTCATCACAATTCCCAGTGAGACATTATAAAGTGGAGAACATTTTTTTAAATCTAAAGAACTTCCACATAATGTGCACATTCTTGGTAGAACCCTTAAAATGGAAACAAACTTTTGCATCATGAGTAGGATTCTTCATGCTTGTCTGATGCCAAACACACACAGTTGTTTAGTTTACCAGTTAATTACACAATTGCTGACATGAAAAACTGTTTATTTACAAGTGTGATGGCTCAATTTTGATCAGGTCCTATTAGATCATGTTAATGTCAAGTGACATTTAGGATAAATAGATAAATAAATAATAATAAATAAATACATCTGATTTCTGCCATCTCAACCCTTTATCTCAAGAACTACATCATAAGTAACTGGCCAGGAAGTACCTGGTCTATCAGACTTGACCATTCTCTTAAAACCTCGGCCCCTGCTCTCCCGGATGTCTTTATCTCCACTGATATGGTTCCAGGAATTAGGAGCCAGTCTGTCCCATGCTGGATCCCAACAACACCAGCAGGTCTGATAAAGCAGCAAAAGGGGGGCAGGCAGCTGAGAAGGAGTGCTGATAGTGCCCCTCAAGGCCCACACCACAGGAAAACTTGCCTCCCTTTGATAAAACATGCTGTAACACTGGTGAGCATCAGCCACCAGGTTTACATGATCAAATCTCACTGGCATTCCTGCTGGAGTCAACTGATGCTGCTGCAAGTGACTTAGTTTATTACGTACTCCCAGGGCAATGTAAAGTCAGTTCAACCACTATGTGTGTGTGTGTGTGTGTGTGTGTGTGTGTGTGTGTGTGTGTTAGCAAAGACTCTACCAGAGTGTGTGTGTGTCACTCTTAACAGTGTGAGTAGTATATCGTTCTCAGACAAGCCTGAGCCAATTTGCCATGAAGTTGCAGTTTTAAAGCAATTATGGAATGACATTAATGAACATAATCTGCGGCTATTAGGCTATTGGGGAGAACTAAGGCTTTTGAGTATTTATAGTCTTGGCATCTTAGTACATGTGTTACTGAAAAACTCTCCAAAAAATGAGGGGTACTTGTGCAGATCAGCTGATTACGCAGAGCTGAATAAGGATAATTTGTTGTTTTTTTCACTTATACTCTTTGTTTGCTACATTAAAAGCATCCAAATCACTTGAAATATGTAAAAAGAGAAGCAAGTCACCAACAGTTATATATATTGCTATTGCTAATTCTATTCAGAACCTACTTCTAGTTAGTCATGTGAAAAGGTTTGGGTGCCCCAGGGCAAAACATTTGTTTCTCTGCTTTTTCAGTGAAAATAAGTACAATGACTGTTTTTTTTTTTTATTTTGTTTATTGTTTTTTTGCTGTTTATTGAAACAATTATGTTTAATTTTTCCTAATGGACTAAACTGAAATCTTTTAAAACTACACCACACTAATTTTACTGGGGCTGCTCAAACGTTTGCACACAACTTTAAACATTGTTGATAGCGCTGGTTGTAACTGACTTTGAAAAAAAGTTAAGTAAGGCTGTAATTAAATTATTTTAGAAGTGCGTAAGAAATAGACCTTCATGGAGGTGCTTCTCTGTCTGGGGAGTCTTGGATTGGAGAGGCTGTCTATAGCATGGCCTGAGAGCCTTGATCCAAAGACTGTAGTTATGAGACTTCGCTTCCTGTCATTAAGTAGCTCTCCAAACCCAATACTGTCGAGTAACATTCATTTATTTTTAATATTTGTCATTTTACATCTGGTTCTAATAGAATGTGCTTATTATTGCCCTATTAAATCGAGTCATACAGAGACTGCCCCGTTTAAAAAAGACAGAAAAGTGTCGAGAATGGTATATTCATATTGCACATGTCTGTCAGTGTTCCACTCTCATTTATAGGCCATGGGGCTGAATAACTGCTGTGTTGAATTTTAGTGACAAAAAAACAAAAACAGCAGTACACTTCAGCTCTAGCAGTCACAAGTAAGATAGGCCAAGTTCAAAGCAGCTTACAATCTGATGAATGTTCACTCATTTCTCATGAAATGTACCTTTCATGTCCAAAGTCATTAAAGAGTTCAGTCTAAAATCAGATTTGTCTTTGACCAAGTGTACCAAATATGCTGTAAATCTACCGCTACCACTTCAAGACCTTACACCTCAAAGACATTTTTAGCTCTTTTTTTCCCCTGAAAGTCAAATGAAGTCCTACAATTTAAACTGTGGCCCTTTCACCATTAACTTCGCCCCACAGAGACTGGCACCGAGGTGAGATCGTTTCATCGGTTCAGTTGTGCTTGTACTCAGTGACTCAGGTGGGTGTCACTGGAGAGAGAAGAGCTTCAATAACTGAGGACCTGCTGTGTTCACGCTTCTTTTTTCCATCAGACCCACCACACACACAATTTTTTTCCCTGTGTAGACTGCTTACGTGTCAAAGCAGTCTACAGCTCTCATATTCGGACAAACTCCTCCCACTCAGCTAGGATTAGCTAGAAGATTTCAGCAATAGGTAGAGTGGCCTAAACCACACTGAGGTCAGAAGATTATTTCAGTTATTTCTCTCTAATGAATGAAACCAGTTAAAGTAAAAGTTGCCTTTCCAGCAAAAATATATACCAATGTAAACATCTAATTTTTACACTGCAGATCCAGCAGCTCTGGGCAGTGTTCTGATCCAGCATCATTGGATTCTGTCAAATTTATAGGTGGAGACTGTCAGTGCTCTATTCAAGTGGAGTTGTGAATCTTCAGAATGACAGTGCAATCAAGGGAGGGTAATCATGTTTCAGGGTTTAAATGAATTTTTGCCACCCATAGGATAGTTCTACCCTTGGCGACTACCTAGTTTGCCTGTATGGATACACCAGCACTGCCTGTAGGTTTTCTACGGACACTTTAATTACTGACAAAAAATTTAGGATTTAGGATTAAGTGTGTATTTAGGGTTTAGGGTAAGGTTAAAAATTCTATTTAGGCTAAGGGTAGATTGACAAGAAGATGTTACACTGAAATCAAGTTTAATTGAATTAAAAAGAAATTTAATTAAATATAATGCAAAGATGAAGTATGCATCGATAATGAACCCTGAAAATTAAGTGTCACCAACACCATGGAATGAAAGTAAACATAAAAAAAATGCGTTCAAGAACCAAATGACCAAAATTAATGACTAACATGGAATAGGATGTAGATATAATTTTCTGTAAACATGAAATAATCTGACAAGTAATATTATTACATGAAATTATCCATAAACAAATACATTCAACTGTAATTACATATAGAATATCTAAATAAGTAAACCTTAGTGTTCACTATACAGCTCATAGTTAAATTCAATAAAACAACTCTGAAGAGAGCTCTGTGTTTTCAAAAGCTGTACGTGAAATTTAGAGAATATTTTCCAAAACTGTACCTCAAATCATGCAGAGAAAAAAGTGCTTATATAGTTGGGAGCAGAGTGACAAACACAACAGAGTTTCTTTCTTTCAAGGTAAAACAGTGGCAGTATTCATTATTCATTTAAAGAAGGGGCCTACTCTGTTGGAATATATTCTGATTTATTGACGCAAATAAATGTCAGGATGTAGTGAATGTTGGGGCATGCTGTTCTACATTTACAGTAAGCATGCTGGCATGTCTCAGGGTGGATGAATGTAAGAATTTTTCAGAAATGAATGCTCTTGGAAACTGTGCTGAAAAGTCGGTACATATCATGTGGTCGCATGCTGTGTGATAGCTTACAACATCTCCAGCTTGGCTAACACAAGTTCTTATTGGGAGTTACAGAGGAATGTGTTGGCCCTTGATGAGGCCTGGCCAATACAGTGAAGTGTTAATGGCATACAGGAAGGTCACAGTAATCTGTCAGGGTACATTATGACCTACCTCTCACTTTTCCTCACTCCCTTCACTCACAGAGCCATTTTTATGTATACAGAGAACTGAAGCTAGCCAAGCACAAAGGCATCTTTGAGCCTGGGGGTTCGCCTTCTCCTGGCGTCCCCCAAACCGAGCGTCTGTCTCAGGGAGAGGGGCTGTGGGTATGAGGGCTGCCTTTGTGGAAGCATGAGGGAGGAGAAAGGGGGAAAAGGAAGGAGGGAGGGAGCTCCGGAGGAGTGAGAGGAAGCCGCCTAACTGTAATTTACAGCGCTAATAAATCCCCTCTCTTTAGCCTCTAACCCCTATATCTGCCCGCCAGCTCCCTAAAAACTTTATCACTCCTCAGCCTCCCCGTCGACAGGGCTAGCCAGCAGCTTGCCTGTCCCCATACCCCGTCGCTTTGGGGTCCACTCTGGCCCCACGTCAGGCCCACTGTAAAAGCAAACGGCTTCCTCATTATCACCCCCCTGCAGCCTGGTCCAGCCATAGCCCACCCCTGAGCTTCCCTCCTGTAGATTGGCCGGAGCTCACTCGCTATTTGTTTTTTTTTAAATTGTGATATTAATGAATGAATGATGAATGATGTCAATGAGCAAATGAAAAAGACCACAGAAAAAGTTAAGAAGCAGCTTGTAGTCAGGGACTTGGGATCTTCTGGTTGATGATTATCATCCAGCATAGCTCAGCATGTTTGAAAACAGTGGGCTCAGTGACAGATGTTTCTAAAACTTACTGACATAACAGATTATATTGAAGTTACAGATGGTTAGCAAATTCTCTGCACCAAGAAAATATCTATTATTCTATTGTCAGCTGGCACCTTGCTTCGAAGATACACAAAAAAATAGTCTATACTGCTACTATGCAGCCAGTAAGTCTAAGAGAGTGTAATGGGGCGTTTGGCATGGCCCCTATCCTTCTAGAGTTCCTCCCTTTATCTATGAGCTGTTAAGTGGAAAAGGAAGGTTTTCATTAGTGGCTGGCTTGGCCTGAGAGCTCCAGAGGGAAGTTATAAATGATGCTCAATCTGAGCAACCACACCAGCCTCTTGTGTCTTCAAGGCATGAGGAAAAAAACAAAACAAAACCACAGTAAAATGACTGCCCTGCTCCTCGAGGTCAAGAGATATGGAATGTCAATTTAAAATTACAGTGGAGGTTTTCATTAAAAGTTAGTTAAGGCTGTTCGAAATCAAATTAGTTTTATGGGAGAGCTGAACCACCATGACTTTATGATGACTGCATTCCACCCTACAGCCTGCTTTACTGATAGCAAGAACTGATATGTGAATTGGGCTCCAGTTGTAGCAATGAAAGTTTTCATCATTTACTTGCCAGTAATGTAGTGTATATTGTCACGCGGTACAGACAGCAGACAAAACACAGAGCACAGCAACTCATCAGACACAAACGGACAAGACAAAAGCAAAAGCAGCACAATGCTGGTTTACTTTGCGGTTACTGGGAGACACTTAACAGTGTGGAAACACAGCTGCCAAGACAAAGGAGAAGTGGGGCATAAATCAGATAAACAGCCACTTCTTCACAGTCCTGCAAATGATCTCAGACAAGCCACAGTTTATAAGACACAGCAGAGTCACAACTAAAGTGCAGTTTGAGGGGCAATTACTTATGTCCCAACATCAGAATTTCATCAGACACATATATTTCAGATCCTCTGTGGCTTACGGGGTCTGTAATTGTTTGAAAACGGATCCTGGACAAATCATTCACTTGCATGCAATTTTGCACAGCCTACGTCAATGGTGCTGGTTCTCAGACATCCAACTCCAGTATTTCCCCCTCCTGAATTAGGGGTAGAGTCTCAAGGGCGTTTTACACCCAGTCTGAGTTTAAAACACAGTGTTTAAATGTATTCCATATACATCTTTGACAGCTTATTTCTACACTCTTTTTGTGAATGGCACATCGTCACAGACATGTAAAGTTGCATTGATTCTGTAAAATGCAGAAATGCCCAAATTAGCCTCCTTTGGTTGTGCATATACAGATATAAACAATATAGTCCAACAAAAGAGAGATAATCAAAAAAGTAATACACTTGGTAATGTGAGTCTTTCTGAACAACACGGCCTCATCGTGCTTTTTTCTTTCTCTTTTGCTCTCAATTGCTCTTCCAGGGGACGCTCAGAGGAGAAAGCCAGTTATCTCTCTTTCAGAGTGATGTTATAAAGGGAAAGTCATCTCCAGGGGACCCTCCATACAACCCCCCCGTCGCCCCTCATTTCCCTTCATCTCTACATACTGTCTTCATCTGCCAATTCTGACACACACGCTCTGCTTATTTGAAGAAGATGTTGCCAGGGAGCCAGAGTTTAATTCATTGGTCTCGTGTGCCAAAACCACTGAGAGAGAGAGAGAGAGAGAGAGAGAGAGAGAGAGAGAGAGAGAGAGAGAGAGAGAGAGAGAGAGAGAGAG
>JBBJLS010000023.1:1722692-1749566 GCA_037577275.1 Bryconaethiops microstoma
TTCCTGAGCAAGACCCTTAACCCCAAGTTGCTCCAGGGAGACTGTCCCCTGTAGTTAGGGAATAGAAGTCGCTTTGGGTAAAAGCGTCTGATAAATGCCGTAAATGTCAAACCAACTTCTTTGCCTTCTAACTATACATATCAAAACATGCTCAAAGGGACAAGGAAAAACACACCTTTGCAATAATGCAAATTTGTAAATTCGGCCATTCTAGCATAACCATAATAAGCAGGGGTAATCGGCAGTAGCACTCCAAATTTAATACTTAGTGATTTTTAAAACTAAATCAGAACTACTCCTCTAGACATGGTTATTATTTCTCCATATCCCCATTCACAAAATTATTATATCTTACATAGACAATGATAATGATTACAAACTCACTATTTTTCCACTGTTCTCCTCACTTTATGGTTTTGTGGTTTCTAACATTCATACTTTTATCTATAAAAAGTTACTTCTCAAAAACAACTGTGGCGTCTTAAAGCCTGATTTTTCCCCCACATTTTCTCTATGTTAGACAAAATGTACACAACATTAAATGTATGTCAAAAAAATATGTTTATGTCATCTAGGCTAATATGGGTCTGGGAAATAGGCCATATCAGTGTCATACCTAACCAAGAAGGTTTACAATGACTGACTCCAGGGTCACTCTGCTTGAGGCCTGTCACTCGAAACTCTCTCTGTCCAGCCCATATAGGCCTGACAACATCAGCTAATGACATGTTCCATTCACTGCCTCAGGCACACTGATATGTCTCATTAACCATGCTTAGCCAGTGACGGTGCACTTAAGCTTCTTAGCGCATATACCTGCAATTTCGTTTCCTCTCTGCTCACTCTTTACATGTGTTGAATCTGCTGCAGTGCCAGAGGGAACAGAAGACGGGGAGGAGGACCCGACAGGAGCCATAATGCGTGAGTTAGAGGCAGCCAGAGTAGCACCGTAAACTGGCGACAATATAGCCAGTGCCTAATTGTTCAGTTTAACGCCTGGCGATTACTGAGGCCCATAAAGACTGATGTTTCTCTCTCTTCTGCCCCCACCCAGCTCTAGACCACACAGAGCACATACTGTGGATCAGCAAACTACAAGTCTTAGCTGGTTTTCATTTTACTGCTGGAGGGGGGTAGAAAAGGGAGACCCCAGTCAGAGAGTACATTTAGGCAGGGGTAATAAACACTGGCAGCCAAGGGCATTAATTGACCATTCATGTAGAGGAGTCGTGAATCATCGTTTTGTTGCTGGAGAACATTTGCACCTTGTTCTGATGTTAGGCCATGTTTCTAATGGCCATTCGACACTCAGCACCTTCACTAGATGCTGTTACTTATTAGGTCCATGTTGTGAGCTCAGTCTGTAAGGTAGTACAGCAGAAATGCCAGTGGATAGTTAGCTTATATAGCTACATATATGCCAAAAGTGTGAACAGTAGATTTTAGAAAGACACATTGAAGCCAACTTCACTTGACTTCACTGGACAGCACCGCTCTTTGTCTTCTCAAATCTAAATCACCCATTTTCTTAGACTTGTTTTAGGTATTCTAACCTAAAAGTTGAGTATAATATGTCAATGTACGTTATGTAATATTCTGATGCAATTAATAAAGCCTGATGCAATTAATAAAAAGAAGCAAGCTAGCATTGATGTAATTCTAAAAAGTATAAAGAATCTAAAAGATATAAAGAACACAGTAATTCTGTCTATGTTCAGCACATTGACCCATTCATGAGACTGTCATGTTTTTGATCATTTAGCCAGAGAAAAGAATACTAACCCAGGAATTTAGATTGCCAGTTACATGTTTGTTTGTTTAATTTGTTTAATTTGTTGTCCTCCTCATCTGGCAAGTCCATTTTAATGATCATTGATGCAGTATATTAGCTCTTTACCTTCATTGGTTAGACAGTAATGGAAAATCATTTTAAAACAGAACCCAAAAATCTAACATAAACGAGTTGTAGTTTTTTTTTTTTTTTTTTGTAAGATGGTTTCCACTGCAGTTTTTGTATAGAGTCTGTGTTCTAAGTGATTGATGCTGTGCGAATAAAGCTGTGTTTTTTCCTCTTGTGAGTCATTTCAGTCAAACATGGGGACTGATCTGCAAGATCTTATCAATTTTCCCAAGAAGATTTCCATCACATTCCCTACAATAGCCTTGTCGTGTGCCTCCTAGTTAAAGGCAACCCAGTGCATATGATGCATGCAATAACAGAAATGCACCCCTGTATCAGGGATTTCTGGGAGGTCACTGTACATAACCATTATTCTTATTTATATAAATTGTCATGTCATGTCATGTGATTTACAGGCTAAAAATGTTTTCATTTCATTTTTCCAAAATATTGAAAAATTCTCTGAAAAACCACCTAATGTGACCGTTAAACTTTTTAGAAATATATTCAATTATATATTCATATATTTATGTTATCTGTTTTTTGATCACAAGTAAGAAAGTTAATTGGAACCTGGTCATAGTCTTTAAACCAAAAAAAGAGCTATAGGAAGTGAGTAAGCTTATTTTCAGCAGATGGTAGTGATGGCTGCATTTTTCATTTTGGTCTGAGCATCACTTGCATTTGACTGGAGTGAAGCATGCAAGGAACCCCAACTACAGATTATTAAGTCATCAGTCATCTTGCCTCTCAGGTTTGAAATTTCTCAACCATCTATGCAGAGGGGGTCACTTGGAAGACTCTGTGCGTTCTGTTTGCTTGATTCAGTCGTGTTTGCTCGGTTTCTGCACAGCTAAGCCTATGCTGAACACAAGGACTCAAGCCAATAAGACCACCACTCCATTCCATATCTCCTCTGTCTCACCACAAAAACAGTGAGGGAAAAATACAGGGAATGTGATTCAGAGAGTGGATATTTGAAGATTTGAGGGTTTTTTTATATGAGTTTAGATGTAATTTGATGTAATTCAGTTTGGTAAATGGAGGACAGGAGCTGCCACTGGAGTGAATGGGCTTTCTCCAGAGGCCGGTGGTAATTTGCAGGCTGTATTGTGCTGAGGTCTTTGGCCCCTGTGCTGAGGAGCGCTCATTAATGCAGGAGGCGCTGCACTCCCATTGTTGTGCTAATAAGGCACAGATGTGGACACCCCAATCTCCAGCAAATCACCAGGGAGAGCAAACCAACAGCCAGCGCCTATTAAAGAAACACTGGCCGGATCTCCACTTTTTTTTTTTTTTACCTTTACTTCATATAGGTCAACTACAATATGTGAAAATACCAAGTGAAAATTTTCCACAGCTTTTGTCGTCTCAGTGTTTCAGGCCTTTGTAAAAGTGGAATAGGTTAGGCTTTCAAAAAGCCCCAAAAATACCACCACAATACTATACAAAACCATTTTCCTGCAAACATTAATGACTGAGATCCTTACACTGGCATACCATGTTGGGACCCTGATCTCACACACCAGGTGGCACCTGGTCCCCTCTCCTCCCTCGCATTGCTGTTTGCAATGTTAGCCCCTTTTGTTTCTCAAACCGTGACTGAAATCCCAAAGCCAAACATACAAAAAAAACTTAACCCCAATTCCGTCCCTCTTTTTTTGTCTCACTGAAATGAGAGTTTTGGCCCTTCTGGAGCTGACTTCAATGGCACAATACCCAAACGTGATACGGTCATGGGATCGAGGTATGGACTTCGTGCAAGGTTTTCGGCAGCTCTTTCAGGAGAAAGTCTCCTCAATTGGGGATCCCACCCCTTCTCGAGCCAGGTGTAGAGCAGCGGCGGGAGTGCTCCCATAAGGAGGGGGATTGTGTTGCTCTAATCTGAATACATTCGCACATACACACACACACACACAAACACACACAAACACACACATACACACACACACACACACACACACACACACACACACACACACACACTACAGGCACACCTGTTGCCTGCTGGCCAAAACAACAACAGAGCAGCCAGCTCAGATGAAATGCAAGATAATGAGACTGATAGAAGCTGAACTCCTCATCAATCTAACAACCACTGAGTAATGAAATGAGAGTACGAAAGATTCTATGATAAGGAAGATCAGCTGTCCACATTAAAAAACCTAAGATGTAAAAACTTATTCTAATTTAATTGGTATAAAATGAGCAATAAAAACGAGTCTTTACAATTGTACCTCTAAGAAGACAAAGAAGCTCTAACCATAGGTGTTAGCCACAAATACCTGAAACAAAAACCGTTACTTGAGATAAAGACAGAACTGTGCAGTGTGAATTGCAGTCAACTGTACTAATAGAACAAATGTGTAATTTAGGACCAGTAAGTATCGAACTATGAACAGCTCCTCCACATTCACAGCTAAACTTACGGTACTCTAATCTCACGCATCCCATTGTTTCCACTGGAGGTACCTTTAAAAAGAAACCCTCCACTGTGTCCAGCAACAATGTATCACATGAGCAAAAAGGAGGGAGGGCTGAGAGCTAAGAGCCAGGCTCAACACTCCCCTTTAGCCCTCAGAAAGTATGAGAAGCTCTTAATCAGGCCAAACAATGCAGCCTCCATCTCCTTCTTTCTTTTGCGGCCTGATCTAATAAGCTGGGAGGGGGCTGATCCTCTGGATTACTTCTGGAGATACTCTTCGGCAGGGAAACCTGAAGAAGAACCCTGAAGATCCTTTAATTTAAACCAGGGACATCGACCCTTTGAACTCCCCCACACCAGGCTTCTAAGGGGGTGGTGGACACAACAAAAGCTGATGTGACATTGTCAAACAGAGGCTTAATGTCTTCATAAGACATGTTCTTAACAGAGCCGCTAGAAGATAAGCAGTTTGAAGTGATTTGATTTCAATCTCCTCAAACAAGCAAATAAAAGAGCCAATATTCAGCAGTTCATAAAGTTCATTGTTTGATTAAAACAAAATATGATATTTTGTACTTGGCCCACTCTTCAAGTGGTTAAAATGCAATGTCATCCCTCAGTCTAGCTAAAGAAACAAATTCAGTCTACAGTAGAAAGGCCTCAAAAATCCCACCACAGATATCCTTCAAAGGGCAATTTCTGTCTGAGTGAAGATACAGTTACAAATAATTCTCTCTCTGTTTTTACTCCTTGCTCATGTCTTGATCCCTTCAGAGCAAGCTTTATGAATAAAAACAGTGACTTTGGGGTTACTTCCTGGTCCATGGTTTCTTGAACATTCATGTTAATCAATAAACCTCCAAACATGGTTTAGTTTCATGGAGATAACATCTACAGTAATTTAACTTAAGACAGGCTGGTTGATGGAAATCTAAACCATCAGACCATCTCAACCTCATGTTTATGGAATCGCCTGGATTGACTTCCAAATTTATTGCCTTTGTATGTATAAAATTTTTCAATTCCCTGGGAAAAAGGAGGTTTTTCAAAAATACCACCACTCTGTAGTGGTCACAGGCAGCCTTGATTGCCCTGATGTGGCTACATCACAGCATTGTTGAGTGGTTCAAAGTAGGAGATGCACCTGACCTGACACAAGAGTGGCTGGAATTTCAAATACAGAGAGACCTCTTCTTTAATTCTCTACTGGAATCTACAAACATTGTGACAGTTTTTTGAAATGATGATATGATTGGTGAAGAAATGATTAATGCTATATTACTCCATGATTTTCCCTGTCTTTTTTTGGACACATCTGGACAAAATTTATCTCTGCACATCTTTGCTTTTTTGGACACATCTAAAATTGTTTTCTTTTTGTTTTTTGAATTAAGAGCTTTTTAGTCTTTTACTAACAAATCGAAACTGGAAGATGCATGGGACTTGGATGCATGTGCATAAACAACGTACCTACAATTTTTTTATTCTATTGTAAACATTGATTCCAAACTTCCAAACAGCAACTCCAAACTTTTGAACACTGATTCCAAACGTCTGAATGCTACTGTAGGCCTAGGTGTTAATGTACAACAAAAAAACTCTCATTCTCTATATGACACTGTCCATCCCACATATATATGGGTAAAGTGAAGACACAAACTGGTTGATGTAAACAGCTGTAGATCGTGGACAATAGGACGTTGTCTTAATGAGATGGTTCACTCATCTAATTCACTCTCACAGAGCAAGGCCTTCAAATAATCATTAACCAGGATCCCCATCCCCCAACACTCATACTCACACTCACGCTCACACCTACCCATGTGCACACACACACACACACACACACACACACACACACACACACACACACACGCTCAGATGTCATCTAGATCTAGAGAAGCACCTTTTATAATAAGATGAGGGAGGATAGTCGTCTTAAATTTCTCTTAACACATCTTTGCTTCTGATTAATAGCACATGGGAAAGTCTGATGTTTAATTTTGTCAAAACTTTACCTTGTGCATGAAAATTTTAAAGACATATCATTTTTAGCAGCACCCAAGAGTGCAGTTCTGAATGCCGATGAGTTACCATAAAGGCTGCTAGGCACACACTATTTTTCCATTCATTTTGTCTCCTTAAAATCAAAGATAATCCCACCTTCACCCATTTGCACAGATGACCTCACTGTAGAGATCATTCACAAACTCTGTCAGATTAATCAAAAGCAGTGAGTTCAGGGAAGGTTCACGTAGAGGGCTCTCCTCTCGGATGTGCAGTGGAGGAAAGAGAAAAGAAAACCAAAGAAGAAAGGGAGAAGAACCCGGGGAAAACAGTGGCTGCCGTGATATCCATCTCTGTAAAAACAGTTGGGTGTGGGACCCTCTTGGCCTATGTTTTGGCAGCGGAGGCCAACTTGCATTACAAAGTGGGCCTTTCCATCACTGGCATTGTCGGGCCTGGGCCAGGTAATAATTAACACAAACAAGAGACAATAGCCCAGGACCAACAAGTGTTGCAGTTAATGAGTGACCTGCTCCACCTCACATTCACACGCTCTGTGGCCAGGCCAGTCACTGGCCACTCATCCCAGCTAATTATTCACACCACTGTCCTCCGTATCATAGGCATCAGGCAAGCTCCCTCATTAGCGTAAGCATGCAAGAATCAATACTTTCAAATGCTTTCAATGGCCATGCAGCTAGCTGAGGTGCAAGGAGCCATCCAGCATATCACTAATGTAATCAGATAAGAGGGAGGTGGGGAGAACAGGGAGAATGTTGCTGTTGATTTGTTGCCAACGTGGAAAAGTCCACAGTCTCACTTTTGTGACAAGAATGTGGGTCTGGGCGGCTGCAAAGAGCTTGATACATTTGGCTCGGATTTCAGATGCAAATTGACAAAAGTTCCTCACTTTATGAGCCAAATGTATTGAGATACTACATTTGTGTAGAGAACCAAAGTTGTCATTACATTGGGATCAACCATAGGGAACCAAAGCCAGGGCTTTAGTTAACAGTCTTTTTTTGACAGAAGGCTGTGGTTTATGCAGTTTCTGGTGGGTAAACTACTTTATGTAAGAGTGGCTTATTACAGTTGATCAATCTGTGTCATACCAACCAATCAAATTATGCTGGAATTAAATTATGCTCTTGAAAAGACAGTTTGGTGGTAGGTGCCCATTTAGTTTAAAGGACATAAATCCTACATTTTTCTTATGTTTTAGTTTTTCTTGTATTTGTTTTTTTTAGGTTCACATATAACATTTATATGGTTTTATGGATTTGTAGCACGTAACTGTCATTATTCATTTGACCATTTTCCAATGAAGGCCATTTTTGTTACTGTGCTTTTAAGACAGATAAGTATAAATGACCTCAATTGGCTGACCCGTTCTGTGCCTTGTTCAAAAAGTTGTTCAGACTGAAACGCTCATCATAACATTATCACAAATGTGCAAGGCTGAATAGTTGGCTAAATTGCCATTCAAATGTAAACATGAAGTTTTTGTGACATCACAGAAACAATTCAAAATTAGTTTAATTTCCATATGCCCATTGTATGGACTGGGAGGTGGATGGTATGTTTTGAAACCTTGAACTGTTTTTACATACAACTTAAGACTCTATTATTCAGAGGACAGTTTTATATGATAAGGACACTTTAATGTTCTCAAAACCAGCTTGGTGCTGCTCAATACAAAGGATGTTGTGGAGTTTGATCAGAAACTCGGTGTCGATACGTTGTGTAGCAATAACACTGTTTTTTAACCAGGGGACTCCTCACATTGTTGAAGGTGATGCTGAATTATTAATTGACAAAGAGTTTATTCTAATGTGTTGCACTCCGAGTTCGTGCCCATCTATCAGGCCCATTATGGACTTAAGCTAAGGATAAAAACCTCCTCTTGGAAAGCCTTGGGGGCTGGAGGACAAGGTTAAGACGTGGTGTACAACAGCCCTGTCGTCTCACTAAATCACCAACATGATCTGAAATAACCAAGCTGATGTGACTAAGTTGTTCCTGCACTGTGCGCATTCTGAAAAGTACCTGAAGTCTTCCTGACATCCTTTCTAGCACAATTATCCCATTTTCTGTTGATGCTAAAAGTTTGCCTAGCACAAAAAGGGACAAGAATGCCAAAATAATATGTGTACCTGATTAGCCAGGCCCAAGCAAAGCTTTAGGGAGAGAGTTCTTTTAAGAGGGGCGGTTAGGAGGGGATCTGCAGGGCAACAGAGGAGCTTCAGATAATAGGCTTTAATGGGGCATTCGCATTCAGCAGCCTGTAACAAAGACCTGGGCAGTGGGATTTGGGAGGGCTGATTGTTGCTCCAGTGTGCTTTAATGCCAGACCCCGGAGACCGAAGCTGAGGACGACTACGGGGGGGAATTCTGCCATTGTCAAATGGTATGTCAAGGAGGTTTTCAAGGAGGCCAAAGAGGACCAGAGAGAGATAAAGAGAGAAAGAGAAATAGAGAGAGAGAGAGAGAGAGAGAAGGGAGAGGGAAAGAGAGAGAGAAAGAGAGAGAATGAGAGAGACAGAGAGAGAGAGGGGGGAGAGAGAAAGCAGGAGAGAGAAAGACAGTTTGAAAGAGAGAGATAGAAAGAGGGAGGGAAAAAGAGAGAGAGAAAGAGAGAAAAAGATGGAGAGAGAAAGAGAGAGAGAGAGGGAAAGAGAAGGAGTGAGTGAGAGAGAGTGAGAGATGGAGAGAGAAAGAGAGAAAGAGAGAGAGTGAGAGAGAGAGAGAGAAAGAGAAAGAGTGAGAGAGAGAGAAAGAGAAAGAGGGAGCGAGAGAGAGAGAGAAAGAAAGAGAGGGGGGTGGAGGGGAGGGCAAAGGGATATAGAGAGATATATAGACAGAGAGAGCTGTAGACAGGAGCAGAAGGGGAGAGAGTGCTGGCCCCCTCTCTCTCTCTTCCTCTCTTTCTCATCCAACAGAGTGGTGTCAAGATGCAGACAGGCGGCTGCTGAGAGAGCGCCACACCACAGTGCCGCAGTGCACACATGCATAAAGAGCTGGAGGGAGCCTGTCAGGGTTGGATCCTTGCTCTTGGCTGGCACAGTTGTTGGCAACAACTCTACACAAAAGTCAATAATGGGTAAATTTTGACTTTCAGAGTAATACTTATGCTGAACCAGCATACTTACAAACTACTTTTTGCAGTAGTCTGCTTCTTTGACCTGATTTTCTGCATTCAAAGAAGATACACTTCCATATCCTTTATTAAATCTCACACTTCATTATTATATTTATGCATTCTGTCAGCTCCATACGTTTGCATTTGCGTTAACTGTCTTTTCACATAAGAACTGTCCCCCAACAGAACCTCTCTGACAGCTGTGCAGTTAGATAGGATCAAATCAGAAAGTCTGGCATGAACCATGCACAGCTCCATAGCCACACGCTGAATGAATGAAAAGGCATTCATTTTCAAGTCAGTCTCCCTCACAGATGTGCTTCACAGGCAATCCAAGCCCACTCTTACCTCTCCAGGCTTTGTTTCATCACAGATGCAGCGACGTGACCATCAATCTGGTTCTGCTCGGTCACAGACATGGTGATGAAATCCTTCACACTATTCAACCAAACAAAGAATGCAATGAAAAAACAAAAAATAAATATTGCTTTAAATCCACTTTCAGTATAAAGTTTTTTCAACTTCACATGACCACGTGGATAGTACTTCATTAAGTAGCATTTTGGAAAATCTGTATTTGAGTACAGATCAGAAAATGGAATAGCTTGGTAACACTTTGATAGACTATTGTAGATGTTTATTAGATTCTCAGCATGTCACTAACTAACATTCGATGACTACAGTGGGCCATAACATTATAACCACCTCACAACTAGACCTTGTATGTCCTTGATTGTTTAGAATAATTTTACCAACACATCCCATAGCTGAGATCATGGGAATTTAGAGGTTCAGCACCTTGAACTCATTGTCATGTTCCTCAAACCATTCCTTAACTACGTTTGCAGAGTGTTAGGACACATTATCCTGCTGATAGAGGCTACTTTCATAAGAAAATACAGTCACCATGAAGGGCTGAACTGCAACACGGACTCCAAGAGGCATCTGAAGTTATGCTGTGGTGTCTGGTACCTAGAAGTTAGCAGCATATCCTTTAAGTCCTCTAAGCTGTGAGGTGATGCCTAAATGGATCAGTCTAGTTTTCCTACCTTGAATGAGCATCTGGAGAATTTACAGGACGAGTTTATACCTTTGTTATGTTCCTCAAACCATTACTGAATAATGTTTGCAGAGTGTTAGTGCGCATTATCCTGCTGAAAGAGACAGCTGTCATTATAGAATACAATCATTAAGAGGTGAACTTGCTCTGTAGTATTGTAGCATTGGTAGGTGGTACAAATGCCAAATGCCACAGTAACATCCGTGTGAATGCCAGAATCCAAAGAACATAACACTACCTACACCACCTTGCCTTCTTTCCATATTGCATCCTGGTGCCATCTCATCTCCAGGTAAATGCCACACACTCTGTCTTCCACATGACTTTAGATGATAATGTAATTCACTAGACCAGGCCGTCTTCTTCCATTGCTCCAATTCTTATGCCCACATTCCTACTGTAGGTGCTTCTGGTGGTAGACAGAGGTCAGCATGGGCATTCGGAGCAGCACAGCTGTGATACACTGTGTGCCCTGACACTTGTCTAGCCAACTTTTTCCAAAAATTTCTGCTGCAGTAGCTCTTCTGTGGGATTGGACGAGGCCTGCTAGCCTAGAGTAAAAGATTCTAATAAATCTAAACTTAACTCCAATCCAGAACCTAAACTTAAACCTCAAACTGAACCTTTACCACAACACTGTTGACAATTACAACAATGTAACAATTAAGAATTCTTATACAACCATAACCATCAAAATAAAGGGTGAAAACATGACCTTCCCTCCTAACGTTTTCATTAAAGTCATCAGGTTACAAATCTCAAAGTCATGTCTTTCTTTCTTTGCCTGTCAAGTTTGTACAGCAGAGCTTTCTATTAGACAGGGACAATTTGCTAGTCTGGGTTAAGCAGAATGTTATTAGTTATCATTATAGCTACTATATTTTATTTTGCATTAAAATGTCCTCTTAATTGTATCATTTTACACATTTTCTGTAGACTTGTTTATGTTAAAATGTCAGTAGTCTGACTTACACTCAAGTGTTCAATCATTTCGTTATGTGCAATATCTTATTGTGTCCAATAGTTTTATCATGTGAAATTTCACTACCTATGTCAGTATTACTTATATACTGGTGTACTCTATTACACACAGTTACAGACTCCTAACCACCATGTGTGTCACTTGTAATACAGTTAACAGCAAATTACTTGTCTATAGTATTATACCCAGAATTTCTGTATACAGCACAGTGTATTTCATATCGGGTTTTTTCTACAGCTTTTTTATTGGATTTATTTATACTTTAAATATTTTATTATTGTTCTGGTCTCTGTGTATCTATGCAGTCATATCATAAGCAGTTTCCTCCAGGATTTTCACTCTCTTCCCATCTCAGGCACTCAGGTCCAGAAGTGTGTGAGGTGAGCTCGGAGTGTTTCAGCCTCCACTAATAAATCATCCAGGGGGGTTGAGGAGACTCCTCGCAGCCTAAATGGATTATGGATTGTACGCGCCTCGGCAGTGATGTAATTACAGGAAGGAGCCATTCACTGCTATTGAATACAGTACACAAGTGCTCCACGAGGGCCCATTTTCAAAAGGAACTTTGTGCCTTATTTATAGCCGCCTCTTCATAATAACCCCTTTTCTCAGCGTGCATTATAAAACTAGCCCTAATGCTGAGTAAACTGTTGATTTTAGGCTCGCCTGATTAGGATGCTGCGCACTTTCTCACGTTTTAGATCACAATTGCGCATAAATCTACACCTTCACGCCTGCAAGTGTGCAGGTAGAAGTGAGCCTAGGTGGGCTTTTTTCCCCTCTGTTGGTCATCTCTGGTCTATATTTAGGGCTTCCAACACAATGAATGAGATCAGGCTGTACGAATTATGCCTCGGTCACGCGTTCGTACGCAGAAGTTCAGTGAGAGGGGTCTTGAAAGATAGTGGCTGCTGGGGGTCTCCTTCATAGGGATAGGGTTTTTTAGGGGGAGGTGGGAGGTGGGAGAAGCACGCACACACACACACATACACACATACACACACGCGCGCGCAGGATCACACCCCTCCTCCGCCCCTCTCTCCCTCGTTTTAGCCCATTGTTGGGATCCCTCCAGTCAGAAGAGGGTCTCTGGCTGCAGGGGAGACGTTGCTCCACCAGACTCTTCTCAGGACGGACCAGAACAGTTCGTAACCTCAAACAGGACCAGCCGAACTACTGACAGAAATAAAACACAGAACGGAGGAGGGATGGCGGTCCTTCTGAAAACTGAACATTAAACCTGGATTTCTTCTTAATGTTCTTTCTGAACTGAACCGAAGGAGACCGCCTGACTGGATTTAGAGGGCTATTTTTTACACACACACGCGCGGGGGAAGGAGAGGAAGGACAGCTGGACTTTGTACCGATCAAGGAGCGCCTCTTTACCCAGGTGGTCCGAGCGCAACGACCCACGTTTTGTTTATATTCACTTATGTTTTGTTTTGGATGGATTTCTCAGGACATATCCAAGCTTCATAGTTAGTCTGAAAACAGGGAGAACTTTTTCGTTTCTTGTTTTTTTTTTTTAAACTAAAGGGACATTTCAGACCAATGTGAGAAGCCTGCAAGACCCTTAGTCGAAGGAAACTAGATACCACCGGCGCCTTATCGAGGTCTTCGAGCAAAGGGCAGAGGACCAATTAAAAGGGTAAACTATGCTATATCTCTCTTATAACTAATATAACTATTGTGGGGGTTTCTCCCCGGGCTAATTTCGCACCTGATAAGAGAGCTGTCTCTGAGTGTGTGTGTGTGTGTGTGTGTGTGTGTGTGAGAGAGAGAGAGAGACGCTTTTGTGTGTGGGTGTAAATCTAGAAACCACGACACGCTGACTCAGAATGAGAGAAACGGACCAATTTGACTCAAACGCGAAACACACACTCCCTCCGTTTAGCAGCTTCACACTCACAAACGGCTTTATTTTTCTTAAACTAACTCTCACCCTGGTGCTAATGAGTCGCCAGTTGCGTCTTTCTCACTTTCATTCAGATCACAGCGAGCGCGAGGAGCGTGTGCCTGTCAGCGTGCCCACCCAGCATCCCCGTCACTGTGCCAGTCTCTAGTGCCAGTCCAGCCTAACCAGCACTTTCCCTCACCTTTCCCTCCCAGTCCAAGACATTGTTTTAACCTCACTGTCATCACTGGACGACTAGTGACCCCCATGATCACGTGCGTGTTTATTCAAACGAGCCATTATTGGCCCCTACATTTACACACACACACACACACAACAGCCCGTAATTGCCCTGCATTCATACCTCCAGTTATTCATGTGCTGGAAAGTGGTGCACTATGTCCAACAGTGATCAGGTAGACAATCACCTAATGCAAGTGCATTTGTGAGCAATTGATATACAAATGTGTGTGGGTGTGTATGAGGGGGTGGTGGTATCAATTTCTATCCTAATGGAAGCACACTAGGTTGCATGTCCTACAAACACCCAGTCCAGTCTAACTCAGTCTTTTTGTCTTTTTCTTTTTCATTTTTTAAAATTTCAGGTGTTTGGCCCCAGAGGAAAAACGTTGCGGGTGCCAATGCCTGAAGTCAGCGGCGTTTGAAGCTGCCGCTCTCTTCTTCATGCAAGACGCAAATCAACTCAGCAAAATGTTGACTGTCTATAAGGTGGCCTTCGCCCTGTGCCTGGCAGAATTGGTGTTGTCGAGAAGTGTCACTCCAGAAGTCATCCGCTCAAAAGGTAAAAAACAACCTGACAATAATAACTTTGCTTGTTTCTAGTTTGTTATTTCAATGATATGATTCACTGGTTTTTTTTTTGTTTTTTTTTTTTACATCCGATCCTAATGTAAGCTTTACGAGACCCTGCAACTATAGTCAGGCACAGAGCAAAACAGTTAACACTTAAACTTTCTTTGTGGGTGTCATCTTAACTTCCTGGTTGCATTTCAGATGGTTTACCACATGAATCTGTCAGTCAAGGATGTGCCTCATACCTTCCACTTGTTTTTGCGATCAGGTGGTTTGCCTGATTGTGCACTTTATACACATATCCATATAGGTAGAGAAGAGCTTGAAAGCAGGGGAGAGTATTGGTGGAAGTAATTGTTTGGAGAGTAAAAGAGCCCAGGTATTTTTTGAGCCATAAACATTGCTATCTGATCCAGCCAAAACCCTGGGGCTCGGAAGTGTAAATCTGTCTGGCCCGGTGCCAGGGACAGGGGATTGTGGGAGAGGCCCTGGGGGGCTCCTATTGATCCTTTACAAATGCAGGGCTGTCTTGGTTTTGTACCTGCCAGAAAGACATTTGATTATCTTGAAGTACTACTATGATGTTCACCAAGTGCTTGCTGTCTCAGGTAACTTAAGCAGCCTAAATACAGCAACATCGGTTTGCAGTGAGGTACTTTGTCAATAGTGGAGCTATTTAATATTTCAGTCAGTACTGCTGGTGATGAACTTGACCTGGCAGTTAATGTCTTGCTATGTTTATCAGAATTACTATGTCTCACTGAGGTCTGCAAGGTCATTAAAGAGTTGTTGATAGTGACAGGAAGAAGTGGTGTACATGGACCCTGTTAAGGACTGGGGCAACGTGTTCGTTAAAAACACTCTGTTCTGAACAGTGCACCCTAAGTCCAGCGCAGGAGAAGTGGTAAAGGTTGAGAAACCCTGTGGTGCGGCCCTGATACGTTCCTGCCAAAGGAAATTAAACTCATTTCACAAGTGTAATACTTTAATAGACAGAGGTATCTAGGCAAGCTGTGGTTACCAATAAAAATGTTGGCCCAAAAATGCTAGTATTTATCATTAGTAAATGAGTATCGTCTTCTTTAAAAAGTCCTGCAAAAGTAATGATGTGATGGATCATTTGTTGTTTCTATAGAGTCTCACTTGATTGATAGAGTACTACTCTAAAATTAGAGTTTTTGACTTAGCCAATAACTTTGAATTGGTTAGTTTTAGACATCCTCTTACATTTCACTTTGTCATATTGTTTTCATGTTTGCTGCTTTTCCTTTTTTGCACAGCCTCTGTAGCTTTCAAATATTTCCCTTTCAGTATAAAAAGTGTCACAAGCACTGTATGTGGACTTCATATGACCCAGATCGGTTTCACACATAGAGGATTCAGAGTTTATAAGGTTCTGGTAATTAGTGAGTCAGGAGAGCAAATACACAGTCTCAGCATTTCTCCATCATAACCACAGGCATTCATTCACTCAGCTTATTTTTAGTGTGTGTGTGTGTGTGTGTGTTTTTTTTTTTAGTTTGCCTTGTTTTCCTACTGACCATTCACACCCTCTCTTGGGGTCAGATGCAGGCCAGGCCCCAGTTTTATTCAGTGAAGTTCATTAGTGTGTTGGTGGGAGAATGCTGTGCCTCAGTGCTAGGGGTGACATTGCTGGTTTGGGGGTTCTTTGCGCAAATGCTTATCACACTCATTGCTGTGGCACCAGGAACACTGCTGTGAAGTCAAACCTAGGTCATCTTCCAATGAGAACTGGAGGTCTGCTCTCCCTTTTGTTGGTTGCCCCTTTGCCTGTGATTCACCCCAGGAAATGTCCTGATCTTTGAGAGAAGGGACTCTTGTTAGCAGTCAGGGTCTGATTGCTCAAAACTGCACTGCTTAGTAAACACAAGCTGTTCTGTTTTGCTGGATCATAGCACACTTTTTGTGAGGAAATGCAACCACACGGTCAGGAATAGATGTGGAGGTAAACATTGGTGTGCTCAAAATGCCTTTTTTTCTCTTACATTTGCCCAGATCCTAGAGTATCACAGCCCACACTTCAGCCAGGCTTTCCAGAGAACACCACCGTAATGGTTGGAGGGCAGGCAAAGCTGGTGTGCAAAGTCCATCGGCCAGCCACGACACGTCTCCAGTGGTTCAAGAAGGAGAGCAATGGCGCAGGGCCCGATGGATCACCACTTCTTAAGGCTCTCACTGTAAGAAAGTTATTTAAAGAACCCCCCCTTGAACATATTTCTGTTTTATTCTGAGACTGGGAGTAATACTGGATTCATTTCCCCTTGCAGCCTCTTCACAAAATCTCCAAAGTCAACATTCTTCCTCTAGTGAATGTCTCCTTGGAAGACGCAGGAGAGTATGTCTGCGTGGCAGAGAACTCTGCTGGACGGGCCACTCGTTCAGCTTGGCTGGAAGTCTTATCAGGTGAATAGTTGCTTTATTTCATGATGAAGTTAGAAATACCATAATTTTTTATGATGTGTCATCGTAAAAGTTTACTTCCCTTGCAGAACCCCTTCCTTCTCGATCTATGATTTCACTGACAACCCCAGAGATATCAACAGGTATGACCAACTCTGTCTTATTTTGGTCATTGCTTAATACTTATTGGTCTGTATAAGCAGTATACAGATAGTATGCCATAATGCTAGAACGTCTTCATTAGTTGAGTTTGAAGTTGAGATCAGCTCTTATGCCATCTCTGATTAAAAAGAAAAGACTCACGGTAAAAAAAGGGAGGGTGCCACATTCTCATGACTGCTTTGAGAATAAGAGCTAGCGTAGTAAGGTTAGAGTTGAGCTTTAAGCTTTCTTGTCTTGTGAAATTTCTGCCAATCAGATGAAGAATTCTATTGTTCTATTGTTCTTTTTCCTTAAAAAGCTTCTGAGGAGCGGAGTGAAGAGACATCAGAGCACCTTCTCCTAGAGCCAGGCGATGTGCTTAAACTACGCTGTGACACAAATCGTCCTGGAGCTGTCCATTGGTTCAAAGGAGATGTGCGCTTACAGCACAGTGCTCGCATGCAGATTAGAGCAGGAGTCATTGAGATTACAGATGTAATGTATGAGGACTCAGGAGTGTATGTGTGTATGCTCCGCGGGACCAGAGAGGCTTTGCGCAATTTCACCATAACTGTAGCAGGTATGATCCTTCACATGATGACACAGTCACCCTCCAATGACACTGATCTTGGTAGCAGAGGTGTAATCGCACCTGTCAATTGTTAACCTTTCAGATGCACTGGGATCAGGAAATGATGATGAAGACAATGATCTTGAAGACCCTGGTACAGAGACAGAAAATGACCAAGTCTACTTCTCCAGAGGTTTGTGCAGTGAACACTGTAACTGTAATAATGCAATTCTGCTACACTGCAAAAACTCCTGATCTAACCAAGACTTGTTATCTTATTTCTAGCCTTAAAAGTCTTCTTGATCTTGTTTTGAGAACAATATACTATATAAGAGCAGATTTGTAAGATTATTTAGATTGTTTTAAGATTTTTTTTCCTATTTCAAGAAATCCTACCAAGTGTAAATATCTTACTTCACTGGCAGATAATTTCACTTGTTTCTAGTCTGAGATTTCTTAAAATAGGAAATAATATCGTAAAACAATCTCAGTAATCTTACAAATCTGCTCTTATATAGCATATTTTTCTCAAAACAAGATAAAGAAGTCTTTTAGGCTAGAAATAAGATTGCAACTCTTTGTTAGATCAGGAGTTTTTGCTGTGTAGTATGTCTGGTGACTTGGAAATTGCCTTTGTTCTCATCATTCTGTTCCTTCCTCAGGACCATACTGGACCCACATTCAGCGTATGGATAAAAAACTTTATGCTGTCCCAGCTGGAAACACAGTTAAATTTCGGTGCCCTGCTACAGGAAGCCCTCTTCCCACAATCCGCTGGCTGAAGAACGGCAGAGAGTTCCGAGGAGAGCATAGGATTGGAGGGATCAAGGTGAGATCTTACAGCACTAATCTAACAAAACAGCCATTCTCACATATGACTAACACCCGTTTAACATTTATTTGAGTAATTTGAAATAAACATATTTTCAAAATGTGTTAACATGATGTTAATTCATGATACCTTACAGCTGCGACATCAGCACTGGAGTCTGGTGATGGAGAGTGTGGTGCCATCAGATCGTGGGAACTACACTTGTGTGGTGGAGAACAAATATGGCTCGATCGCTCATAGCTACCTGTTGGACGTGCTGGGTAAGAAGACAGTAGACAGTGGCCTGGCTCCATGTGGAGCCACTGAGGGCAAGCCTTGCTTAGCACATGTCAGGGACAATAAGTATCAAATCAGGCTGACCCAGTGCTGGCAGCTCAGTGGTGCCTCACAGTTTGAAAGAACGCATCTTAGAGCCATGAAGCCTGTGGTTCCACCACAGGCGTCATGGCTCAGTTAGGGCTTCAGGTGTCAACACAATATATTTAAGAGAGCACAGGAAAAGAGCAATAAATATCAGCAAAACAGGGAAGGGAAAGGTGGTAAGGGGGACTGGCGCAAGTCTAAATGGTACGTGCCTGGAAGCACAGTGGGCTGGGCCTCCAGACTGGTTTTCTACCTGACCTGTGACAGACCTGTTTGTTAAGAGTCTGACGTGGGGTCAACTGCTGTCTCCGAGCAGGGAGAGGGGAAAAAGAGCTGGGGCAGAGGAGGGGGGCAGAACTGAGCAACATCAAAGCGTCGCGGCACACGGGCCTGGCTCCGAAGTTCCCTAATGGAATCAATTAGTGCATGTTTGGCCAACTTTTGGAAGCACCGCTTATCTCTCTCCCAGTTTTGGACCATCTTATCAGATTAACACTTGTAATTGCCATGTTTTTCTTTGGAAACAATCATGAAAAGCCTATGACATACTTACTGCCAACATCAGTCAGATAAGCATTTATGTGAATATTAATTGGGAAAGGAGGCTAGCCAGAAAATTTTGTCTACTTTGACAGAACAGTTGTTCTGATGTTTTTGAGTGGTAAACTACATATGTATGGGTGAGATTCTGAGAAACTTTTTTATCTTTCCTTTTCAGAGCGCTCTCCTCACAGGCCCATTCTTCAAGCCGGTCTGCCAACCAACACTACGGCAGTAGTGGGAGGGGATGCCCAGTTCCTCTGTAAGGTCTATAGTGATGCTCAGCCGCACATCCAGTGGCTAAAGCACATTGAGATGAACGGCAGCCGTTACGGACCTGATGGCATTCCCTATGTCAAAGTTGTCAAGGTATTCAAATGGATTCATATTTAAAAACGCACTGGGTTATACATCTACTTGATAGCAACCTTTTGGATGGACAGGACAAAGTCAGCAAGGGCTGAAAATGCTGAGAGTTGAAGATGCTAACTTTTTTTTTTTTTATTTGTAGACAGGCAGCCTGAACATGTCTGAGGTGGAGGTTCTGTATCTGACAAATGTCACTATGGAGGATGCTGGGGAGTACACATGCTTAGCTGGAAACTCTATTGGTTTTTCTCACCAGTCTGCATGGCTCACTGTTTTATCAGGTATGTTAAATGTTCTGTTACGATGCAAACACACAATGTTGATGAGAATTTTGGTTTCTTGCGTCATCACACAAGAATAACTTCAACTCTGTTGTCTATTCACAGAGGAAGAGGTGGCCAAAGAAATTGACTTAATGGAGACCAAATACACTGACATCATAATCTATGCCTCGGGCTTCCTGGCATTGGTGATGGCCATCGTAATTGTGGTTTTGTGCAGAATGCAGGTCCACCCCACTCGCGAGCCCTTTGATGCCCTCCCTGTGCAGAAGCTTTCCAAATTTCCTCTACGCAGACAGGTGAGAGTGTAAGCCAGGTTTAAAACAAGTCTCATGCTGATACCTCTTATATACATATTTATTTGAACATATTTATTGATACTAATGCTGTGTACCTTGGAAACTTCCACAGTACTCAGTGGAGTCCAATTCATCTGGGAAGTCCAGTGCTTCTCTAATGAGGGTGGCTCGTCTTTCCTCCAGCTGCTCTCCAATGCTAGCCGGAGTTCTGGAGTTTGAACTACCCTATGATCCGAACTGGGAGTTCCCAAGAGAGAAGTGCGTACCATTTTCAAGCCAAGTCTCTTCTGATCATATAAAAATAAATAATAATAATAAAAAAAAAAAAAAAAAAATATATATATATATATATATATATATATGGTAATGTATTTTTCTCTTTTTCTAGTTTAACCTTGGGGAAACCTCTTGGCGAGGGCTGTTTCGGTCAGGTGGTGAGAGCAGAGGCTTATGGGATAAACAAGGATAATCCAGATCAAGCAACCACTGTGGCAGTCAAAATGCTGAAAGGTAGGTATTTCCATAAATGGCTAATATCAGAATATGGCATTTTAGAGTATATCTGAAGGAATTACTTGATTTGAGCCTTAATTAAACATAGCTAATCTTTTTTTTTTCAGATGATGCAACAGACAAAGATCTGGCTGACCTTATCTCAGAGATGGAGCTCATGAAGGGCATGGACAAGCATAAGAACATAATAAATCTCCTTGGTGTTTGCACTCAGGATGGTGAGTTTAGCTCAGTGGCATGTCATGGTTTCTTGAACATTTCTGTACTGTTTGAGTAAGAGCTATTTCAGTTAGAAGAAAATGTCAGTGGCATGTTATTTTACAGCTGATAAATAAGTGTCAAGTAACAGTACAGTAATTCAGTTTTTTTTTTTAAATTCAGCATGACTTTGTATGTTTTCTCAGGTCCACTCTATGTTCTGGTTGAGTATGCTTCTAAAGGAAGCTTGCGGGAATATTTGCGGGCACGTCGTCCTCCTGGCATGGATTATACCTTTGATGTGACCAAGGTTCCAGAGGAGCAGCTTACATTCAAGGACCTGCTCTCGTGTGCCTACCAAGTGGCACGAGGCATGGAGTACCTGGCGTCTAAAAGGGTGAGTTGGGTCACTAGTGCAGCAGCCCATCTCATTTGTGGGCATGTTAAAAAAAAGGTCCTCCTGTCTTATCAACATGTCCCTTTGTCTGACACATGATGCCAGGCATTCCTTATTGGAGCGGTGGTGCACTGTGTTTACCTCTACATCCATCCCGTCTCTGTGGGTTTTGTCCTTTTTAGCACTGCCATAAATCTGTTAGCAAGCAGGCGCACAGATCCGCCTGTGCACAGGATCATATTACTAGGTCTTTGTGGCCTGCTAAGAATGCAGCTGTCTGAAACCCTTCCATTAAGGGCGGCAAACCAGGGGCTTTTTCGTCCCCTTTTTTCAATCCCCAAATACCACTTCTATTTAAAATGACAACCAAAATAAACTTAATAACATGCGTTCGGTTCGGCAAACAGTTTGGTGGTGTTTTTCTATGAAGCCCACATCTATTTAAAGCGGGGCCTGTTTTGGAGGATATACTGAAAGTACTCACTGCATGTTGATTTAGAATGCATCTGTTCATGAAGAAACACACGTAATCATTTTTTGTGTGGGTCTTGTCTGGTTTTTGAGTGAAAAATAGGTTAATGTGATAACCAGAGTCCACAAAGTGGCACTGACATGTTGCATTTGGCTATTTCAAATCACTAAGACCTGCCTTTCTGTTTCCCAACAGTGCATTCACAGAGATTTAGCAGCAAGGAATGTTCTTGTCACAGAGGACAACGTCATGAAAATTGCAGATTTTGGTTTGGCAAGAGGAGTGCATCAGATTGATTACTACAAGAAAACCACCAATGTAAGCAGCTAAGATTAATCACAGTGTTGTTATTTTTCCTAAAATTCAAAGTAGATTTTGAGTGTGTGTTTGATCAGATTGTGTTCATGTTAAAAAACATCCTGTCTCTGCTACCAGTCTAGTGTGCAGGCCCATTTGCAGCCTTAATGCTTTTATAGACAGATGTTTGATGTGTCCCTGTTGATTGGCAGGCTGCTTAATGGGAGATAATTGGACAGTGGGGGGAGGATTAGGAAAGGAGTGGGCTGCCATGTTTTTCTGTGGATCAAAAGAATGAGTGCTCTCCCTGTGTTGCAACTTACTGTCCCACTCACTGCCCTGTTGTGTCCGATTTCAGGGACGTCTGCCAGTGAAATGGATGGCACCAGAAGCCTTGTTTGACAGAGTCTACACACACCAGAGCGACGTGTAAGTCTGGCTAATCATTGCAGTGCTGCCAAAGAATCAGCTGACCAGGAATCCCCAGGGCTGGAATGCCAGCTTGTTCAAATGAACCAGAATACTATTTAGGCTCTGGAAAGTGTCAGTCCAGTTTACTTCTGATTCATCTCAGGACTTTTCCAACACCTCAAAATAAGTACTAATCAATGAAAATGTGTTCTGCAAAAGAATTGAATTAGTACACAGCAATCCCTTATCCCTTTTGAATGTGCGGAATTATTATTTTTTTGTTTCTTGCCTCCACAGTTGGTCATTTGGCGTCCTGATGTGGGAGATTTTCACACTGGGAGGCTCACCATACCCTGGAATCCCAGTAGAGGAGCTCTTTAAACTGTTGAAGGAAGGTCATCGCATGGATAAACCCTCGAACTGCACACATGAACTGTAAGTATCACCCTATTCCTTGCTGTAGCCATGTGGCTGTATATAGTAGGACACACTTGCTGAACATACATGTGAAAACTGGGTGCCTAATTATCGGAATGTCTGTTTTTCAGCTACATGAAGATGAGAGAATGCTGGCATGCAGTTCCAACACAAAGACCAACTTTTAAACAGCTGGTGGAAGAGCTTGACAGAGTGCTGCTATCTATTTCAGATGAGGTAAATTTATATTTTTTATATATGACACCATTAAGTTGGTCAAGTTCGTAAAATGCAAGCAATTGTCATTGCTGAGTTCATGCACTCAAACATTCTTATTTTCTTTTTTCAGTACCTGGATCTGTCTACCCCTTTTGAACAGTATTCGCCATCCTGTGAGGACACTTCCAGCTCTTGCTCTTCAGACAATGATTCAGTGTTTACCCATGATGCTTTGTCCACTGATCCATGTCTGCTTGGTTATCACGATGTACGCTCACGGATAGACCTGAAGACAACATTACGATAAAGTCTTGGCAGAGGACTCCAGCTTGTGGAAAACACTCACATGGTGATTCAAGGACTTTGGCTATCAATGCTCTGTCCAAGAACATTATAACAATGCTTGGCACTACAAAACCTGGGGAAGACAAACAGATGCCTCAGATAATTGTTTTTCTTATACAGTAACTGGACTGCCTGGGTGTGAAGCTATTTAGTCTCAGTTTCCATTGAAGAGGATGGATGCTGCTTATTATGTATAAAGTCCTTAGTATTTGAGCAGCATGGACAGTGTTGCAATCTGAAACCAGATTTTTTTTTAAAGAGAACATTTATTTTGATATAAAGCTGATAGCATTGTTAAATATAAAATTCTCTCTATATAAAATTATTACATTTTTTTTTCTATTTAAAGAGTTGTCTTAAATCTCAGGATCTCGCATGGTAAAGTTGCTGTAGTGGCAGCAAAGTGCCTGGTTTTTGATTTCCTGTGAATATCTTAAACTATTTTCTGTACATATCATTAAATAAGACAATTACACTTTATAAATTATTCTAAAAGATATGAAGTGAAAGTGTTACTTGGATAAAGAACTTAAATTTGCATCAAATCTATAAAATAATCTATCCCTCAATTTTTTATTTTTATTTCTAGCAGCAGCTTTGTACAATTCACTGCCCTTTGCATGCTGCTTTGGCTAACCAGTCAGGATTCAGTTTACTATGGTTTAAGTTGTACTCAGATTGTCTGCAAGCATGGTCTGACTGCTACCCTGACAAAAGCAGGGCACCATTCAAAACAAAACAATTGCTGGGAACAGTGAAGCTCCCACTGTCAGTACTGTACAGAGAGAAAAGGACTGGGTTGAATGTGAAAAACCCACCCTTGAGATTGATCTTAAATGGGAGAATCCTCTTTTGTTTAGCTGTAACCTTTTACCTAGCACACTCTGTTTGCTGAGTCCAAGGGCAGGCTGAGGTGGACAATAGGCCCATGCAGTTGTAATGGGTGTGACTGTGGGGCAGGGTGATTGGGGGGCTGTCTTAGTTTGTGTGCAAATGAGGGAGCCTCTTAATATGGTAATGGTTTCTGCTGCCCATCTTTCTCCTGCACCATCTTTTTAATATACAAATGCTAATGCTGGCCTTTCTGAGCAAACTCTGCAGTGTTCTTCAGGGAATGCATGGCATCACCATCCAGCTGATAAGAATGCAAGGGGTTTTCTCAAGTTAATTTACTCAGTCTTTGCATTCCTGGCCAGTGATGCTCCTGCAATTCCTTCTGGGCACATTGTGGCCTAATGTGCGCATTAGAATGAATTTCATTTCACTGGCAAAAGGGTGAAATTCATTTGGTATTTTATCATTCTAGAAGTGGAATATTTTGGAACTTATCACTAGGCCTCTTAATACAACAGCTACACCAGTGCTTGAACCTCCAACAAAAAATGGCAAACTCGTAGGAGCTGGGTATCCTTTCATTTTGGTAAAAAAAAATTTTTTGTCTGAGATAAAGCAAACAGAAAGTCTAAATAATGAACTGAATAAAAACATTCCATTTATGTACTCCCCATCCGACCTGTAACAATCAACAATGTTCTTATGCATTTTCCCTTGAGATAACTATTTTAGAAATATCTAATTTATTTGTTTATTGTGCTGTTTTATATTAAATAAAGGATAATTTAAACTACCGGCATAGCCCCATGCATCGTGTCTTGTCATGTAGAATTCAACATTTGATGAAAATTTGAAGCTATTTTAACTACCTCCAACAATAGCTCATATGGTGATGCGTGTACAAAAAGATCTGCTGTACATCTTAATACTGACTCAAACAAGAGCATTTACATATTTGTGTATAAGTATCTGTGACACAGTGTCTGTGACTGCATTCACAACAGACAAAGAGCTATGAGCTGTCTTGCATAGTTAGCATTGCCAGTCTGATTGCACTTAAATGTCGCTTTCTAAATCTCAGCCTTGTCCAGAATCACACTGGCTTATCTCTCATATGTAACAAATCACTGTCTGGAGAGGAGCAGGCCAACCCACGCTGAGCCCTGATAAGTGTCTGTGTCTCAGCAGAGATTCTTACAGCCAGCTGGACAACAAGAGATAAGAAGTCCTCCATGGCTGGCTTCTTCTCATCTCCACATGCTCTGCATGTTTGACTGGGGTAAAAGAGCCAAGAAAGATCACCAAATGGCTCTCTGCATGCCCCCAGCTAGATCCCTCCCACTCTGGTTCTCAAATAATAATGCTGAAAAATTATCTTATCTTTGGTGAAAGGAGGCCTTATTTTAAATAAAAAAGAAAACACTTTTCACATTAATATATTTAACAAAGGTACAGATGTTGCACAGGCTTCCACTATTTAAATGCAGCTGCACTGTGGTGGGGAATAGAGAACTACTTTGTGCTAAATCTGCTAAAGCTACAAAAATATGTTATTAGTAGGGTAATTATTTGTACCTGTAGTTGTCTATTACCATGCCCCAAATGAGATTCATACTGGGACCCTCTTTTTTATTGTGTGGAGTCAAGTTCACTGAAACTAATTTATTCTCACATTCAACACTGTTTTATTCTCTACAAACCAGCTTAAGGACCTTTGCAGAATGTGGTTGGTCTTACACAAATGATCAAATATCTGGCATTACTGAGTGGTTTCCACTGATAATTTGTAAGGATCTAGTATCTGAAGTCATCCCATTGTTGTACTTTTCTTCCTCTGGCCGGTAGTGGGATTTTTGGAGAGTAGACAGGTTTTTGCATGACTGATGTGATCATTTTATTGAGCTGACAGCTCTGGCCACAGCCAGAGAGGGAAGGACTCAGGGGTGATATTGATGGTGTTGATTTAGTAGCTCATTTGTGCTGACTGCCTCCTGACTCAGGACTGTTGAGTTGCACCTCTCCAGCAATGGGGCTCACAGAAAGATAGGCCATGTACATTAACATTAGTACAATATAAGAGGGCATGTTCAGGGCAAGACTTACTATGGCCTATAAACATGACAACAGTCCTCTATGCCGTTCTGTATGTAGTTTAAAAGTCATTGCATTTTCTGAAGGCTCTTGACTCCATTTGATGGACTTGAAAATGTTCTTCAGGTGGATGTAATAATAAATACGTTGAACAGGCCACATTTAGCCCAGAGAACCAAAGGCATCATCATCAAGCACCATAGTACTTCTAAGTGCCAGATCTCCACAAACTTGCCAGACTGATTATAAAATACACTGCATGAACTGTTTGCCTTCTTATTTTCATTCTAGTTAATGTTACAGCATTACATCACCTGTCATTAGTCAGTTCCGCTTTCTTAGAGCAGGAAGAATTTTAACACACAAACTTTGCACACAGTACTGATAACACACACTTCAGCTCATTTTTCACCATTTTCCTAATGAGAAATTCATAGTTCCTACAAAGATGCTATCTTTTTAATTGATGCTGAGAGAAAATAAAGAATGTTTGAAAGGTCAGTGGAATTCACTAAATGAATGGGGAGCAATTGTTTACAAAGTTCATTTAAAAAAGAATCCATGCATTAGTATTTAAATGCATATTAAGGGTAAAGAATGTGTGATTTTGAATCTATTTATTTATCTAAAGTTTAAATATATA
>JBBJLS010000023.1:1761532-1779645 GCA_037577275.1 Bryconaethiops microstoma
AGGAAAAGTATAAAAACACTGCTGTAATCGACACTCTCCTCTCACAATGAGACCAGTTGGATGGTAAAACACTACTACTAGAGGTAATTATTGCCATTTTGTTTTAGAGCGAACAAGAGATTTGTTTTCTTTGAATTATTCAAGTTCTGTAAATGCTGCATCATTTCTCTTATTTTTATGCTTTGTCATTTCCTTTAAAATTATGCTTTAAATAACAATATTTTTATTTGGAAATTAGTGGAACTATTGTCATCAGTTTTTAAAACCTAAAGCAAAGCTGTTCAGTTCAGTACAACCTGAGAAACTGAAAATTTTTGCAATAGTCTCTTATTTTTCCAGAGCTGTACTTTTCTGCAGTATTTGAAATGCACAGATGATAACATAACTTATTAATGTACTTTAACTGACTCTGTGTGAGCCTGACATGCTGACTTCCTTTTTGGGTATTCAGTGCCAGCCTTTCCCAAGATTAACTAAAACAGATTCAAACAAGGGTCCTGATTTCTCCTTGATTTCCTTTCCCTGAATGTATCTGTAAGAGCTACTCATCTTACCAATCTCATACATTAAACAAGTTGATTTAATAGACTCTATTAATGTGGACAGCATCTTTTCCTGAATTAATTCCATGCACAGTATGTTTTTCCTGTTCAGTGCCAAGAGAGCAAACTCCATTAAAAACAGCAGTCGAAATAGGAATTACATGTAGCAGATGATATTTCAGAGTGTTTTATAAAATACTACCTCAATAGTCTCTGCCAAATCCTTAGAATCTTTGACAAATAGCCAGATGAAGGGGAATATAATATCATTCATGGGCAGTTCAACAGGGCAAAAAGTAACTTATTTGCTTCCTCTGCCTTCTTTATTTCTCCTTTTCCTTTTGTCTATGTCACCATTTTGATATTTTTTCTTTGCCATCTTGTCAGGTTTTCAGCAGTTACAGTTGGTTGGGCTTATGCCTTCATTTTTTTCTGACCCTGTCAAAATCATCCAATTCATCCTGTGCTTCCTACCCCCACTTGCTCAGGACATAAGCCTCTTAAAGGCAGAGCTGTGGGCTGAAAGGCAGCAGTAGAGGGTGGCTCTGTTTGTCTTGTGCCTAATGTTTGGGTGGCTAAGCAAATGCTAGGGATGGCTGTCAGACCATGCAGCGCTCAACTCCTTCAAAAGAGACCAACAGAGTGGCCATTGTGTATGTGGAACAGGAGAAGTCACTGATTACAAGCACCAAAGTGAAAGATCCCTTCCTCCTTAAATCCAAATGATTGCTAAGAAGCCAAAAGCTGGCTCTATTGTTTCACTTTATTTAAAATACAAAAGCACTTCTTGAGCTCAACTTGCAATGGCGAAATAACATGTGGCAAAAAATCATGATCAGTGCATCCAGTTTCCACTAGTCATGTACCTTCTACCATCTGCCAAATAGCTGTTGTCCTAGGTTTTCATGTGTAACTGTTTCAAGTTGTGAAAGGAGTAAAAACAGTTTGTGGGTCTTTGGGATCAAATTAGAATTCAGAATGATCAAACTAGATATATAAGATTCATGCAAAACATCCTCAGGTTACAGTCTTAGACATTATAGATTAGATGTTACACTGTGCAGGTGACTAATGTTATTGGACAAGATGGACAAGAAGGCCTTCCCTGGGTTCAAGGTCACTGGACTGTTGACAAGTGTAAATAAGTTGCCTAATCAAACAAATTTAGGTAATATTTGCATCATTCCCTTATTTGCATGACCCAGGATCAGAATTTTGGCCCAAGCAACACACGTCCATGGAGCCATTACGTTTGGTTTCAACAATACCAGCCAAGTACATCATCACTGTCACTGTGATAATGATAATTTACTTGTACACTTTTGGAGCCCTGATACAAACTGAAGAATACCTGTATAGGACAACATTTATGAGCACTGGCATTTCTGACCAATTACATGGTTACATGTTTTATCCACATTTAGGTGGACAATTACAGCATGATAACACACCATGTCTAGCAATACAGCTGTTTGATAAATGTTAAAACTGGAATGTCTAGTACCAAGTATATGCCACATTTAAAGTCATAAAGGTCATTTTACTCATTCCACAGTGCAACTGACCATTAACCGATGAAATATCTGCTATACTGCCTAATGTATACCACATATTGCAATTTACAAATACATTACTTGTTATAACAATATGCATAACACTGGGGGAATGCATCTAATAAATGAGTAACTCTATAACATTTTTATCAAACATTTTTGAAGTCAAATGGGCTGTTTTTAGCAAGACAGTAAAACCGTCATTTTCGCATGGCACAACATTCCTGCGTAACACATTCAGCATCATGAAGCTCCCCAAGCTCCATTTTTCAGTTGCTTGTATATCATTTACAGTATGTATGATCAGATACTTAGAGATCAAACAACTGTTTTCGTCCCTCAGCAAATGCTATACTATGCTCTGTCAACTGGAGGTGCTGAATCTGGAAAACCACTCATGCAACCGTAATACAAGCATCTACCAGACCCTGCCAGTGCCCTGAAAGAAGGTTATTGTCCTGGGCTGCTGCAGGACCAGCTCTCTCCACACTTTTCCTAGTCAGCCTGCTTTCATTAGCTCCCCTGTTCGGACCACAGCCACAGATCTGCTTCACATTCAGTGGATCAAAGCACAGGGAAAGGACTCTGTAATGCAATAATGTGTGTCCACATGGGAGTCCTTCTCTGGGAAAGTGCAAAAGGTTAGAATATCAGTGAGATTTGCCGGCTGACCGTAGCCGTTCACCTGTTGTCTGGTCTGGCCAGCCACTCAGAGAAGCACTCCTTCTCCACTTCCTTAGACACTTAAATGCTGAAAATGATATCCTTCTGTTTACTGTGGCAAGGAGTGGAAGACACATCTTGTTTGGGGTAAGGTTGAAGAACCAGAATTTCTTCAATGAGTTCTAAATAGATTTAAAAAAATTTTAAAAAGGAAATTGGTTTGTTAGCTGAGATCTGTTTCACTGCCCTTAGCTGCTTAGAGTGAAGTAATTTTTTCAGGCTCTTAAGGTAAAGAATCAGACAACTGTTTAACACTAAATCAATACTAAATAGCTTGTGGACTTTTTTTGCATAAATTAATAAATAACAAGAACTGGAAACACATTGGACAAAAAAAAAGTTTTTTTTTTCCTCTGCAACAATTTGATTGTGTTATGCTGTGACTATCATATGACAGGGAGCTTGACCGGTGCCTGTGAAGCTACCCAGTCACAGGTTGTAGCCCATAATCCTAGCCTGAGTGCTGCAGATTAAGTGTGTCGATTTGACAGAAGAATAAGAAGTAATCTGCAGGAATTTTCAGATTGTGGAGGGTTTGGGTCTAGTGGGGAATAGGCAGTAATCTGAACCCTGTAGCCACCTGCACTGATCTCAGCGCCCAGGAAAGCGCATGAGAGTTTTCTCCCAGCTCACAGAGAGGATTAATCCCCATTTAAATCACATGTAGAGATGTGTGTTGTCTCTTTTGGGAGCAATATAAAGCGAAGTTGATTAACATTTCTACAAAATAAACTCTAGCAGTTAATTTTCAGGGAACCAGCATGTTTCGCAGTGATCACTTTTACACTCATTTAGTACAAAGGGTAGATATAGAAAATATATTTTCATGGTCACATGTGTTGAACTACAGTCAAGATATCAAGATTATACCATGCAATGTGACTTTGACTTTATTTAGATTCACTACAACTATTTGAACAAAACAAGCTTGATAAATTCCAAATTAAATAGTGGATGCTGAATCACTCATCACAGCAAAAACTAAACGATGTCCATCCTGACCAAAACAGCACTTAATATTTGAGTTGAGCATATGTCCATTTTCTATATCAACCTTTCAGACCTGTACAGAAGCCAAAGTTAAAACACTATCTGAAGCTCCTCTGTCTCTGATATACCCCACATCTACATTTACTTGTCAAAGCAAACACAGGGTTAAAGCTAAGCTTCATTCATAAGTATGTTCCTGCCCAGTGCTCTTCCAGCTTGCTCCAGGTTGTTCCCACACTGTTAATCGACAGAGTGGAGTGGACCCCAGCCGTCAGGCCAACAAGCAGTTGACCTTCTCTTATCTCCATCTGTAAATTTCTCTTCATGCTTGTTGGATTAGGTCACCCAACATCTGATTTGGGTTGTGAAACAGCATTGCTGCAACTGCCCCAGAATATTCGACATGCTAAGTCTCTAACATCCCATGGGACATTACGTTTTCAACATAAAATATTTGAGCAGAAATTGAACATGCAGATCATTACGTGCTTGTTTTTGGAGGATATACTGCCAAACCAAATATATTGCCAAAGCATGAGACAAAAGTTAGTACCTTTTGGACTCATGACTAGTTCAGCCACAAAGGAAATACAGGACAAACAGCTGTGTTGTTCTTTTGTTATCTTTTGCATATCAATTGAGGCCAAGAAAAATTAGCTTTCTAGACATGTTGGTGACTGAAACCCGATTTTAGGGAAATCCTCAAAGTTAAACATTTGTTCATACCACCCTAGGCAACTGTAATGTACATATATTGTAGTGTTCCTGGGTTAACATCAACCAGTAATGGTGCTGACAGGGTTTGGCTAATCAGCTCCTAAAATTAAAAGTATCCAAGGCATTTTATTTACTCACACAATCCAAAATTCACTTTGCATCAGCCATCAGTAAGAGAACTACGTCATTCACCAGATGTAAAGAACAATGAACACAGTCAATTCATTTCCACATATCTAGAGCCCATTCATTCCACCTGTGATTCTCATTTGGTCAGTGTTCGCAAGAGACTGTTATGTTCCTTGTTCACATGGGCCTTGAGGCCTTGACTTCTGGACACCTCCAGTCAAGACAGAAGCAATCCTTGGGAAAACAGTGAATATAGCTTTTTTTCCCCCCTTTCCATCCCCATACCTACAACAGGCCCTCTATGCCTTTCATAGTCAGTTAGAAAATGTCATAATAATTGTGTGAAACTTATTTTTCAGAATACCATTTGCAGCATGAGTTATGTGCTCATCCTTACTATAGTACCTAATAATAAACAATAAAAAATAGTGAATTACAAATGGTATAAATTGAATAACAAAGCTCTGTAATTATCTAAGACTAAGATTTATCTAAGACTAAGATTTTTTTTAAAAAGCAGAAACATGTTTTAGAATAACATCACAGTTAATGAGTTGCACAGTACATTCACCTAAGCTGTATTTGCATTGACCAAACATGCTCTCAATAAACACAATGTAGTTTAACCTGTTGGCTATGTGGTCATCCAAAGTTTAGTGAACATTGCAAAACACAGGTTTAAATGTGAGCTAGTGTGCCAGGTTTGATTAACAGAAGCAGCATTAAACCTTTCAAAATGAGGGTCTTTGATACAAACCAGTACGAGCCAAAAAGAATGATAGCTATCAACCATGATTTATGAAATGGCCCTCATTCATTTAAACTATTAACAATAAAATACATCATGGCACCTGTAATACAGTAGTAGTAATAGTGATGCAAAGATTATTCTCGATCAGTATCCAAAGTCATTTTTTTATAAGCAAAAGGAAAATCTATAGTGAGACTAACCCTGAGAAACAGTTCAAAATGTTTACCACAAGAGTTTGTTAAGTACACTGTGATTAACAGAGAACATGTTAGGAACACTGTATTCAAAGGAATGTTGAACTTTAAATTTGGAATAATTCATGCCCTCTGTAGTCAGTAAACTACTTTTCCAATCAAAGCCATGCTATTGGGAGACCTACACTACAAGACTAATATCTCAGCAATGAACATGCATGCTTATGGAAAAACGAATGATGGTGTATTTGGCTAGTTTAAGGCACACAGTGGGAGTCTGTGAGTCTGTGTCCTGGCAGTATTTGGAGCTGGGCTGTTTATACGCTGTGGCGCCTCAGCAAAGGGGGCAGAGTGCCTCACTCACTGTGAAAGGAGGGGTAGACACCTCCCCTCTTAGAGTAAATAGATCTTATCAATGAAAACAGTGAACCTTTCCAATGCTCTGCTCATTTTTTTTATGAATGAAAGTCACACCTATTTCAAAAGCAGGTCTCATTCAGCTTTATTGCTTAAAAGGAATGTACTAATACACTTTAGGAAAAGAAAATAAGTGACTAAGGAGCTCTCACACCTTGTTCAAACTAACTGTGCATTTATTTTCAGTCCTGTGTCAAATGCATGCCTAATGGTAGCTTTTCTGAATTGGTTTAAAAGGATATCATTTTCCACATTCTGATCCCACTTGTGCTGCCAAAACAGCTTTGACAATTGAAGTATTAACATTACATAACCTCTAAAGTTGTCCTGTGGTATCTGGCACCAAGACTTCAGCAGCAGATCCTTCAAGTTCTATGAGTTTCAAGGTGGGACCTCTATGGATCAGACTTGTTGGTTCAGCACATCCCACAGATGCTCAGTTGGCTTGAGATCTGGGGAATTTGATGGACAGCTCAACACCTTGAACTCTTTGTCGTGTTCCTCAAACCACTCCTGAACAATGTCTGCAGTGTGGTAGGACACATTATCCTGAAAGAGGCCTCTGCAATGAAGAAATACTGTTGTCATGAAAGGGTGAACATGATCTGCGACAATGTTTAGGTAGATGGTGCACGCTTGCCTTCTTATCATAGTGCATCCTGGAACCATCTGTCTACACAATTTGAAAGAAAATGTAATTAATCAAACCAGGCCTGCTTGTTCTACTGCTCCATGGTCCAGTTCTGGCACTCATGTGTCTGTTGTAGGCACTTAAGTGGTGGACAGGGGTCACTATGGGCACTCTGTGACCCCATACTAAACAGGCTGCAGTGCAGTACAGTGTATTCCTAGACCCTGTTACAGACAGCATGAACTTTTTCAGCAATGTGTGCTATAGTAGTTCGTCTGTGGGATCAGACCAAACAGGCTAGTCTTTGCCTCCTATGGCCATTAATGAGTCCTGGGCATGTATGACCCTGTTTTTGGTTCATTGGATGTCATTTCTTAGCTCACTTTTGTTATGTTCTAACCACTGCGTACCAGAAACAGCCCACAAGACCCGTCTTTTTGACCCAGTCATCTAGTCATCACAATTCAGTTACTCAGATCCTTACATTTGCCCATTTTTCCTGATTCAAATACAACTTTAAGAACTGAATGTTCACTTGCTGCCTAATATATCCCACCTCTTGACAGGTGTCTCTGTAACAACATGTTCGAGGTTATTCCCTTCACCTCTCAGTGGTTTTAATGTTGCGGCTTATCTGTGGATATTTCTTTAACACTCCAAGCTCTTAGGTGTGAATATAGTCTCATATGAATATAACTAATTGGAGCCCAAGTGGTAGAATATAACTAACAGTTGGCCCTGTGATCGGATGGTTGTGGGATTGAATTCCAGGACTGCCAGTGGCACCACTGTGTTCCTGACTGCCCACTGCTTCACTTGGTGAATGGGTTAAACACAGGGAAAGAATTTCACACTGCTGTGCTGTGTTCACATGTGACAAATGGTCACTTTACACAACAAGGGCTCCATCTAGAGGACAAATAGGAGACATTATTACTGGAAACTTATCTTCCGCTACATGATCTCTGTAACTTTACATTTTCATGTACAAATGCCAATTTTGAAACTGCAACCACACCAAGAAACATTTTTCCTGAAACATTTTAATAAATGAAGATTATCTTACATAATCAATGCTTACATTGACTTTTAAAGGTAATCTGACCGTTCACAACACGATAGTTAATAAGCTATCATTAAAATTAAGTAAGTAGACCACACTCCAGCAGTTTTTTGCCTTAACACTGTTTTTCAGCTCTAAACATTATAGACCTGGGGAAAGAAAAACCCTTTGCCAGCATTAAATAATACAATCAAAATACAAACACATCAAGTATTGAGCTTTCTATTCATGACTTTACAATACTATACTTGACTTCAATATTACACTCTTATCTTTGCTAATAAGACAATCATTTTGCCTTTCTAATTTCTGGAGTGTGTGACAATGTTTTGTAATTATGTTGTAATGTTCTTAAAATGGATGGTAGTGTTTAAATTAGTTCCCTTTCAGCATCACTCAGTTTAAATATGTATATATAAAACTATATACTACTTTCTCACATTCATTTCTTTAATCATGTTAATAATGATAAAAATTCAATTATCTTTTACTAGAGGATGCAGCATTTAATGCAAGGTGCTAGATCTGTCAATATGAATTATTTCATATGGAGACATTGATATTGTGATAATCCCATCTTTTAACCTGGCACTCAGTTGCCTTGTATGAGTGTACAAGACAGCTGAGAGTCCACTTCAAGTGTTACTGGAGTGTATACAACCTATATGGCAAAAATGTACCCACAAGAACAAGGCAAGAACATAGTCTGACAATCAGCATTATCATCAGATGCCCCAGAAATACTACTCATAATACTATTTATGATGCAAATACAGTACCAGTCAGAAGTTTAGACACATCTACTTAGGTAGGTACCCATTCCTTATAAAGCACTTCTCATTTTGCTTTTATTTTCTATTGCCCACATTTTAAAATAATTGTGACATCAAGACATCTTTTATTTATATTTTTTAAAGCCCTCAAAGCCTTGATGATAGGTTTGCACACAGCGTTTTCCCGAGGATCATCATGAGGAGCTACCTGTGATGCTTTTCCAGTGGTTGATCTATTGTATGTCTAATCTAAGTTCCTGTATCCCAGTAGTATTCCTGTGTGTGTTGTGCAGCTTTCCATGTGGCACTGCATACTACTTGCTTATTAGCAAAACCTCTAGCTTTAAGGCCTGTGTAACCTCAGCTGTTAAGCTTTGCACATGACATCAATTATTGCCTTTATAGACAGTTATGAGGTTAAAAAAAGTAAAACTCTACAAGCAAATCTATTTACTATAGTCCAATTCTCTTTTTAACATTAGTCAGTGTGCACAAAAAATTTATATTGTATATATACATGTATATAGTTTTACACAGCTATACTCTCATACAACTAAAAGCACAAACAATTAAAACAGCATGATGTCTTTTTTGCATATCTCTCTCACCTGCCTGTGCTCTAATAGTTTTATCCCGGTTTCCATTTCATAAAGTACAATGTAGTGTATGTTTGTTTTATAGAGCACTAGCAATGCAAATCCGACAGGAGCATTATTGTTTCCATTATTGACATATGTGGATGACACAAATGACGGCACTGACTTTGAAAATGGGAGCATGCGGTTCTGTCCAGGAAACTGGTCCGTTCACCTTAATGACAGATAAAAGTTAATTACAAGCAATACTGGGATTTGTTATCTGCAAACCTAGCTTAATGAACTTAACTATTATGACCAAATAGCCACAGACTGCATATTTTATTGTAACCTGAAGTTAATATGAAGAGTCTCAAATCAGGCTTCTACTCTATGAAACAATCTAATCTGCCATAGTTGTCTTATTTAGGCAAAAACACAGATTGTGCCAATCTTAAAAGTAAAAAAAAAAAAAAAAAACATACATTCACTCAGGCGGGTCCAAATATTTTGACTGGTACTGTGTACTTAAATCAGGGAGGGTAGGGCACAACTAAACACAGTAACATACAACACATTGTTTTATGTAATTAAACGAGTTCAGACTAAACTTGCTTGCTCCTATTTTGTATTTTCATAGCATATTTCTCCACGATCAGACATTTGAGATATTTTCTTGAACACAGCTTCACTGTTTTGTTCAGCGTTTCAGTAGGTCTGGTGTAAGGTTACCAGAAGTCCCTGTGAAATAGTACAATTTTAATGAACACATCAACTTTATTAAAGCTAGCCAGGCCACAGCACTAGGCAGGTTAGTTCCGATGCAGTGCTACCAAACTCTAGTATGTCAGAGTAATCCATAATTGCCCTCCTGTAATAGTTCAACTTCAATTCATAGAATCAAGAATGTATTACAGATGTAATTCAAAGATTTATTTAAATTTGATAATGGTACTTGCTCTTCCTACTTTGTGGACAAAAATAAATGTCGCTGTCTGACACAAGTAATTTATTTGATGCATTTCCTTTATGTATTAAGGCTGGAATGCTCATGTGTCAAACATAGAACTTCAAAGATTTGTTTACATCACCTTACCAACTGAACAAGTTGTGACATTTGCACTTGCACCCCTTTCAGCCCATTTTGTTCACAAAAGTTGGTGATCCAAACAAATCTGTTATTTTCCACTTATAGTAGAGATGTGTTGGCTGTTTAAAACAGTGTTTTGCACAAAATAGTAGGAAAAACAAAATGTTAGTTGTGCTCCACACTCCCCTATTGTCTATAAGCAATTTTTATTACTCTAAAAAGCTTTAGCCGATAGAATGACTGTACCTGTAAGCATCAGTCACTCATTAAAAAAAAGATTCCAATTATAAAATTCACACACCAGAAAAAAAAAAGGTTCTGTTTACATATTTTGCTTATTTGCACAATTTGAGGCCATGGTCACTAATACAGAACATGCTGTTTGTTAGAGAGAAGCTACCTGGAAAAAAAAAAAATGCAAAAGTCATCCAATCAGTGGACTGCATACTACAGTCCACAGACAGAGATCTAAGCAGCTTGCTACAACACCAAGGCTTTTCAGCCAGGCCATCACAATGGTGTAATTGGTAAAAGAAAAGCAAAAAAAGAGATGATATTGCCCTCCGCTGGTCAAATAAAGAAACTGTTACAATGATTTTACATTAAATAAACAGATGACTTGAACATGGAATTAGAAAATAAAAGAAAGTGAACATAAAGCGCTATTCAATCTACAATGCCAATCAACCACTCTCTCCTTCCTGACCTCAAAATATGTACTGTAAAGGAAATCCATTACACTAAAAAGCAAAACATCTTAGAAACATTTCATAAAAGACATTCTGGAAACAAACAAACAAAAAAATCGTAAGTTTTAAGCATCACAACTTAGTAAAAAAAAATGTCACATAGTTTTTTTCTGAACTACTTATGTAACATTCTGACAATACAGACTCTTAGGTTATCTAAATATTTGTAAACTGAAGCGAAATGCCATACCTCATGAAATGTGCTAATGAGGGGGAAAAGCACTGTTTAACTGATTTCACCTTTCCTTCACTTTGCAAGAAAATGAACAGTATGGAGTTTAGATGTTGTCACGCATCTATGTTTGACTGAGAAAAAACACACCAAATACAAATAGGAGCTGTGATGAGCAGAAGCTGGCATTAGGAGGTGCACAGTACGGAGACACTGCCTGTGCCTCAACAGTAGCAGCTCGTCACAAATATGGTGAGGACAGTGATGGTTAAAGGCATCTCCTCACTCATAGTCCTGATTGAAGCTGCCCCAGTCATCTTGTGCTGGCTCATCCCGGCTGGAGCCATACTGGTACACTGGGTGGTGGTTCTCTGATGGGCTTACAAATGAGTTGGCACCTCTCTTGAGTCGCACACTGGAAGAGAAATGATGCAAAAGAGTGCAAAGTGTGATGAAGTGCATTGTTCTAGGCCACAAATACTGAAAAATTTATATTGACAGGAAAGAATATTTGTGTAATAATTTCTCTATGTAGTGAAGATACCACTGAAAAGGTACATACTGATTCTTGTGTTTGGAGCCGCTGATATGAGCCTGGTACTGTTCCACGGAGTTGAGCTCAATGTTGCACACGGTGCAAGGATACCCCTTTAGTGTTGAAGCTGTTGGAGAATAGGACAATTATATTTTCAATAGTTTTGCATGAACTTCACTGAAAGCAAATATGAAAGTGGGTTTGTAAGGTGGAAGTGGGAGAGAGGGAGGGAGGGAGGGAGAGAGAGAGAGAGAGAGAGAGAGAGAGAGAGAGAGAGAGAGAGAGAGAGAGAGACAGTGAAAATAGCACCTTATGATGGTTTACCTGGTGCAGTGGAGGGCCCATAGGTCTCCATCAATTTCTGCTTAGTCAAGTGTTTTTTATGCTTCTTGCCAGCATAGTGTTGCTGAGCCATGAGTGGGTTGTTGAATGAAGCCTGGCAGATGGAGCAGAAACGGTTGGGGTCCTCTGCAGCAGGGCCCTGCCCTCCTGCAGTCAGAACATCCTGCTTGTTCACCTTAGCCTTAGGCTGAGGAAGGGCTGTTGGATGGAAGGATACAAAGAAAGGAAAAGAAAATCAGTTTCATAGGCTGTTTTTAATATAGAATCACAATTACACAAAAAAGCATTAAGAGAAACACCACAGTTTAGCAGTGCTTTAGAATCCTATGGTCATAAAATGGGTACCAGTACCTGGTGTCTGTGGGCCACAGTTTTTTAACCTTAGGTTCTTGGCATGGACCTTTCCTTGGTAATGAGATTCAGCCACTACAGCAGAGGAAAATGTCATGTTGCAAATATGGCATGCTTTGTATTTGTCCCCTTGATTGACATCACTCGTCTGCAAGACAGAGACAGAGGCTGAAACTTAACCAAATCCTACATGTGACCTCTTAAACTTTGCTGCAGTTTTTAATGAAGAGTATGCCAGCCTTACAGTGTTGTCTGATGACGGTTTAAATCGTTTGGCAATAGGCTCATCATCTTTGTGAAGAGTCATGTAACGTCGTACTTTGCTTGCATGCTTCTTACTCTGAGGGAAAAAAAAAAAAAACAGATTAACAATACAGGACCAACTTCATGAATGCATGCTTCATAGTAATCATGATCAATCTATGATAAACACAGTCTTACAAATGATTTACACATATTCACAGAACACTATATGAGCAAAAGTATATATACACCTGCCCATTACACCAACGGGGACTTTAATAAGGCTCCATCCAAACACAGACTTTTATATGGAGTTGGTCCCCCAACCCATTTGCAGCTATAGCAGCTTCCTCTCTTCTTGAAAGTCTTTACACAAGATTTGGATTACTGTGGGAATTTGTGCACATTTATTCTGTAGGTCAAACACTGATGTTAAACGAAAAGGCCTGGCTCAAAATCTTCATTCCAGTTAATCCCAAAGGTGTTAGATGGGGTTGAGGTCAGGGCATTGTGTGGAACCAGTCAAGTTCTTCCAAACTGAACTCATCCAGCCACGTTTTTCTTGAGCTTGCTTTGTGCTCTGGGACACAGTCATGTTGGAATAGAAAATGTTCTTCCCCAAACATTGTGTCCACAAATTTGGAAGCATGGTGTTGTTCAAAATGTATTGGTATGTTGAAGCACTAGTATTACCCTTCACTGGAAGGAACTACCTGAAATCAATAATAAGCAGCTGTCCCAATACTTTTGTCCGTACTGTGTATAAAAGCGTCTGCCTGCAATGATTAAAGAATGAAACCTGTCTGAATGCTGCTTACCTGGTAATGAGCGAGTTTCTGAGACTCTGATATGAGAACAGCACTGCACACTTTACACTGCGAGTCTGAAAAAAGGTCGCTGTTTTCCTGGATCATCCGATTCACTGCAAGAGAAAGTTAACTCGTGCTGAGAGGAAAACAGAATGAATTAGCCTGCTGGCTATGGGTGACATTGTGCTTGAAAGAAATTTAAAAGCAACAGGGACTGAACTTTGCCTCGTGGCAGGCAGAAACCGACAGTGGGGGTCGTATGTATATTTTATGATCAAAACAGAGAGGTTATGTTGTTTCTTTTGATGCCATTTTCTTGTACAAACCTCGACCTTGGAGATACAGTGCTTCTACAACAGCTAGCAGCTAGCTAACACTCTGCAGCTCCACTGTTGTGCTAGCTAGCCTTTGTGTTGGCTACGTGCTGCATCCTGGACGCCTTTGTATAAATATTCACCGCATTTCTTTATGTACATTTCTCTGCCACATGGACAACCGTTATTATGTGGCTTACCTTCTGCTGGTCCTGAGGGTAAATAAGGAAAATCTCCATTCGCTCCGCCGTGCGCCATGTTTCTAGGAGGCGGTTCAGTAGAGGTGCAGGATCACGACGACAGCCTCAGAGCCCAAAGTGCCTTTCGTCTCTTTCAGGCAGCCAAGATGGTCTCTCACTGACCCAGCATAAATGAGCTCGGCAAGCGCTCCTCTCCCTACAGCTCTTAGGCGAGATGTAAAAGGCGGCGAGTAGTTATTTAAGATCCAGAGACAGAAGAGGAAACACAAGAAAAAAGGAGACGACCCAGAAACAGGTCAATATTCACCCCTGTAAGACGCTAGGCTAGCTCCAGGTGCGACTAGCTGGTTCTAAGTCTTATTAGCATGTTTGTTTTTTTATCACACTGCTGGTACCTTCACTTATTTTAAAGGAGAAATTGAGTCTTTGACGATGTTTTGTTAGGCAAGAAAAAACCTGTCAACCAAGGACACAATGATGGGTGTTATTTGGGAAAGTGGTCGCATTTGTACACGTCTAGTTCAGATTATGTCTTGACATTTACATTTATTCTGAGCATGGTGGATTTGGAGGTGATAACGACATTGCCTGAGAAGGGTGTATGGGTCTGTGTAAATGTTTGTGTGTGTGTGTGTGTGTGTTATGGAGTTCGGTTTCGGGACCACGCGGGTCACGTGACTGTAATTGGATTTGCGGGTGAAAGAAAGCGTAAGACAAAACACTCGGAACTGAACCAAAGACTCTGCAGTTAATGACGGCTTGTAACTGGTGAGGGGTGTGTGAGTTTATCTTTGTGTAACCCGTTAATTTAACTAGTCTCTTAATGCACAGCTATGTCATTATTGCTCTCCCAGTATGTACACTACATGGACAAAAGTATTGGGACAGACCTCTTCGGGTGTTTTCACATATAGTCCTCTTTAAAGGAACCGAAGTCAGTCCTCTAGAAGTAGTCCAAAAAGTGGACTAGCAGAAACAGAACTCAGTTCTTTTTATGTTCACACTGTGAGTTCATTTGAAAGGAACTCAGTTCTCTTTCTGTTCACACTTTAAGTTCATTATCCAACCTGCCGCCATGTTTCTTCACGTTCCTCATTCTTAGGAATTTTTCTCTGTAAGAGTAGATGGTTAAAAGCTCTACCGAACTTTCACATTTTCCGCAAAGATCTCTGTTACTATTTTTCTGATGGAGAGCAAGGATGCTTTGAGGTTGAGCAACTTGGTAAAGAATCTATTTATTTATTTATTTATTTATTGGGTTTTTATTTTTTATTATCGTTTATTCATTTTTTAAATGTATTTCTTTATTGTCTGTCTTGTACCTACGGCAAGCCTAGAGGGCAAAAACTGTCGAAGCGAACCGGGATCGTTTTGTGTTCGCGAGTTAATTGACCCCTGCCTCGGACTTAAAGCAAACCGGACCGAGACCCCCTCCTGAGGTGGTCTCAGTTCGGTTCGTTTCAGAGGGTCTGAGTTCGTTTGGCGTGTTCACATATACACAAAAAAGCTGACTGATCAATCTGAGTTCACTTTAAGGGCTGAAACGGACCAAGTGTGAAAACACCCAGAACTGCAATTTGGTCATTGACAAGAGCAGGCAAGTTAAACTCCAGTTTGTTTAGTTGTTTCGTCATCAGAGAAGCAGACTGAAAAGCTTGCTCAGAGGAAACAACATACCTGCTGTCACATTGTTCTTGGAATCATATGTTATCATGTTATCTTAAAAAAAGAAAGAGGAAAAGGAGTAAATATACAAAACTAGATTAGGCTTTACTGTAACATAAAGCCATTATTAAGCCAACCATGCTCAGTTTAATGAAAAGAATTTATTTGTGATATGGTAGAACATTCCTCTTCCTATCAGACTGTGCTGTGGGAAGTAAATGTAGTATATTAAAACCTCCTGGGAATATTGATATTTATTAACTTACTTTTACTTGGAGCATGTCTGAGCAAGAAGTGGGTGGAAACGTGTATTACGGCTTTTAGTTTGCAGTGCAGAACGCAACAAATGAACATTTTGTTGTTGATGTTTATTTTACAGCCATGGACTCTCTCACACACATATGTATGTACCCATATACTGACCACTGCCTCTTCTGCTGCCTTTTTGATGGTTGGAAAAGGTAAACGAGCAACCTCAAGGTCGTGGGTTTAAATCCCCGGACTTGTTGTGTCCTTGGGTAGGGCACTTAAGCCCTGCACTGTCCCAGATGAGCACTGTGCTGCTTCCAAAATGGGCACAGCACTAACCAGTCTAACCCCTTCTCATCCCTGTGCTCAGACCAGGACCCAAGCAAATGACACCAGCGAATAATGGGCAAAAAATACGCGTCAGTTTTATAATTTGACATGTTTAGTGCTGTTAGGGTAAGACAATAAGTCAAAGTATAAGAGGTACCCATGGCTGCACAAATTAAATTCAAGTCACTAACTCTTGCCTACAGAGTGGCATCTGGGTCTGAACCCAGCAACCTTACGTTCCCATCATTCAGCCTTACGTTCCTACTCACTCACTCCACTCCTCCAAGAACATCTTCTGGCTCTGCTCTCCCTACACACAAGGTAAATCCAGTCCAGACTGGTCTCATTCTGATTCCCCACTAGTGGAATGAGCTGCCTAAGACAACCAGAGCAGCAGAATCCCTCTCTATCTTCAAAAATCTCCCGAAGACTCATCTATTCAGAGACGACTCATCTACTGCACTACTCTTACTTAAAGATTTTAGTGCTTAGTGCTCTCCTCTGGTTCTCACACTGGAACCCTTCCTCTTATTGTAAATCGCTTTGGACAAAAGCCTCTGTAAAATGAATGTAATGTAATGTAAAGAAACACTGATTACCACCGTGAAGGGGTTTCGTCAGGGACAATGTAAAAAATTTCAAGGACAAAATGTATACAATATTCAGCAGCTAATTTCAGTTAATATGGTTATGGCTTTTGCAGTTAATTGTTTGAACAAGGGTAAAGGGTAGAGGCACAACATATAGCGCAGCATGATTTTGTTATCTTTCAGTTCCAAGAACAAATGGTCTACATGAACTAAAATGCAGAGCACTAATTCTTACATAATGAAACGAAACGAAAAAACACAAATTACACTTACAGATTTCATTTCGATTTGACAAGTCAACCCAGCTGTAACTATTTAGTATATAAAACTTCTATTTATTGAGATCTTACTGTTACTTGTATGACAATAATGGTGGTGACAGTACTGTGGAATGATCTCCTATGTAGTAGTATTAGTATCTCATCATACTTTATGGCAGCGATGCGGTTACTGCTGCCCTAAATGTTTGGCATGTTAAATGTCCCCACGGACAAATATATGCTATAGCAGCTTGTGCAGCTCTTGTGGTTTGAAAATTGCCCACTTCCAAACTGTAATAGAAAATATATTAAATATAAATATATTTCAGATTTTAGCCATACACACATGCCGTAAACATGCTCTATACACTGCAACGCAAATTTCTAATCCAAACAACCACCAGACTCTTTCTCACACTCATAAACAGCACAGTGTTCTGTTGCTGAACGGGGGTGTGTGTGATGCTTTAACATTATACTGTGGCGCTCACACCATCAGCAGTTCATTCATAACACTCCCTCATGAGGGAGCTGTGCTAACAGGACACCCCTAGCCATGTGAGTGCCTTGCCCCCTTCTCCACCAATCAAAAGCAGTTTGCCTGCTGGGATGTGCATAAACACCGCCTGTGTCACAGAGAACACATATGGAGGGATAAAAGGGGGGGGGGGGGGGGGTACATGGGCAGTTCCAAAAGATCCCATCCCTTCAGCTTCCAGTTCACCAAAGAAGTCAGATCATCCGGTAATTCTCAATTCTGCTGCTCTGAACTTTGTACTGTCCAATTTCTGCCGTTACTAATCGAATTTTCCACTTGTGGGACTAAAAAAGGTTTATCTTATCTTATCTTATCTTAATTTCCTATCCATCCATTCATTCATTCCTCTCTTTATTTAAATATTTTATTTATAATAGCAGTGTGACCATTCTGGCCCCCACAATGAGTCATATCCCATTTCCTTCCCTGCTGTGGTGGACTGGAGCGAGAAAACAGATCTGGAGCGGTTTGATGTCTCTAGTGCCTCGCTTCTGGACCTTTTTTTTTTGTAGCACAAAAATCCACAGGTATGACTTTATTTACTAGAGGGACAGAGATACATGTGTGTGTGTGTGTGTGTGTGGCGGGGGGGTGGGGGGGGGGGGGGGTAATAAACTA
>JBBJLS010000023.1:1783486-1798127 GCA_037577275.1 Bryconaethiops microstoma
CATTTTTCACAAAAAACAAACCAAGCTTTTCCTCTGTAGCTTTTCTCTGAGCGAGTGTACCGGTGAGAGTACCCGGCTGTGTAACTTGATAAGGGGGCAGAAAGAGAGAGAGAGGGAGAGAGAAGGGGAATAAGGGAATGCTGAACTGCAATGGAGCAGAATACCATACAGGTAATGCAGCTTCAAACTTTATTTTTCTCTAAAACCCACTGGCTGTGCTCTGAATGCCTGCAAAGCCATTTGCCCCAATCTCACAGCATTTTCGTGTCAGTATCTACCTCTTTCTTGCTCTCGTTCTATGTCTGTATATATATATATATATATATATTCATAAATGTATATATAGTCCTCATGCAATATCGCCTCGTTTTGAATTCTTGTTAAAAGGCTGAATTGACTCTCATCCTAACAAGGCATCGACTCGCCAAAAAGAAAGCCAAACAAATAAATTATCGACTCAGCTGAACGAGACAGTCGAAACTTTTTTGGAAGTGCAGTAAAAACTCGGGGCGGAAAAAAAAATGGTGTTTCTCGGTCGATTTGTACACCCTTGCCTTTAACTCACGCCCTGCCTTCTTGAATCGATATCGCCCTTAGTTTATTTTAATTAAAATTTTTATTTCAATATTTTTGTCAATTATTAATTTCTTTGTGTGTCGTGTCGCCAACCTAGGTCCTCTTTCCACCCCCACCCCCACATTTTCACATTTGCCTAACAAGAATTTAATTTTGTTCGTGCTTGTGCTTCGAGTTTAATATTAATCTTCAACTTTTTTCTTTAACTCGTTGCATAAAAAATACTGGTGGATTGCTGTTGGTTAAACCGATTAAAAGTCGAAAAAGAACCAGGAACTTTACTCTGAAATGACGTGGTGATATTGAAAGGCTTCGGAAATATTGTTGAAGACAGACATGAACTAGGTGGAGCAAATGATTTATAGTAAACCATCGAACATCATGTGCTGCTGCTTGATTTTAATTTTGCAGCCTTTAAAAACGATTTGTTCATTGAACGTGGAAGTGAAATAAGGGCCGAATTTGAGCTAATATCGTTAGCCAATATGCTGTATTACGAGGGGGGGTTGACTTTGTACGTGTTGAACAGAATGAGGGGCTAAAGAGAGAGAGAACCGAGCCTCAATGTATAACCTGCTTTTTTTGCAGTCGAATTCTGACCGACCCAAAAATGCAACATTGTACTCTTTGCTTTTGAAGATCGGAAGTGGGTTTCATTGAAAGGCAAAATAATAATAACAATAATAAAAATAATAAATATAAAAAATAATTATTATTGAGCCCATAGTCTTGATTGGGTGTTTTTAAAAAATATATATATATACGGGCCTAATTTTTTTAGACTGTGGCTGTTAAGCATCTGTGACAAATTTTACCAGACCTACAGCTTAGCAATATCGCCTGTGTAAAAATAAACTCAGCAACGCTGACTTCTGCAAACAAGCTCGAAGGTGACATAACTCGCAAACCAAATGTTTTTAAACATCTCACGGAGTATGTTTGTCTGTCTGAAGCGCATAAACATTTTACCCCAAAACGCTGACATTATCTGGTTGTTTCTAGTTCAAATACGTTGCAAGCCAGGCTTGCATTTTGTGCTTGTAACCTAGCGTAAAGACCAGCAAGCTGTTCCTCACGTTCACCAATAGGTGCTGGACATGTGGGCTAAAACGGGGGGGGGTGGCGGGGAGAGTATGTTGAATGTATGTATATATGCATGCATGCATCTATGTGTTGGTGGGGGTTGGTGTTAATGGCTGAGAGTTGCTTACTTCCATACCCCTGTGGAGTGGGGGTTTCACAAATCCTGGTTTCTCAATAAAGCCAGATTACTCGATCCCAAAATAGAAAGGGCCCGTTTCTATTGGACAAGCCTTTCTTTTTGGCTTTAGTTATCAAGCTTTTGTGGAACGCTCCTCCCAGTGGTAACAGTAGGTAGTGCTCAAATGCTCATGGAAAATATTCCCTCTGAAAACCAGTATATCAGCAATCCTACATGCTGTGTTCAAATTTCAGCAATTAAAAGAGCTGTATTACTGCAGGCTTTATTTGATAGTAAAGTCCCAGCTCTTGTTTATTTGCAGTTCTAATGAAGGTGTTGCAAAAGCTCGGGCTTTGACTTGAGTATGGATTTCATCTTGCATATGAGCGCAAAACCATGCTGGTGCTGTACATGTGGAATTTCCTTTTAGAAATCAGTTTTTTTTCACCCCTCCATGAAAGTGTGTGTGCATTTTTCCATCACTATCAGAGCCGTTTCTAAGTAGCTTAATACATTGGAATGTGTTTTCAGCCATGGAAACATCAACCAACGACGACCAAGGATTTCTTAGTAGTTTAAATATGACTGAAATTCAGGGTAATTTGCTCCTTTTCAAACTCAACGTTGCCTGTTTGAGAGTTGTTTTCATCCAGTGAGTTGAGCACTATTGCTTGAACCTTGGTGAATTGAGGCAGAAGAATGAAGGCTTTTGTCAGTGACGTTGCACAGCTCTGAGATATGTGCAGTGAGTATTGCAGAAATAGATAATTTGGATCATGTGAAAGGGTGGTTGTGTGTGTTTGTCAGTCTTGTACGCATGGCAAAGAGCTGTGAGTCACAAATGCCTGCAATCATTGCAATCATGTAAAAGTTGTCCCCCCAGTAGTCAGTCTCTCTCTCTCTCTCTCTCTCTCTCTCTCCCTCTCTCTCTCTCTCTCCCTCTCTCTCTCTCCCTCTCTCTCTCTTTCTCCCTCTCTCTTTCTCCCTCTCTCTTTCTCTCTCTCTCTTTCTCTCTTTCTTTCTCTCTTTCTTTCTCTCTCTCTCTTTCCTTCTCTCTCTCTCATGTTTTTTCTTAGTGTGGCTCATAGCAATCAGTTATTCTATGAAAGCCATGTAATTAGTTGTTTCTGACTTACTATAAGATGCTGCTGTAAAATGATAGTTAATAATAGGCTCTGGGAAATGCTGTTACTAAAATGGACGAAAACAGAAATGAGATTCAGGCTTTAAGTTGACACTTGAAACTGCTACACATCATACTTTTATCTACTTTTATACCTAACTGTGTCTCAGAAGGCACGTAGGCAAATCTGTTTGATATATAATAATAACCTGAAACTATAACCTCTCATTACTTGTTAGCTTGTAGCTACAGGGTGGAACTACTCAGCAAACACGTCTTGGCTGATTGACTGAGTTAGTGCTAAAAGGAAAATTGTGCATCTTCAGTCTAACTGCTTTTGTTTCAGCACTCTTTCACACTGACTGCTTTTTCATTCACTGGAGTTATTGGATTCACTTTATTCTCAGGTCACCATCATTATTGCACTTCTGCACAGAAAATTAGTAAAAGCTGAAAACTTTTGTGCTTCTTTCCTCATCAGTGGTTAGGCCCTCCCTGCTGCCGACGGGGCACCTTTGCCTTCTACAAATCAGTTTGCCACAGGTCAGAAGATGGGGCTCCTGTTAAGGTCTGGACCTTGGGTGAGTTCTACTATGTGCGCTGTAGCCCTCAGGAGCCTGTGTGCATTGCAGAGGTTACCCTTTTGTGGGAGGATCAGAAACAGGGCCACCTGCTGGCCAGCTCCAGGCTCTACTTCCTTCCAGAGGACACCCCCAAGGGCAGGACCAAGGAACATGGAGAGGTAAATGAAGGGGTTAAAATTATATAATTTTTGATGTTTCAGTTTTGTTTTTTTTTACAGAGGCTACATTTGAATGATTTACTGAACGGTTAATGATGCTGCAGTATTAATGGTAATCTTGCTGTTTTAAATTTCAATAGTTAGAATTAGCAGCCTACTTGTCTCGTAAGTAAACGCATAACTGCTACAGGTGTCCTAGCATGCATCAGGAAAACACATCCAAAAAAAAAATTTTAAAAAATTAATAAAATTTTTTTAAATTTATTTTAAATTTCGTATGTTGACCAGCTCAGATGTATTTAAACTGCTCCATTTATTATTTTGGTGTTATAAAGGCCATTAATTTTGTGGTAAAATAATTTTTGCACAAAGTGCTTTTTGAATTTTTTTCTTGTTTTATTTAGTTTGAACAATGGCAAAAGTGATGATAGTTTTTGCCACAGATCTCATTATTGCTGTTAGAACACAACCTGGTATCTCCAAATGAGCAACCTTATATGGAGGAGATGAAGGCATTCTAAAAAAAAAAATAAAAAAAAACATTGCAAACTTGATGTAAGAAATTGGATATATATATATATATATATATAATTTTTTTTTTTTTTTTGATTGCGTTTTGGACTATTCCTTTTACAAATGACATAAAAAGTGAAAAATGGAGAATATGCTTTTTGAGGTTTAAAATGTATGTGAAGTCTTGTTTTGGAGTATAGCCACATGTATAACTGCAGCACTCAAATCACATGTTTTACAGAGAATTCACTATAATGTCAGCAAATCAATTCTGCATTACACTTAAGTGTAAGTTTCAAGTCACAAGGAGAAGTTGAGATGTTCTTTTACATGAATGTTTACTAGAAATGTATGTTCATGAACAGTTCCAGTTAACAAAGCAGATAGATTTGCTGCTGTGTCACAAGTGTGACTTTTTATTTATTGCTAACCACTGAACTTGTTAATGAGGTTAAGCTTTACTGCACTTGAGCATTAGTAGTGTTTCAGAGTCTAATGATTCAGCAAGATGTAACAGCTTTAAAAGCCCTTAAGATTTTTACTGGAAAAACACAGCTGTCAGAGCAGCAGCCTGATGTGTGTTTGTGCAAGTCTGAGTCACGGCAAAACCAGTCATAGCATTTGGAATATGGAGTCAGATTTCTTGCCCATGTTTTATTCAAACGTGATGTTTTTAAAGCAAAGGAAATCCATTTGACTGTGTCCAAAAACTGGGAAGGAATTTCAAGGCTTCAAGATGCCTTTTTTGTCACTGTTTTGTGTCCTGCAGTTTTAAAGGTAGATCTCCCTGTGAGCTGTGCTTTTACACTGGTTTTAAGCAGTTTGGATGTATTATCTTTGCCTGGAGGTTGGTAACCTCTTGTTACCAGTTGCAGCAGAAAGTAGGAGGCAACACCTTTGTCACTTGGGTGTCAGAAGAAATTAAGCCACCAACCAGAAAAACCAGATTCAGTCCTTTTAAGCTTATGCAAAGTTTATCATCTCAACTCTTGGGCTAAACTGTTGGTTTCTAGTCAGTCTGTTGCGTGTGCTTGATATGATCCTGAAACAAATTTTGTGTGTGTGTGTTAGGATGAAGTCCTCAGTTTGTCAAAAAAAATTGTGGTCCGAGTGGAAGACCTGGTGAACTGGACCTGTCTTGAACCCCCCCAGTGGAAGCATAGCTGCCCGCTAAGCAACAGACTTCACATATCTGGCAGTTCCCCAAGTGATCCTGAGGAAGCGAAAACTGAGAATAAAAGTAACTGTTAACACCATGCATGTTTTATGCTCACCTTTAAATCCCAGTCAGTTTGAATGCCTTATAGGTTTGCCCTTTTCAAAAAAAATAATTTTTTTACAGGCTATTTGTAGTTATTATTCTGTTAAGGCCATTGATATTTTCTGACTTTTTGAAAACTTCTGATTACTCCGTTAGTTATAAAAAAGTGGTATGTATAAAAATGGGTATATAATGGTATATTTCTAGTTTATTAAAGTAATCTGTAGTGATGGTACTACTTTAAATTTGCAAGCTTTGGAGAACAACTTGAACGTACCTTGTGAGATTTATTGACTTCTGACAGGCATTTTGCATTTTCCCCAGATGGTTTTCAAGCAGTGATACATGGGGTTAAGGTGCTGAGTTACCCTCAGTACTGCCGCTTCCGCTCTCTACAGAAACGCTTTCAGGACCAGCCTGACTGCCACAGTCTGCAGGAGCGTCATCTGTTGGCTTTGGGAGGGGTAAAAATGGCTCAACCCAATACACGAGTCATGTACTGTAGGGACATTTTCAACCATCCAAGTCTTGGTACCAGCCCAGGTTTAATGTCTCAGTTGGGTAAGTTCCTTTAGTATGGTCTTAGATTGTGATAGTCTTGCATGTTTAATTAGAAAATCCTTGGTTTTAAGAAATAACCTGAATATTTGATGTAAACTCTTATTACCCTATTTAACCATTGTGGAAAACTATTAAAGATTAGACCAATGTCTTGTAAACTTTGAGATTAAAGCAATGTGGGTTATTCATGTTTTCTTCCCAGGGTGCCCTTCCTTAAGCCTAAAGGGAAGACCACGGAAAAGAAGGGGCAGAGATGGCAGTGGAACCGAACAACAAAGTTTCAGCCAGTTTGAGACTTGGGGAGAGCGGATGAAGGTGTGTTTCTGGAATGGCAAAGCATCTTTCACTTTATCACTGTTTCCTGTTTAACGTGTACATGTAGCCATAGCTGAACAGGATGTATAATAGTTATGGAATCTGTGGTGGTTAATAAATTAAAGTGGTAGTTTGGCATAAAAAAAAATCAAAATTGCATTTTTTCCCCTTGCTCTAAATGCAGTCCATCAGTCGATTTGCTTGGTGTCTAAATTTTGGTTCTAATGTATTGCATTGTGGTGAATAATATGACCTCTACAGAAGCTGAAAGAAAGCGGCAATCAGCATCCAAGCATAATGTGTGAACTGGTCCAAGTAGCAAGAGTCTAATGATTTGACCACTTCAACAGGTGAAAGAGGGCCATATGAATTTTGTAAACATTTTGTAAGGAATTAAATACAAAATGAGTGTTGAATATGGACCAAATCATTTCAGAGAAACCAAGGAAAACCTGATATGGCTTATGTCTGATTGTTTGAAATTGATGGATGAACTGACCAAGACTGACTATTCACACACAAGTATTCATTGGGGACCAAATTTGGAATGGTTGTTGGTGGCCATTATGTGGAGGGAGCCAAAGGGTAGTGTATGCCGATTTCTTGGTTTTTGTCAAAAGTTGCCTTAAAAGCACTATTGTCTACCTCACTTCAGGAGTCACTAGCAAGAAGGGACACACTCTCCTATGGATGCAGACCTCTTACTCCATGTCATTCATGTGGACCTACAAGCACATGTTTTATGTAGATTGGTGAAGTCCAAGTATATGAAATCAACCAAAGGCAACCAAAAATCAGGAAAAAAACCTTTTCACAAACACTGAATTGTATAGTCCTTTTCAGTTCAAGTAAGTTAGTAGTGAGTTTAAGTAATGCACTATAAGTAATGCAAGTTTATACTCACCAAATGGCATAGTACAAACTGCAGCTGTCAAGGGAGGAATATATAGGGCAGCAAGTGAAGAACCACTTGAAGTCGAAATTCTGGAAGCAGGAAAACTGAGTGACTTTGACCGAGGCCGAATTGTGATGGCCAGACAACTGGTTCAGAGCATCTCCAAAACGACAGATCTTGTGGAGTATTCCAGACATGCAGTGGTTAGCACCTACCAATAGTAGTCTGAGAAAGAAAATCCCAGTGAACAAGTAGGGTCATAATCATCCAAGGCTCAATGATGCACGTCTGGACGGAGCCCACAGAAGATCTACTGTAGCACAAATTTCTAAAAAGGTTAATGCTGGCTATTATAGAAAGGTGTCAAAACACACAATACTTCACAGCTTTCTGTGTAGCCTCTGGCCACTACTGAAAGCACCTACAATGGGCTCAAAAGTATCAGAACTGGACCATGGATAATGCTCTCATGAATCACACTTTCTTTTTCCATCATGTTTTGCATACATCATTTACTTGTCGAAGAGATGGCACCAAGATGTACTATGGGAAGAAGGCAAGGCAGTGTGATGCTCTGGGTAATGTTCTGCTGGAACACTTTCAGCAAGATAATGTGTCCTGCCACACCACAAACGCTGTTCAGGAATGGTTTTGGGGAACGTGATAAAGGGTTCATTGTGTGGCCTTGACCTCCAAATTCTCTAGATCTCAGTCCAAATGAGCATCTCTGGGATGTGCTAGACAAACAAATCCATGGAGGGTACACCTTGCAATAGACAGGACTTAATGGATCTGCTGCCAACATCCTAGTGCCAGATACCAAGTCACCCTTGGCGATGCAAGGGTGACTTACACAATATTAGGCAGGTTTTTAATAATGTTGTGGATGATTGAGTAAATTACACTGCATAATTGAAAAGGGCTTTCGTAATCATCTTGGAGTCTGAATTTTGTCCTGAATGTTTATGAATTTCCTTGTGTAAGTATAATTTTTCACTGAGCTATCATTTTAAGTGTGTATATGGTTGGGTTCAGGAAAATGTGATGGGTGATGTGGATCTGGGATGGGAGGGGAGCTGGCTCCCCCATCCTGAGGAGCAACTATTCCTCGACCGGCTGTATCTCTTCATGGAGCGCAGAGGATCCCCCATTATCAAGGTTCCCAACCTGGGCTTTAAAAAGAGTAAGTATTAATAGTATTGGCTACATTTTTATACTTATACTGTAAAATGGTCCTCAAAGACTGAATTTCACTCTTAACTTTCAGTCATGACTTCTGCTTATTTCTTTCTATTTTTAATTTTCTTGTCTAAGTAGTTTACTCTCTTGTTCACAGTTGATCTCTTCCTCATGTACTCGGCTGTTAAAAAGCTGGGAGGCTATGAGGCGGTAAGTTTGAATACTGCATATTGTATATATTTTCCTTTTTTTTGGCTTTAAAACTTTCATAGGACTTGGTAAGACTATGTTGTAACAAACAAGTCTGAGAGTGAAAAGGTTGAATACTGTTGTTCATTTGACTTGTCTTGCCCGAAGGTGACATCTCAGAGATTGTGGAAGACTGTTTACAATGAGCTGGGTGGCAGCCCAGGCAGTACCAGTGCTGCCACCTGTACCAGAAGGCATTATGAAAAGTGAGTAAGAGCCTCCAATTACACCACCAAAGTCACAGCTTCAGATGGTCTTAGTTTACTCCCTGACAATGGTCCTTTATATTCTGTTCAATAAATAATAGGTTGATGCTTCCATATGAGCAATACATAAATGGGGTAAGTCAAGAGCCAAAAGCTACAGTAACTTCAGCCTCATCCATCAAAAAGCCTGGCCGTGGGAGAGGAGCTGAGGGTGCTATGAAAAAGAATGGGGTCACTGGTCAGGCAAGTATTTTTCCGTAAAGTTATATAGTTCACAGTAAAGTGTACTGCTCTGAAGTGTAATGCTACATGTACACTATAAATGTTTACATTATGACGATAAATAGATACTAATAAATGTTTATATTATGATGCTGGTACCGCTACCGCTCAGTTTTTGAATGGTGCTGTTTAAAATGATCTGGAGAATAATACAGAGTTAAACTGAAATTAATTTCAAGAATGTCTCATATTTCACAATTCGGTGGTTAAATCTGGAAGATTGTTAAATAGGGTTATACTTTTATACTTTTTAAAATATCTGATTTAAAAATAGATATATATATTAAAGATTTTAAATAATATGAAACATCTAACATCTATGGCGGAAATAATTTGATTAAACTTTCTGTTATGTTTCTTCAGGAAGCACCACCAGATGGCATGGTGGTACGAAAAAGAGGAAGACCACCTGGCAAACGGAATCCTAAAGTTCTGTCAAAAAGCAAAGTTGGGAGACCACCTTCAGTTGCTAAACCTCGCAGAGAGCAGGTCGGAGTTAAAGAACACCAAACATTACCTGTACGCCAGCAAATAAGGGTTTCTCAAGCCCCTTCTTCTGTCACTCATATTCCCCATCAGTCTGAAGTTGATGAAGATGTGAGGATGGAGCATGTACCTTCAGCTCCTTCACTTCCTGGTCAATCAAAGGTGCAGATTGCTGGTTCTTTAGAAGGGTTCAGTCCCACAAAAGGCATGTGTCCTTTGGACCTCTTTAGGGCTCGTTTAGGCCTCAGTGGAGTGAGTGGTCCAGAGAGAACTTCTCAAAATCCCTCAGCCCCCCATCAGACAGCTCCACTCCACCAGACCAAGAACCCTGACATGCCCGAGAATGTCCAGCACGAGTGTTCAGGGTGTGGCTTGGAGAATCTGTCCTGGACTGGGGGCCCAATAGATGGCCGGACTACCAGACCATCCCTTCCTCCTCTCAAGATCCTTCCACTGGACATTGACTGTAGCTTGCAGCTGCGCCAACTGATGCGAACACGCCTGGGCTCAGCACACATGAATTCATTCACCAAACGTCTCTCAGAAGCTCTGGCTCAGGACCTTAGCAAGGCCTACCAACCCAACGGCCATACACAGCCTGTCCCACAGGTCCCGCATGACCAGATGATACCACTCAACCTCAGCAAGAAGGCCACCACCAAGAGGTCTTCTGATGACATTGAGGTCCGGGATTCTCAATGCCAGAACTACAGAGAATTGCAGGCCAAGAGACTTAAGATGGAACCTGAAGATCTCCGCCTGACTCTGAAGCAGAACGGAGGTTTCTCAGAAGTTCCACTGGTCCAGGATGAGCCTGCTGACTTGAGTTCTCCACGGAGGGTCAGGGCTCTTCTGCACGGCAGAACTAGCTTAGCCTTGACTGGCTCTGAGGCTACATGTATATCTCCCAGTTCTAGCCTTGATATTTCCCCTCAGAGTGATTTCCCCTCTAGTATTTTCTCCTCTTCTGTCATTGCGTTAAAACAGGAGAGTGAATTGATCCCTGTGGATCTCAAGTTGGGAAAGACCCCTGTTTGGAAAACAGAACCTGAGATAACACCAGTTTATCAGAATCCTGAACCTACTCACGAACACCTACCCCAGTGTATGCCAGCAGAGGGTTCTAAAGTGCAGGATTATAAAATTTCCTCTCTTAAAGAGCTCTCCAGTTCACACATAACCAAACCATCACAAAGCTGTTGAAATGGAGGCTTTAAACCATGCCTGCCTAAAAATGTCTCACTGCTAACACTCATCTACTTCAACAATCCTTTCTGCTCTTCACTCCCCTCACCCCTTCCTTTCAACACAGGCATCACCCATCTCAATTGCAAAGGGCCAGTATGGCAACAGGTTTTCATTCCAACCAGGCAAGTAATATAACCAACTGATAGTACAAGCAGAATAAGGTGAGCTTCTGCTTGATTTTACTGAAAACCTGTAGCCACATAGCCCCTTTGTGAATAAGACTAGTGACTCCTGCTTTAGCACATGCATGTTGTGTTCAAATGAGCAATCATATTTCTTTGGTGCATTAGTAATCACCTGAGTATCTATAAAACACTACTGTTCTTTTGTTTTTTGTTTTTTTTTACCCTGTGGTTAATCTAAGGACAAAGTGACTCATGCAGTTGGAGTATATATTTTGTATTCAGAACATAAGGCTGTTTAACGGGATTTGGGGAACATTTGGGTTTTTGTTAGAAAGTCAAAGCATGTGGTGCTATTTTCAGAGAGTGCAGAATTTGTAAATCATGTATTTTGAGATCTATATGTCTCATTACAGTTCATGCACATCATGTGCATTTAATATAAAGCCCAGTTCCACAGAAATTGGAAGGCTACTGTATTTCTGTCATACTTTATGGTCAAAAATATGCTATTTTTATGCAAAAATACTTAAGGCTTTATATAGTGTAAGTCAGTTGTATCCTTTTTTCATGCTTTATTTGGTCGTGCCATCAATTGATTCATGATATTTCTACATTTTTGTCTTTTTTTTTCCCCCTTTTTTCCTCTTTAGAATTTATCTAAATTAAGCCATTGCAGTAGAATTCCTAGTGTTGTTTTTCCCATCATAGTGGCTGTTTAAATTTTCTTTGTGTAGTTGTTCTTTTCACAGAGAGCTTATGTCTTTTTTATTTTAAGGGCATTGTTTTTGTTACTTTTCCTTGTATATGAATAAGGACTTGTTTTTTGCCGTCTGTGAGGGCTCATTCTTAGCCTTTTACACTTCAGTATAGAATTCAAGAACATGTTTACAGAAAAGCAGATATGGAGTGACTGAGAGGACCACAAATAGTTTTTCACACACTTTACCTTCCTTTCACTCAATCTTCATTACTGGTTTACAGCATTAACTTAACTGAATGAAGCATAAATTATTTGTGATTTAATTCAGTAGCACTGTTTAATGAGTCTGGCATTAATCCATTATTGTGTGACCTCCAGCAATAATGGACACTCATTGTCTCTTTTAATTTCTGTACTTGAAAATGAACCGAATGTCAAACTGTTCTTCGTTTGAAGTCATAGGAGCTATGAAAAGTAATGATACCTAGTTCTATTCTGACTAGTGTAGTTTTTTTCTGTCCACAGCAGTTTAACAAGTATGCAAATTGTAAGAACTCGCTTTGGTGGCTCTATTTTTAAAAGCTACAGAGCCTATAGGTGATTTAATGAGGCTTCGTAATGTTTGTTAAATGATTTGTTTTGATTTCCTCTGACCTTTTACCCTCTTTAGTAGTCTGTGGACTGACAGGACCACTCTGTGTTTGTGTTATTCCCACTCCTTATTTAGTCTGTCTGAACCAGACTCTGACAGAATGTCATTACAACACTGAATATTTATAATAAAAACGTCCCTCTGATCTTGTGTTATTTTCGTTAAAATAAGTTATCATTCCCTAAAACTGTACTCTTAGAGCTTGGCCAGTGGGTGGTGATGTTCTCATGTGCTTTTAAGCTGTCTTGAAAGGGAAAAGCCAGCCTGCAGTATGAGACATGAAATTACCCATTTTTAAATGAATCTGTTCACTTTTTTTCTCCACATTACAATAAAAATAATAGGTAGGATAAATGTCAGGATCGTTAATGGAAATCTTGAACAAAATACTTTTTGCTTTAGATTTTTGGAACCAGCCTTATAAAACCCAGAAATACTATGTCTGCTGCAGGTACATGTACAAACCCACTTTAACATGCTTGTCCAGATTGCGTTATAGGATTTAAATAATTAGGTGAATGCTTTGTGACTGTTGAATGATGAACAGAACTAGGGTTGATTCTAAAATGACAGAAAGCTGTAGAACATCAAAAATCAAGTGAATCAACAACCAGAATGCCTCATTTTTCATAAGAGTGGATCAAATCTCTTAACAGATTAAATGACTGTATATTCCATGAACTGTCTTTGTAACACGAGGTAGCTCAGCTTTCTGTAAATGCCTTTTCTTGTTTCCAAAATGAAAAATATCTTTTGATGCCTTGTTATATTTATATCTACATTGCATAATGCTGTTGTATAGAAAATAAATTTTCAAAGCTTTTGTGCCCTTAGTATTTGTGATTATGTTGAACAATAACTGCTACTGGTCTAAGACACAGTTAACCATTTTGTAGGCAATTGCTAACTGCTTGGAGCATTTTTTTTTTCCATTCAGTTTTCCAGAGCTGTCAGTCCTAATTCACAGGACACTTTTATGTATTAGACTGGCTCCTTGGTAGTGACCAGTCACAGCTGACCCCCCCACACTTTCCTAAGTCCAAACAAAGAAAGGAAAAAAAGGTTTCAGAAATTAGAACATTCCATTGCTCTAAAAACCAACGCTAAGACACACGGGTTACGACAATGTGTTTGAACAGTGCTTCACTGGTGTATGTAAAGAAACCTAATCTTAGCAAATTGTAATGCCACATCTGCCTTACTAATGTCTATGACCTCCTTTCTTCTATCTAAAGATTTATTTGTGGTGGTCATGCTGTTTTCAAACTGCTCCCTGCCCAAAGTAGATGTGTTCATATTTCAGTCTCTTCTAGTAGCATTTGTTTTGCCTCTTCTACATTTAAGCATAATAGTTCGATCGACAAAATGTTGTTGCTATCCTAACAAAACTATAATCAAAAATAATGGTGTCAAAAAGGGTTCTTTGGACTGATGCCATAAAAATACATGCGCAACTCCAGTCATTAAATCTGGTGTCCAGCAGCTTTTTGATTTCACTGCTCAAACACTATAAGTTCAGCTCACCTGTTAGTTGCCAGGTTTAATACATGTGGAGGACTCCCAAACTGTGCTGGACACTGGACCTCCAGGGCCACATCTGCCATAGAAGAACCACTTTTGTTTCCCAGAATCTATCACTTGATGGCTCATTAAGTAAGAATATTAAAAGGTCAAGTGTTTGAAGAATTGTGTGAAAAGTGCAAAGAATACAAACTGTAAATCATCAATACAAGTTAAAGCTTTTTTCTAGACCCATTCAAGAGCCTTTATTGAGTTCATGCAGTGTGAAAGTTTCCATTGTCATTTTGGTATGAATTTAGCATAATGTTTAGTTTAACCATCTGATTATTTTAGTGGAAGAAAAGGTTACATATATATGTGGGTGCTGGAGCTCTGCAGTATGTCGTCTTTTTAATTTAATAAGTGAAACTTTTAACCGTTAACTGCTTTCCCTTCACTCTATTTAGCAACTGGAAATTTCAGTAAGAGCATGTGCCGTCATATAATCATTAGCTTACTGTTTGTGTTCTGACTTTCATTCCAGAACAGTAACAGGTCAGTTGGTCAAGGACTCAAAAATTTCCAACCACCCCTTTCCAAAATACACTTTACATCATGTAACAGTCATTTATAGGTTACTTAAAGGGGAATAATTTTCCATTTTCAGAACTCTGAATAATGAAATAACACATGGCAACAGGTCAACATCATCAGAGATAAGTTTATGTGGGTTTTGTAGTGTTTTTCATACTGATTTCAAATCTGTGTTTAGTTTTTCCTGCATGTACAGTTTTTGTGATGAAGCTGGTTATATATTGCATGATAGT
>JBBJLS010000023.1:1825638-1887274 GCA_037577275.1 Bryconaethiops microstoma
AGATATAATGATCAGTGTCAGTCAGACTCCACTGTTTCTTCAAAAACACTTAGTATATGATTATTATATGATAATTAAACCACTATCATGCGATATATAACCAGCTTCATCACAAAAACTGTACGTGCGGGAAAAAAACTAAACACAGATTTGAAATCAGCATGAAACACACTACAGAACCCACACAAACTTTGATTTTTGATGATTTTGACCTGTTTACCTGTGTAATAAAAGATCACAGTAACACAAAGCTCTGACAGAAAATCTTTCTGCTGGTACATGGATGCGTGAACTACACCGTTACCAACTGAGACTTTGTTTTGGTGTTTTCCTTCACAACACACAAAAATTTATGTGCTTCCACCCCTCACTGATAACTAAATAAGTCATTTAGCGTTTATTCCCCTGAGTCACCAAGAAACAGACCTCCAGAATGATGTGTCATCCTCAAGTCGATGCCATGCCCTAATAAGGAGTTCTCCTTGAGTGTGGTAAACAAAACCGCCTCAGATTTCAGGGTTCTGAACTGAAACTGCACAAAGAACTGCCACAGGGTGGAGTATGTGTTTTTATTGTAAGTTTTATTTATACATTTTCATAATCTGCTGAAGCCTTCATGCAGTTTAACTCTGCGTTTTTATCCCTGTTGACCTCTTTGGGGCGTGTTGTCAAAACGCAAGCAGCATGGGGTCACCAGAGTGAAAGTGAGCCCAACTCCAGTCCTGGGGGGGGCTGTAGTTCAGCACAGTTTTGTTGTTCCCCTTTTCAATCACTTTCATGAAACCTGGCAATTGAGTGGTGAGTAGAAACAGCTGTGTTTGAGCAGGGAAAACACCAAATTGTGAGGGTCTAGGCGCTCGAGGACAGTATTTAGACACACCTGGTCGAAGGCCAGTTCTGAGACCCACAGAGGCCTAGTACTCTTTTTTAAACGAACATATATTCTCATTGGTCACCTTCGACAGTTTGAGTTGTCCGCTACTAAAAGTGATACATGGGCAGCGGAAGTATTTTAATGTGTGGGGGGGTGAGGACTTTATGTCTCATCAGTTGTGTGTGTGTGAGTGTGGTGGGGGGGTTGCCCGTAGCCCTTTATGTCTCAACTGTTGGCCGGGGGGGGGCGGTTGGAGGTGGCGGCCTGGTGTGGGGGCGCGATATGTTCTCTAGATCTCAACTTTTGTCCAGAAGGGGAAAAGTGGCAGGAGGGCGAAATGATTTTTAAAAATGCTGTAATGGTTCCGGCGCCCATGCACTGATGTCTCTCGGATGTCTGTCTGTAATATTTTCCAAGAAATAAAAAGGAAAAAACCACATGACGGTGCAACGTGGAAGCTCCGCACTGAACTGACATCATCAGACCGGCAACCTCACCAACATACCTCACGCAAACCAGTGAGCGATCAGTTGTGTCTTCCAGTTTTGAGTTGTTATGGATGAAGCTATTTCAGTGCGTAGCAGTGCTTGTATGTACCATTTGGACTTCTAATCAACATCATAACTCAGAAGATTCTGAGACTGGGATGCACACAGAACAAAATGTAGCAAGGTTGATACATTTTTGTTCACCACAGGCATTCCTGAGGCGAAACATAAATTTTTTTTTGACTCAGAGATCTTAGTATAGTCACGACATGACTTCAGCGGTCTGTAAGCCTTAGCGTGTGGCTACGCAAGGAAGCTTAAGGGGGTCAAGAAAGCAAGAAAGGAGAGAAATGGAATGGAGAGTGTGACGTACTCTCTGGATGATGAAGGCTGAGATGACACCAGTGTTTCCACAGCATTTCAAAGTGGAGAACTTCACTCTTCACAAACTAATCTGAATTTTTTTTATACATGGCAGGCCCCCAACTGTACTGTATTTATTTAACCACTGATAACAGCAGACACTGAAAACATTAGAAAAGTTCCTTTCTTCTTAACCGCTTTACTGAGAAGAAGTTCAAATATATCAAGAGGTGCAGTCTGGCTGACCACACTTCACACTGCGAGAGCGTCCTGTGGGCGGAAAGGGAGGCGACGGTGTTAAAGAGACGTACATTTCAGTAGAAAACTGAGGACCTGAAAGTGGGACATTTTAAAGTGGTACAGTGAACTTGAGCGCTTCTCTCCAAGAGTAGGCGAGGGGGTGTAGTGTAAAATTAGGGGGGGTGGATGAGGGAGATCCCCAAAACTGTCAACTCAAATTACCTTTATGTTTGCGTCTTACCTCGGTGGAGAAAAACACCTACACTACATCACTACAGGTGGGGATTCTGAGAGATTCTGAAAAAAATGTTGAACAAATTCATTACAGTTTAACAAGGATTAATTAACAAGGTTTTTATCTCAACAGTAACGAACATTTCTGCCGAAAACCAAACAATGCTGCTCTGTTTCCCAGCCCAGATGAAATACATTTTAATTGTCAAAGGGATTTTTAATAGTAAGACACCATTAGCATTGGAATTTAGTCCAGGTTAGGCCCAGAAACCCTGTTCTGTACAGAATATGACAGAAAGACCAAATAGAAAAATGGTTTGTTTTTTTGTTTTTGTTCATGTTAAACCTATTAGGAGGTGAAACAATAGATTAAAATCTTCTGTCCTGTTTAAAATATTTACAAAATTAAAGATATTAACATATCAATATTGCAAACCATGAAATCACTTTGTTGTTGGTTTTATCTAGTTCTCCTTGATACTGATGTGTGTAACTGGGTGAAACTGTGTTGTGTTGTTTTAATTAAATATTCTGAGTCACCTTTAATTCATTAGGGGTTTTAAAAAAAAAAAACTCTTTTCTACTGGCATCATCTATTGTTTTATTTGTTTTATTTATTACTTTCTTCAAATCTCCCCCACCTACCTTCCTTTATATATATTTATATATTATATTCCACATAAGTTAATAAACTTAAGCCATACCGATATAATTTAAGTACCCATATATAGGTACATCTGTGTGTGCGTGCATGCGTGTGTGTGTGAAGAAGTTGTACAAACATGGTTTTTGCAAACTCCAAAAATAAAATAAGCATTTTATGCACTTGGCTGCACCCACTAGAGTTAAATGAGCAGTAGGGTAATGAGCGAACTGATGAAATAATGATAGATTAGTTATGATACTCAGTCCTGAGAGATTTAATGGCAGTTGTGTTAAATCTATGTTAAATATAAGTTTCCTGGGTTTTTTTTCTTATTTCTCTGAACTATTTCACTTGAACTGAAAGTCTGTTTTGTCTGGAAGTTAATGAGATTGTTTTCTCTGACAAGATTACGTGTAAATGAGCTCCTTGTGGAGGCTATATTCAAGTTCTAACTTCTAACGAAGCTCCTGAAATCAAAGGGGCTCGTGATGAACCTGAGAGTCTCACCTTTACTTCTAACACGGTTATGTAACACAAAGGTGTAAACTCTCACTTTCTGTTTTCACTTTGTCCTTCGGCACCTTTCGGTTCCAGAGAACAACGTGTTTGTGATAACTTATGCAGAACGCTGCTCGTTTCATAGTCAGCTGGTTCAGGAGTGCATTTCTGAATATCTCCTTAGACCAAAGTTTTCTTGAAGAAGGTAGGAACTACTTCCATTTGTTCAGTTCCACATATTCAACTTCTCTTAGTCCTATGATATAGTCTTTAACTGGATAAGAGTGTCTGCCAAATGCCACTTGATTTCATTTCAAATGTTATGTTTCACTTAGGAGCTTTACCATTTTAGGCCAGAGGGAACTGAAAAGTCAAGAGGAACAACTATTTAAACCTTCACTTCATCTCCTATACTGGACTAAGGCCTTGGACAGACAGGCAGCTCGAGTCGAGTCTAATTTGAATCAGATAGAGTTTGTGCAAAACTAAGAAGCAAAACTACACATTAAATCTCTTCACATCTGTCAGTGGATACAAATCTGATTTATAGTTGGCGGACACGGCATTCAGTTGTTGTTGTTTTTTTTCATTTTTGCTTGTTTGTTTTTTTGCCATTAGAGGTAGTGAATCTTGACATCCCCTCACAAAAAATAGTGAAATGAACTGCAGTTGCACTGTTATAGACAGCCATGAATATCTTGCAATTTCAATAATGCAGTTTGCAAAAATGCATTTCTTGGGCCCAAAAATCTACATTATTCTGTAATTTAATTAATTGAATGCAGACGTTTTAACTGTCACAGAAACTGCAGAATGCATTGCTGCATGAAATACTGCAGTATTTTGTTTGTAAGGGTCTAAGTGTGCACCAGAGAAACTCACAGAACACTAAAACGCAGCATACGCATGGAGAGTTGAGGCTTTAGCCAGACATGATCGGAACTTATTTTTACTGGGTGCTGTAGATTTACTGTGAATTTCAGTAAAAATTTGAACCGCTGTGTCTGAATATTAATGGTAGAGTCTATTAATCTGTAAGCAAATAATATCTGCTGACCAGGTTCAATGCTGTTATGTTTGATTGCTAAGAAGCAAAATTCTGTTGTGAATTATTCATGCTATTTTTAAATTGTTAAGATGGAAATGAAGTCACTCAGTGTGGGTTTGGTGTGAAATGCTCCATTCTAGAGAAACTGACTCAGACCTGTACACAGTGGTGGTGCCTTTAAACCAGACGTCTCCCTCACATAAAGTTATTACATGAAATGGATATGAATGCTCTATCTGATGCCTGAGTCATTTTTTTTTCCATAGTACCGAGACAGTTTTGGCCTTAAAGTAAACCCATTCATGTTGGAAGGTCACGTGCGTGGCATGATGAGGCAAAATAGTGCCTAAAGAATTTTTTTGGTTTTTAGATTTACCACTATTTTGCCATCATCAACATTATGTATAAACACTCAGAAGACAAGGGCAGGTTCTCAGGTGGTTCTGGATGTATTTGCATTGTAGGCATCATGACCCCTGGTGCCATGCATCACCAATGTAACTAAGACAGTCGGTAACCACTCTGTAAAGTGGCCATTTTTGTCACATACACAACACAACCACAACACACAGTGTGAACAGTGTGAAATTCTTCTCTGTATTTAACCCACTCACCAAGTGAAGCAGGGGGCAGCCATGAACACAGCACCCGGGGAGGAGTGTGTGGGGACGGTACCTTACTCAAGGATACCTTAGTAGTGCCACTTACTGTCCTGGGATTTGAACCATGACCTTCCGATTAGAGGGGCAACTCCCTAAACCCCAGGTTACCAGCTCCCCAACGACTGAATAACTGAATAAGTGAAATACGGTAATATTTGCACCATCACTGGATTTTTTTGTTTTCTGTCAGTTGTAAAGTATATTTCACCATTGCCGGTCTTTTTTAAGCTTCAAAACAGTATTTAGCCCCATAATAGCTCTGCTCTGATTCCTGCAATGAGGCGCACCGTTGGCTCGTATTATGAGATATTTTGATAAACTACCTTTGATGAAACACTGGTTTAGAGGTGTAACATTTTGCATCATGGCATTTGCATGATTATTTCTATACATTAAACATTGTACATGTAATAAACTTTGAATATAACAAAGTCTGATTGATAATGACTAGAAGAAGTGAAATTAGATCTGTGTTCTCACTGGAAAGGGGGAAAAAACAGAAATTTAAAGGTAGTATAGGAAACAGGTCAGACTACAGTCGTACGTCAGACCTGTGAGTGCTCGGGATTTTGCACCATGATCATGCTGAAATCGGTGCTACAGAGTCAGCGGTGCCATGTGACCTGTGACTTCCTCTCTGTGGTATTTTTCATCATGGGATGCGTGACTGACCGCTCTCCATGACAGCCAATGTGGTGCAATGTGTGTGTTGGACATGGTGAACATTGAGGTCGAGTTGAGATATAGAGCAAACAGAGGGGAATTCAAACATCCAGCCAATCTAATGGTAAAGCTGATGTCCTCCGGTGCTGCAAGGGCAGAACTCACCATAAAACACACGTAGACTACACGCATAACACATGCATGACACACAAATAAAGTTCTTGTTGTCACTAGTTACTATTATTAGTAGTAGTAGGATTGCTAGTATATTATTATAGGCGCACACTGTGGCATAAATATAATGATCAGTGTAAGTCAGCTACCACTGTTTCTTCAAAAACGCTTAGTATATGATTATTATATGCTAATTATACCACAATCATGCAATATATAACCAGCTTCACCACAAAAACTGTACGTGCTGGAAAAACTAAACACAGATTTGAAATCAGCATGGAAAACACTACAAAACCCACATAAACTTATCTCTGATGATTTTGACCTGTTGACCTGTGTTACTATAGAAATGTTCTAGTGTCTTTTAATAATACTTTTTCGGGGTCAGGAGTGTGGACCACAAGAAGTATTTGGGCACTTTAGCCACTTACTAATAAACGTTTGATAAAGTGTTACTTCATGAAATGTTCAAATAATTTCAGCACTTTTAAAGAAAAACAGAAAAGAAAAACCTGTTCACACACTAATTGCAGTTTTAGAACATCTGTTTTATATTTGTCGTGTTTCTTAATACAGTAAGTTCTGCTTATTTTGTTTTTGTGTCATTTCACTTTAGTATACTATGGTAATAGGAATATTACTTCTGTCTTTTTAAAGTAGTTTTTACACCACAATAGCAACAACTGTAGTATACTACACTTTACTAAAGGAGACAATGTAGTGTACTACTCTTCTATAGAATTCAGTGTAGTCTACTACACTTTACTACACAAGACAACGTAGTGTACCACACTACTATAGAAGACACTGTAATATACTACACTTTACTACAGATGACAGTGTAGTGTAGTACATTTTTACTACAAAACACACGGTAGTATACTACACCTTACAATAGAAGACAGGGTAGTTTACTACACTTTACTATGGAAGATACTACAGTGTGCTACACTACTCTAGAAAACACTAATATACAACACTTCACTACAGATGACAGTGTAGTGTAGTACATTTTACAACAAAAAAATTGTCGTATATTACACCTTACTATTGAAGACACTGTTGTGTAGTACACTTTACTCTGGAAGATACTGTAGTGTACTACACTACCATAGAAGTCACTGTAGTATGCTACATTTGACTAAAAGACACTGTAGTATGCTACACTACTACAGAAGATACTGTTGTAGACTACATTTAAATATAATTGACACTGCAGTGTACTACACTTTTACTATGGAAGACACTACAGTGTACTACACTTTACTAAAGAGGACAATGTATTGTACTACACTACTATAGAAGGTGCTGTAGTGCACTATCCTATACTACACAAATACTGTAGTTTAGCGCACTATAATGTGGAAAAAACATTGTAGCTAAGCACTAGTTTAACACTAGTATTTTATGATGTACACTGCTTTGATCATGTTTTATACTTTGCAAACCAAGATTTTTGTGGTAAAAACAAAACTCAGTACAGGTTTCCTATAGTGTCTTAAGGATGTGCAGTACGTATCCACTATGTGGACAAAAGTATTGGGACCATTACACCCTCAGGGATTTAAATGGCATTTAATTTAAATGAATATGGAGTTGGTTCCATCTTTGCAGCTATAACAGTTTCCACTCTTCTTGGAAGGCTTTCCACAAGATTTTGGAATTTCTGTGGGGATTTGTGCCCATTCATTCTGTAGAGCATGAGGTCAGGCACTGATGCTGGACGAGAAGGCCTGGCTCACTATCTCTGTTCCAGTTCATCCCAAAAGTTTTGAATGGGGTTGAGGTCAGGCTCATCCAACCATCTCTTTATGGAGCTTGCTTTGTGCACTGGGGTACAGTCATGCTGGAATAGAAAAGGTTTTTCCCAAAACTGTGTCCACAAAGTCCAAAAATGTCTTGATATGTTGAAGCTTTAAGATTACCCTTTACTGGAAGTATTCAATCATTAAGAGGTGTCCTAATACTTTTGTCCATACAGTGTTGGTGTTGCGTTACAGTTTACAGATTCATAAGGAGGGCTGTCAGCCACAACAATGACGACAGCGGAAGTGGGATCCAATGAGATTTTTCTTTGATTTGGGATGAAACGGGAGAAGTTCAGAGGGAAAATGTGAAGACTGTCCAGATCCAGTGTCGAGGAAATGAATTAGCCTTTATGTAGGACATCTCAGCCTCGACTACAGCATCTTTTGGGCAGTGTGGGGTGTTTTTTTTCCTCTCACTCCGAGTGAGGAAGAGCTCGAAGCCAGACAGACGGAGCGAGTGGTGTCAGGACAACATCTGGGTCCTACTGGAACTGTACTACACTATATGTGAAAGGAGCTTTATTTCTGGGTCTGAGCCGTGTTTGTGAAGATGTGCATTCCTTGCTGTGTCTCCCAGGTGAGTGTCCTGCTGTCCTGTCCTGTCTAAACGGTTTCTGGTTTGGGTTTTGTGGCTTAAAGACGTTTCTACGCTCGCTTTATTGGATCATTCTTCGTTTTTGCCAGTTCTTCTACACATTTCAACTCCATAGAGACAGAAAATGTCACCAAAAGACAGTGTAAATGCTCACAGCAACGTCCACATGCTTCCAAAGTTGCCCCCCCCCCACAGCCTCAGCTCCTTTGTTCGTGTCGAGTTGTTGAGTTGTTGTTGTTAGCTAATGGGCTATTGCTACTTAGTATCAGTTTTGCAAAAACACAATAGCAGGTTACATAAACGCTACGTTCTTGTTTTTTTGTATTTTATTTTTCATTTTCCACATTAATAAGCCACAGTGACCAGGTAGAGCATCTCCATTACGTCATGTGTAGCAGGACAGAGCTCGAGGAGGTGTTTAGACCCAGAAATATCTCCTGTCCTATGTCCTATGTCTGATAAGAAACCTTGCATTTTTCTTCCTTTCGTCTTTATATTGTCCTCCTAAATTCTTGTCTGTTGTGTTTCTGAGTAGCTGAATTGCATTTTCTTATTATTTTCTTGTCCAGTTCTCATCTGGCAGCTGAGATTTGTGTTCACAGAGCTTGAGGTGGTGAGCGTTCAAATATGTATACACAGAAATACAGAAACGTCCGATTTCCTTCCCTTTATAATCAATGTGATAATTCGGCTCTCTGAAAGGAACATTTTCTCACTTTAGGCTAAATATTGTCTTGTGTTTCTGATCATTTTCTTGTCCAGTTCTCAGGTGGTGAGTGTTCAAATGTTTAGACCCAGAGATAGAGAAACATCTCTTGGTTTCCTTTGCTTTTATTATCAGTGTATGATGTCCTATGTCCTTAGATTTTCTCAATGTAGACTAAAAATAGTCCTCCTAAGGCTTGTCTGTTGTGTTTCTTGGAAGCTGAATAAAATTGTTGTTCCATTTCTCATCTGGCATCTGAGAAATGTGTCTATAGTCCCTTGCTTTAGCAGATCTCATGTTTTTCTCATTCATCTCCAGAATTTACATCACGAAGATTACGCTAAGCCCCTCTTTTCTTTTAGGAGAGCCAATACAGTATTCACACTGCCTTTAGTTCCACAGTTTTCTCCTTCGGAAAGTGTTTTTTTTTGACCCAGACATCACCCATTCTTTCTAATGGAACCTCCTGAAACACACACAGCCTTAACTTAACAACAGACAGAGTTGTGAAGACTTTTCTTTGGCTTTTTTGAACATCTCTAATATTCATTCGATGCTGATGCTGTTTTAATTTAAGCCATTTGTTTCCGTCCACCATGATTGCTCACCAAATGTGTTCAGATTGACCCTATTTAGTCATAGAGGACAACACTGGGAACACAATTAGAGAGCATTTAGGGGTGGTGGAGATAATCTGGGAAATGCAGAACAATAGATTTGTCAACACAGTGTCCTCCACAGTCTCGGTGTGCTAATTTCTGCCGTGAACGGCCCACATTTTCTGGTAACCCCCTTTTATGTGTGTTGCGTGGTCCGCGGGTGGTCTTTTCATTTCCTACTTGGATCCATGAGGCTGCTTGTTTGCATAAGATTAGCAGTGGGAAAACAGAAAGAAGGCGGCCTGCGTCTGCTGGGCTGTCTCATTAGCGCTAAGCCTGTCAGGAGTCGTTGGCCCCACAGCCGGCCGAGGTGGAGCGAGATGGGCAGGAAGGCTTCCGGTGCATTTTTCTCTGCTTATTCACCTGATATCACTGCGCTGGTTCGAGGGGATTTCCTTTGTAACACTTAACACTATCCAGCCGCACAACTGAAATGGGTCTAGGCTTTGTGAGGGTCTTTAAGACATTCCACTGAGCTATTCCTGATTGTCAATGGGCACAAATGCTGATCTGGAGGACAAATTTCCATCTAAAGAAGGACTTTTGAATCGGACAGGAAAGAGCTGCTTGTGTTTGAATCCACACAACTTGAGGTTTAACAGTGATACTATGAAAGCGTCCAATAAAGGAATCGGCCTTTAGAGTAGACTAAAGCAAAATGTGTCTTTTTGAGATTTTATCACTTAAACATGTTCAAGCACTCTTCTTTAGTTGCATAATTTGAGACTCTTGATCGGCGGTCTCAATATCCCATGCTACAGGACTGGGGTCCTGCACAGTTTGGTGATGTTCTTGCCTAAACACACTCAATCAACTCATCTGTTCAATGCCAGGTTTAGTAAGTTAACTGTTAAAGACTTCAGCCCATGGCTTGATGACTACCTCATGATTCAGGCTCCGTGATGTAAGCTGTTTACAAGTGAAGCTTTTTTTTTTTGGCAAGTGAAACTTCAGTGTATTTGGACAAGGGCAGTGCCAGGAAAAAAACAAAGGGGGAGGGGTGGCAGTGTAATTTGAGTGAAATATCCATTGCTATGAAGACAACCTGAGTGACATAATGCAAGCCAAATGGTGCTACGGTATTATGTGCCAATGCATGTGGAGGAATTTCTACTATCAGACGCTAACAAAACACAAGCCTCACTCCACTTGGCTAGTGCAGCTCCGCCTGGCAAAGTGTTGAGCCTGGCATGTCAACGGTTTTCTCCGGCTAATCCGTGACTCTGAATCTAATGAGTTTGTTAGATAGTCAGACTTAGAAAGCCAATTCAGCCACATATCTCGCTTTTTGATGGTTTTAATCCATCTTCTCTGCTGTTTAATCTCTACACATTTCCTTTTGTACATTTCTGGTATGCAATCTAGAAATTCCTTACAGTTAATGATCTAGTTACTTTTAAGTTTCTCAAGCTGTACAGTTCCAGTAGCCTGTGTACGTGGTTCACCCAATCAGACATTAAAACCATGAACGGTGAGGGAATGATGTTGTGTATATCCATAATCAGTGTTTAAAAGAACATGGCTAAATATATAAAACTAAAATAAAAACCTTCCAGAACTCTAGCTATCTCGCTCTTTGTTGTGGTGCAAGTGAACTAAAATGTTCGAAATCATTATTTTCTAAACTGAGGGGTCAGGATGATGTTGCCAAGAGGGAAACACCCACTTTTGCCCCCTTGTAGTGCTGGACCTGTGTTTGGAGACATTGGTATCTTTATTAAATGTAAATCATATAAATAATTTCTTGCTAATTAGCAGTCGATACAAATACATTTAATGAATCAGTGTGTCTATGATTGATGACAGATTATTATGGCATTTGTTTTATTATTTAATACTGAGCTGTATAGTAGTTAGGGATGCATGATGTAACATCATGAAATATGCCTCTGGTTGCTAGTCTATCTGCAGAAGCATGGCACATCTTAGGAGCAAGCTTTTCTGTGTGTGTGTGTGTGTGTGTGTGTGTGTGTGTGTGTGTGTGTGTGTGTGTGTATCTGTATCTGTTGTGGTTTAAATGGACCTTCTAGATCTCTTGCATTCTGCTTCTTTGATGCATTTTATCATTTGTTTCAGTCTAGGTCCATTTAATAATAATTGCACGAGTTTAAAAGACCATTTACTCTTTTTGTTTCTGTGGCTTTAAGATGGATTTATGTAAAGCAGCTTTGTTCTGATTGGCTGTCCTCTTTCATGCCTCATTCAAAAAGTTATAACACTCCTTATAACTTCAGCATGGACGGTCCAGGCTAAACTGCTGGAAACATATAACAGCGCTTGTTTTTGTGACAACAAAAAGATTTTTTGTCTCTTAGCTCCCACATACAGTCCTGTGCAAAAATCTTAGGAACCTATACAAATTGTTTACATTTTTCTCAGTTTGTGGTAATTAATGTGTCTTTCTGCCAACAAAGTTAACATTAGAATAAACACAAACAAAACAAGAAAGCAATAAGAAGTATCAAAATTTGTTTGTTAATAGTAGTTGGTATTTTGTGAGCTGGTAAGGAGAGCACAGGTTTGGTTCCAGATTTCTCTTTGATGCCTCCGGTCATTGCTTGGATTTGATTAAGTATAAAGGAGTGACTGAGACAAGCCAGGTTTCTGATGTAAACTACAAGTAGCTAATACTGGACTTTCACAAGGAACACACTGATATTCTGCACATAAAATCACTGTTCAGTGTTATTTGTATTGACTCTTTTTAGGTTCATTTAGAATATTTAGTTATATTAATGTGGAAAAATATGCTCACTGCTCATCCAAGCAGTTTTTAAATGTTATTTTCACAGTTGCGTAAGACTTTCGCATAGTATTTGTACTGAATGAGGAATAATTGGTGTTTTATAACAATGTTTACATAATATATCAAACTCTCTTATTTAAAGTGTACCCAAAATAAAGTTGACCTTTTATACCTTGCTAGTTTGTGTCCCTGGCCATTATAACCACCATAGAAATAAAAAGGCAGATTCCCCCCCCCTAATCTTCTGTCAATATGTAATGCCAGCTCCCTGCCTGTAAGAGGACTTTTTTATGTATTATGTCGCAGTGAACTGGGGAAAAATACAGCCGTGGAGGTAAAGCAGTACTGACAGTGTGGGAAGTAGTAAGATGTTCTCAGCCTGCTGTGGATTTCACACACCCTATCACCTCTACTCTGTGTTATCCGAGAGGCCACAGTCAGAGCAGCGTCCTGCTGCTGAAAGAGGAGTGTTTACTCTTTTTCTGTCTTTTTTTTTTCCCCAGGACTCTCCATTTGCAACTGAAAAAGCCATTTCCTCCGTCTGACAAATGATTGCCAACCAAACTCCATCCATCCATCAGTGCCTCTTTTTAATCCATTGATCTTATACTGCAGTTGGATGTTTGAGTGTTTGGTGTAGCCGTGGCCTGTGCCCTAGAGAAAGGACTGGGGCTTTTTTGTGCCCACATCAAATACTGAAGCAATTCATTTTTGGCCAACTTGTACAATTTCCCAGCTAACGCTCCAACAGAGCTGTCTTTCATATTAGCCTAATTGTTTCCAAATTTTGGCAGCAGAAGAAGCCATATTAGAGATGCACACTAATAAAGAAATTGTAGTCTCTCTGTCATGTCTTTCTTTAGACAGTGCTTTCCATTGTTCGGTAAAGCCGGTGACAGATTCATATTTTGGAGAGCATGAAAAGTGATTGTTGAGTCGTTATTTGGACAACTTCTGGCTGTAATTGCTGAGGTTCAGACGTTTTATTGCGCAAAATAGACTTGATTTAGGGGCACCTTTTTTCCCTACGCTAAAATGTTTGCACAAAGAAGTTTATTTCAGGCTGTTGTCTGGTTCTGTGGATTTTTGTCCTTGTACTTTTCTTCTGTAGGTGATGGAATCAGAGCAGAGCAGTTTAAACCAGAGTTTGAGAGCCTCTCAGCCGTTATTGTGTCCAGGTTATTGGCCTCAGTTTGGGCTGGTCACCTTTCACCCAGACCCTTGCTGACAGCTGGAGAGGACAAAAGGGCGGCTCAAGAGGGCTCCGTAAAAGGACTACTGTCTCATGGTCTGGGGTAGAGGGGGATGGGTTATATCGAGAAGGAACAAGCTAAAGTAGAACCTTCTAGCCCTGATAGTGTTGGGCATCTTTTGAATGTTACCAATTACAATTCCATAAAGGTTAAACGAAAACTGTGTTCTGAATATTCAGAACATGTCCCAGCAGCACCGGGAGTAAAATGTGAACCAAAACGTTAAATATTTGTACGGAGAACACAGGTTTGGTTCCAGATTTCTCTCCGATGCCTCCAGCCGTTGCTTAAATTTGTGAAACTCCATTAGCAGCTCCTGATTTAATTTAATGAAGGGCTGACTGAGTCAAACCAGGTTTCTGATGGAAACTACAAGTAATGCTGGGCTTCCACAAGGAACACACTGATATACTGAACATAAAATCACTGTTTACCGAATAAGTTTACTTGTATTTATTCTTTTTAGTTATATTTAGTATACTTAGCAAGATTAAAGTGGAAAAAAAGCACTCACTGCTCATCTTTGCAGTTGCTAAGACAGTACTATACTAAAAAGAGTGAGGAGTAATTATGTTTTATAACAGTGTTTACATACTACATCAAACACTTTATTTAAAGTGTACCCAAAATAAAAGTTTACCTTTTTTTTTTTTTTAACTGGTTAGTTCATGTCCCTGCTCATTTTAAACATCATATAATTAAAAAGGCAGATTTTTCCCCTGTAATCTTTTGTCAGAATGTAATGATGGCTACCGTTGCTGTGCACTGGGGAAAAATACAGCCTTGGTGTTAAAGCAGTGGAGGTAAAGTTGCACAAATATTAATATGTTGATGAATGACCTTTTCACCTAAAGCAGGTCCTGAAAAACAGCCACACGTGTGTATATATAGTGTTTAGGAAATGAGAAGCAGAGCCTAAAAAAGGGTACCAGGCATTTTCTTAGCGATTCTAATGTGGAACCTATTTTCGATTCCCAACCCCACAAATAAATCCAGAGAAAGACCTTTGCAGCAATTGAATAGTCTTTGTGTGAGGAAACTATGTGTTTGGTTTGTGGGGGTGTCATGATGCTGGGCCAGCATCATGATTACTATCAGGCCTTGATGATGGACCATAGCTTTGTCCATCGGTCAAACCCCTGGTGCGTAGTTGGACCCTGTGAGGTTTGGATGTACTTTTCAAGCTTTGTTTGTTTCCATAGGCGATGTAGGAATGCAGGCTGATGCTCAGCACAGACTCACAGGCTGGCCACCTGTCGTCAAGGGAAGGGGGAGACACTCCCAGGCTGCTTTTTGGGGGAAGTGCGTTGTTGTTGTAGTCTGGGTCACATTAGCTCGTGTACTGCGTGTGGCAGTTCTTTCGTCTTTCAGCAGTACTTACATGCCTTATGTAGTTCAGTTCTCTGTTAGAAATGAATTTTCTGTATGTAATTACATGCATTATGTAGTTTACTTCTTTGTTAAAAATGAATTTAAATGTAATATCAATACTAAAATATACCCTTTTGCTTGTCAAGTACTAAAACACCACCAGGTCTTTTGAATTCAGAACTGTTATACTCTAGTAGGAATGGGCAGTAGGCCTACTGATACAATTCAGTATGAGTAACACTCTATTTGCAACAATGGTGATGGACAACTAACTTCAGAATCAGAATCAGAAAATGTTCTTGGTCCCAGAGGAAATAACTTATTTCAGGACTACATAGACACACAGAGACAAGAACAATATAAAGTATAAAGTCTAAATAAATCCAATAAAAGTCTGCAGAAAAAAAACTCAATATGAAAATACACTACGGTGTGTATATACACAGATACTGTGTATAAATACTATAGATAAGTAACTTACAGTTAAGTGAAATTGCTTATAACAAATGATGCTTAGGACTATGTTATTGCATTAAGTAGAGATCAGTAATATGTAAGTAATATTGACAGTAGTGATATATTCACATTGTAAGACTATTGCACATAATAATAAGATATTGCATAATGAAATGGTTCAGCACCCATTTCACGTGACAGTGCACATGATAAGACTATTGCACAGAATAAGAAATTGCACGTAATGATAATGTTCTTTCACTCGATTAGAAATTGCACAATATTGCACATGGTAGACTATTGCACATCACAGTAAGATTATAATGCACATAATGATTTAAATCCAATAAAAAGTGCACAACAAAGTAGCAGCAGGTTATTGCACAGTTTACTGTGTGGATGCGTGACAGGGAGACAAATTTTCGAGTCTGATGGTGGTGGGAAGGAAGGATGGAGTTTTTTATGCTGGTGAGTCTGTGGCTAAAAGTGGTTCTCAGTTCATCCAGCACACTGGAGCAGGTGATCACTTGATGGCAATGCTTTAAATATAATGGTACGTTCTCAGTGCGCTGTGTCCCAAAATTTGTGTCCCATACTGTTATGCTAATGGTTTATTGAGTCAAGTTGTGTTCACCTTCTCACAGTTCAGTCCTCGGTTTCTGAGCCACGGTTAGGTGTGCATCATGGTTCAGCAGGGAAAAACAGTGTTGGTGTTTGGGTTGCGCGCAGAGGTCTGTGTCTCGGCCATGTCTCAGGCCGTGAAGTCGAGGAGCGGGGCACAGTATGAAGTTATTCAAATTAGGTACGCATTTGCGCTATGAATACTGAAAAACTGACGCACATTTGTGTACCACATAGAATAGTATTTTGTTAGGGATACAACTTTTCTGCATGTTGGTTTTGGCAAATAAATGTTTTAAAAAATGATCTGCTTTGAACAGTTTGATTATATCTGACTGGTATTTCATTCCAGTATTTGATGACGTGTTTATTGTACTGCCGAAGAGTATAACGTTTAGATTTTGCTAGGCTTGCATGCTAAACTCTTATGTATCAAGATTCGTTTTACCACATTCGTGACCGTTCTGAAATAAAAGTAATTTTCTCTGTAATGCTCATTCAGGCAGATGTACATGTTATAAATATTTCTGCATCAGGATCAGTAGGATCAGTGGCATGTATGGCTTGTTGTTAATCAGTGCAACTAAAAATTAGTGCTGTTGTGTGACATCAGCACGAGTTAACTGCTATAGATGATCTGTCATCAAGAACTAGACTCTTGTCTACTTTTGTTTCCTAAACCACTCATGATTTCATCATCTGCAGACGGCAGATGAAGAGATTAAGAAACTTCCAGACACTGTGCACTGATCTTGGATCCTTTCTCAGAATCTGTGTGGTGTGGGGAGGGCTTCATGTTGAGAATACAGCTCAGCAATTGGTGTCTTAACGTGTGTCATGTGCTGATCTCAGTTTCATAGTAACAGCCCAGTGCTGCCTTCAGCTTGGTGTCCAATAGGAGAGCTGTTTTTGCTGCTAGGAGTGAAAATGACCAATGAGGTGTTTCTTGTTGTGTGTGTGTGTGTGTGTGTGTGTGTGTGTGTGTGTGTGTGTGTGTGCTTTCTCAGCTGAAATTTGCCCACTGTCTGTCTTGATAATAGCCTAAGCGTCAACCCCTTATTTCAGAGCAACACATTTGGACGTGCTTCTCTTATTTGTTTTAGCAGACCTAACTATTATCAAGATTTAATCCACATGGCTAAAGCTCCGTCTTCGAGCTCTTCAAATAAAACCTAACAACAGTTTTGGCTGAATAACAGTCATTAGCCAGAAAGTGCACTTTGTTAACATGTGTGTCTCTCTCCCGTAGCTGGCCTGCTGCTGTGGTTCAGACGCCTGCTCGCTCTGCTGCGGCTGCTGTCCCAAGATCAAGCAGTCCACGGGCACGCGCTTCATGTACGCTCTTTACTTCATGCTGGTCACCGTCATCTGCGTCATCATGATGTCGCCCACCGTGGATGCGGAAATGCGGAAACACGTGAGTTTTCATCGCTCCTGTTATTTTGGGGCTGTTGACTGCTAACCTAAGACGCCCTGTCCTCCTGCTGAACCTTCCACAGTGGCCACTTTATTCCACTGCACATTCAAAAGCAAGGATGAACACGAACTGGAGCTGAAGGAATGTCCTGCTGTAGCTCTGGTTTGCTGGTTATGTTAGCTTAATTGTAGTTTTTTTGGCACAAATGTCACACAGAATCACACACAGGACCACGTTTTACAATGTTTCTCCTGAAGACTTATCTGTTCAGAGACCATCTCCTCTCCTAATGCACTCCTAATCTGTCTTCTTCCACTACTCTCTACATAAAGATGTAGCTCTTCGTACTCTCCGCTGGTTCTCACACTGTCCTGAAACTTGAGCATTTCCTCGTATTGTAAGTTCTGTTCTTTGGAGGCCATCATAAAGGCTACTAATAGTGTTCATTTTTATGTAGTCAATACCATGTTAGTGAATTCTTTACAAAGTAGGTTAATAATTTTAAAAAAATAGACCAACACAACATTCTACTTTACATTTTGGTGCACTTGTTGGTAATATAATCGTTGTATATCTTGTAATTGGAAGTGGTGTGAAAATAGGTCAGGTCAGGTGTGAAAATATTTGTTGTGTGGAGGCCATCATAAATGCTGATGGTGATATAATAGTGCCTTAATTTTCATCTGGAAGTGTAAAGATTAACTAAATTGGCTTCAGCTACATAAGAGACCTAGATCATCATTAGGTCCTGATGATGAACAAGTACCAAAAGCCATACAAATGGACCATTTGGTCTGATGAGTAATGGAAAAGCCCAGTTCCAGTTTTCTGACCTCAGACATTTTGGTACGTTGTGCAGTGGAAAAGTAGCGAAGGCGGTCAGCCAAGGCTTGTTGACCATGTCTGTACTTTCTGTGTTCACTGCGCTAGTTTTGCTCTGGAGTCTAATGTATTTAACAAAAAACGGAAAAACTCTCAGAGCTTTTCTCAGAAGCATCTTAGCACAAAGATGTTTTTTTGGTGGTAGAATGAGCATCACATACAACACTCTCTCTCCCAGGTAAGATGTTCTTTAACACTAAGAAGCTTCTGAGAAAAGCTCTGTTTGAGAGTTTTTCCGTTTCTCGTTAAAGACTAAAAGTCCTTCCCTGACCCAAAAGAGTAAAGACAGCAGTCGTGATGTCTCGGGGGGGTTTTTCTGCGTTGACTTTATAGATAACAGTGTATGATACAGTGTCAGAAACCTCATAAGCATGGATTTGAGATTACTTAATAAATTTAGCATGGTTGAAAGTATACATTCGGCACAGTGTACATGAGGTATATTCTTCCTTTGGCTGTCAGCTACATTAGCCTAACCAGACATGTCTTTGCTGATTCACTATTTTTGTGTTCAAAGGAAAATAGTTTTTACCGTTTTTTTTTTTTTTCCATTTGTTTTTAATTTTTTTTTTTAACCAGAGTTCTTCAACAGACAAATTGTGGGTGGTGGCTGTTTTTCTGAACAGAGTTATTCCTCTGCCTTTTTTTTTCTTTTTTACATTTTCCTTTTCAACAGGAGAAGAGTAAACTTCAGTAAACTTCAGTGTTTCGTGCCAGATAAAGTCATTCCCCATTCTTTTGAAAAAGGAAACACTCTTTCTGTCCCTTAAATAAAAATATGTTCGGAGCCCTTTTCCGCCGCAGGATACGTTTTCTTCAGGGTTTAAATACAGTGTTGATACAGATGGCATGTAAAGCACTCTGCTGCTGACGGAGACAGCCTTCAGTCGTATGAAGCCATTATCTGCAGTCAGGCAGCATGTTTGTCCAAACCACAAAAGTCCACCACATAATGATACATCCCTGCAGGGAACTAAAAGGCATGCTGAAGCTCAATAAACCATTAGCATAACAGTATGGGACACAAATTTTGGGACACAGCGCACAGAGAACGGACGGTTAGACTGCTTATTATTTTTAAGAGTCTTCCATCTATACTGGCAATAAGTGCCAGCTATGGAGATGGTCAGTCCTGGAATGCTGTAGCAGGGTGTGTAATGTGGACCCAGCCATTGTGTTCTGGCCAAGCCTTTCTTTTTGTCTCACTGCTGGCCTGTTGACTCCCTGCTGTGTAAATGTCATGTGAGAACAAGAGGAAAAAAAAGAGCCAAGTCCCAGCAAGGCCGCCCCTCAGAAAAGCCTCAAAAGAGCTCAGCTTCAAACTCAAAATGAAGAAGAAAGAAGGGCTAGATGGGCCTTGTGAAGGTCTGTTTAGTGTGTTCAAAGTATTTCACTTTTTCACGTCAGGGCAGGTATTTATATACCTTACTTTGTGAAATAACATTAAGATCAGAATATGAAAGTCCACGGGTCGCTATTGATTTATTAATAATGGAGATTATTTTATATTATTTTAATATAGTACATTTTTAAAAATCTGGATTATTCATTTATTGCCTTTTCCAAAAGATTCCGAGTTGGATATAAGATTCAAGATTCTAAAACAATTAATCAGAAGTAGTTAAGTAAACTACCAGGAAGAAATAAAATGGCTTTATAACAAAATGTCCATAATAACCAATACAATTTTGTCGACAGGTATTTCCTTTTTTCATTTATATGTTCAAAGCATCACTTCTTTTTATTAGAAATATTTAGCAGACTACTTCAAACAACAAATAGTACAACACTTATTATAGCTTTTACTGATCATCTGCAATCATTTTAAAATTATGAGCAGGCTTAAGACAGACGCATGATGTTTGCTGTCTTTTCAGCTTGGGTAGCTTAGCTCTTCATTAGCTGTACCTCAGTTTGAAAAACATTTAATTTTGTGTTGAATTTTTCCTGATCATTAAGAGCAAGTAACAAGTTGCTAATAATGTCATTCTGCATTTATCTTATTGTTTTTATGGAAAAAAACAGAAAAAAAGACTTTTCACTGCTCTTCACATCTACAGGCCACATTTTAATCTATTATTCGTTTATTATTCGCTTGCATGATTTATTTATTTTCTGCTGCCCTAGTGGAAACAAAGGGATGTAAAGGGGGAGGGGGGGGGGTTAATTTGCCTCTGTTTCTTTCTGTAAAACAGAGCAATACAAAAAGTTGTAAAATGCATCATCATCAGGCAGATTTAAACTACTTAATATTTATTTTTAATTCAGAATCGAATGCTGGGATTATTGTGAAAGCCCTAGTTCTGCAAGGACAGATGAGAACACAGGAGAATCCTCACCAGCACTACTATGGAAAACAACCCGCTCCAGAAATAATGGCTAACTCTCAAAATAACTTTAAAGGCCCTCTTGCATAGTAAAATCGTTCATGCGTGGAAGTCTAAATTGAAACTAAATATACAATTAAGACCATTTCTTGCCCTCTTCTTAAAGATGATTTCAGAAACCGCAAAGAAAAAACCCCCGAAAATATAGGCTTACACCCAGCTTCGATTTTTATATACAGAGCAGAAATTGTTCTCTGCAAAGAGAAACCGTCTGAACAGTTGCCACTGTTGGAGAAAATTTACGTTTTCATCATTGTTAATCATTTATTCTTTTATTTTAATCATTTATTCTTTCATTTGTTCATCACTTAATTCTTTAAGTAGCTTATTGAGTTATGTGTAGTTTTCCGCAAGGCTGCTCTGTCTCCAGGGACAGAGAATTACACATAACAAGAGGGAACTTGTTGTAAGATACATTGTTTCTGGAAGGTCATTCTTCGGACTTAACGTCCGGGGCGACGGCAAAATATTCGCACCTGGACCAGGCACTGATAGAAGCTTCCTGACTTCCAATTATGGAGAGGGTCCCGGGGAGTTGGCTTTACAGAAAACACAAGGCAACAGATTCCTATAAGAAGGAATCTGAATTTCTGTCGGACAGACTGAATCTGGACTTGTGCCTGAAAGGGACTGCCCCTGTAGGCTTGGCACAGATTCGGGTCTCTGCTTGCAAGTGAATAAACTCTTTCTGATTATTTCGAGCAAAGCAGTTTCTTTGTCCTTTTTTGGATCGCTTTTCTCACCCGTGTCAGCTTTTTCAGCGACACCACTTTGTATGTCATTCACGGTGATGCATAGTATTACTGGAAGTCCCTGATCAAACTGAAGGTCATTATTTATTCATCCCCATTCTTGTTTACAAGTCAAAACGAGTCTCGTTTGCTGTGAGACGTCCTAGTGCTTTGTGTGCTGGAAAATGTTCTCCTGTCTAAATAGGAACCCTGAAGGTTAAATGGTCACATAACCTCTCATCCTTTATCTTACATCAGTTTCCGCTACATGCTTTAGAAGATCAGTGACTCATTCGTTTAAACCTAAAACAGTCCTGTGACTGCTTATGTCAGCACTGGTTAAAGTCTGGCTTGACGTCAGTTCATTGAATGAAGCTGTGTGTAAACTAAACCTTAAACATTGTTCTTGTTGGTTTTATTGCAAATTGTTTTTATCAGTTGCAACAAGAGCATTGCAGAGGACCCTTTTTGTCGCAGTGAGCTGTAAAGATTGTGTGCTCCAAACTTATTTGGCTTATTTGAGCAAGTAACTTTCAAACACTCGTTCTGTTTTTTGTTCTGTTTTGCCCAAGCCCTTTTAGTGATCCTTGTAAACCGTAATTCTGTCTCTGCATTCTGTTTTAGATTCCATTCTACTCTGACATGTGTGAAAAGCTGAGTGTGGGCGAGAACTGCAATGCCCTGGTGGGCTATTCTGCTGTGTACAAAGTCTGCTTTGGCATGGCCTGCTTCTTCTTCTTCTTCTGTATGTTCACCATACGAGTGCGAACCAGCACAGGGTGCCGGGCTGCCATCCACAACGGGTACGTCATAGCATCCGTCACTTTCTGTCCTTTCTGGTACAATTTTAAATACTCCTAAACCAGTGGTTTTACTTTCCAAGCGCAGTCAGGCAGTGTTTATGATCAGACTAGGCTACATGTCCTACAACAGTAAGAGGCGACTTTCTATTTAGCACAAATACTTAATTGTCCTATAGCATTTTAGTACAGCAACATTCATATAAATCATTGAGTTCAAATAAAGTTTCAGTCCTGGTCAGCCAAAATAAAAAGATTGAATTGCAGATTCTAATCTTGGCCAGTTCTGATCATGCGTACCTAATCAGAACTATTCGTGTTTCTCATATTTTTCAGGCTCCAGATGGACTCAGATTTTGTTTTCTGGTTTTTCATGGCCTGTCTCCCAATTTCCTTTCCACCTGCTTTATTTTTTTAAAAATTTTTTTCCTTAAGGTTACAGTAAGCCTTGCAGTGTGAGTCAGATTTGACACCATACTCAAAATATTCAGGGTTTTACCTCCCCCGGCTTGCTTTGTCTGTAAACTCGTCTTGTTTCCCCATGCCTTTTCTCCCTGGGCCCCCTTCTCTGTGCGGTGGATTATGCAGCTATCCCAGGTCCTCCTGAGGTCTGCAAGGCTGTGTATCGTTTGGCTGCCTGCCTTCATCCAGCTCCCCATGTGTTCTGTTCTGTTGCATGCTCCTCCTTAAACTCTATTATCCGCCCACTCCTGTTGCACTGAATAGGGGTATTAATTAAAAGCCCTGTCCGGAGGAAATTGCATCAGGAGGTGAGCTTTATTCTCCTTGAGCGCGGTGGTTTAGCCCCTGATGAGAGCACTTCACGTTGCAATAATCAGATCTTTGTGTTGTATGCAAATGGTGTGGAGAAAGAAGGGCCTGGTATGGCAGAGCAGAAGTGGAGGAATGCACACTGCCTCAACTCAGGCCTCCAGAGCTGAACCAGGCCAAAGGCAAAAAATAAAACACATATTTTTCAGCTTCCCCCGGTTGTTCTTTCAGTGAAACACTACGCTTGTAAATGCCCAGAACAACTTCATTTTTGCATCCTGTTTTATGTGGAAAAAGACTTCCTGTTTACTATGCTAGTATATCTTCGTTAAGTAAGAACAGGCAGTTTGAGTTGTGAAGTAACTTGCGCTGGTGGCTTGAGACCAAGCCTGGGCCAAGACCACTCGGAGTGTTTGCCTTAATTTCTGATTTAGTTCTCATTTTCTTTTTCCCGTTCAGATTCTGGTTCTTTAAGTTCTTGGCTTTGCTGGCCTGCTGTGCAGGAGGCTTCTTCCTACCAAATGAAGAAACATTTCTTGAAGGTACAGTACACTTTTCCCTCTTCTTTTCCACTTGATCTCTTCTCTTTTTGCTACACCTCCTCATTTTACAGAGCTGTTGTTGGCTTGATTCTTTTCTTTGAAGAAAAGAACTGATGTGTGCAAAATAAGTTGTAATAAGTGATACTTAGGGTCCTAGAAAGAGTTTCATAAAGCCCTTTCAGGGGTGTATGATCTTGAACGAGCCCTACCCTTAGAACAAGAAGTTACTTGTTTTTTGAGGATCTCAAACTGTTTCACAATGTTTATATAATTGAAGCTTTTTGTTTGGTATAATAGACTATCATTGCTATTGTATTGTTAGCTACTGGAAAAGTCATTGGCCTCAAATCCTTCAAATTTTGACACATCAAAACACCCATGGAAATACTCATGTCGGGCAAAACGATCACACAACACTGTAAAAATGGTGATTGGTTAGAGGCATAATTTGCTTATTGCAATTTTTTTTGTGATAGAGAACTAGACAACAACAGTCAATATAGCATTAATGATTTATCTATTTATTTATTAAGAATGATTTATCAGGCAGTTGTAGCATATTGGACCATGACTCGGTCCAAGACAATGGTAAAATTTTGGAGAGTAACGATTGAACAAACATGTGGAAAAGCTTAGGAGCATGGATTCTGTATTAGCATGTTACTTTCCCAGACATTATTTGGCACCACTGTCTTTTGTGCTGCATAGGACATCTGCAGGCCAGCAGGAGATCCTCTACTGTCCTGCGTTTACTACTTTGAGTCATAAACGGTGTCACTCACTTGTGTCTCTGTGAATTATGTGGCAACTTGTACATTTTATCGTTTCGTTTCTGCCAAGAGAGCCAGGCAGTCGTCTGGAGACGTGCCATCAGCACAGAGAGACGTTGTTTGTCTCGGTCAGAGAAATAAAGGATCTGTTTAGAATGACGTCTCAATGTGCCCCCCCACCCCACCTTCCTCTCTCGTCCCACTCCCTGTATCTCCTTCTGTCTCTCTCTCTCTCTCTTTCTCTCTTTCCTTTTCACTCACTCACACACTTATTCACTGTCACTTATTCTGTCTTTTCTCCTGCTCTCTTATCTCTCCTTCTCTCACTCTCGCTGGCTCCCCCTGCTTCCCTCTTCTCTATCTCTTTTTTTTTCTCTGACTTCTTTTTGTTCTCTTTTTTTAAGTTCTCTCTCTCCCTTTCTCTCTCTCTCTCTCTCTCTCCCTCTCCCTCTCCCTCTCCCTTTCTCTCTCTCTCCCTCTCTCTCTCTCTCTCTCTCTCTCTCTCTGTCCCCCCTCCCTTGCTCATACTCTTACTCTCTCACTGATCGTCTTTTCTCCAACTCTCTGATCTCTCTCTTTCTCTCACTCTCTCTTTGCTTCTCTCCTCTTTATCTGTATTTTCTCTCTTGCTTTCTTTTTTATTCTCTTTTCTTTCTGCTTTCTCTTTTCTCTTTCTCTCTTTCTCTTTTTCTTTGTCCCTCACTCACACCCTCTCTCTCTCTCTCTCTCTCTCGCTCTCTCTCGCTCTCTCTCGCTCTCTCTCGCTCTCTCTCTCTCTCTCTCTCTCTCTCTCTCTCTCTCTCTCTCCACCCTAATTTGGCCTAGTGGGATGTTTCGCAAATGTTTGTTTTTTCACTTCTTGGAATTGAGGCCCAGCGTCCAGCTTCACTTAACATACAGCTGTGTCTCAACTAGAGAGAGAGAAAGATGGGGGGGGGGAGAGAGAAGAATCCACATTTGGTTCACATTAGGGTGTGTCTCTAACACACACACCACTAAGAGCATCAGATGTTTTCTGAACGAAATGCCTGTTTAAAATGAGGATTACCCAAGGAAGTTCTTCTTCTTCTCCATTCTTCTCTTTGTTTCGCTTCTCATATCCACTTATTGTGTTCTCCTCTCTTCTCTTCCTCAACAGAGAAGAGGAGAGAAAGAACCGAAAGTTGTTTAACTCCTGAAGGACTGAGAGTGTCTGTGTTACGCGATATTACTATCACAAATATAATTATTATAATACAATATAATAAAAGGTGTCTTCTGATTCTTAAAAATATGTTTGTGCTATGAAATTTGCAGAGAGAAAGAACAAAGACAGAGAATAACAAAATAGAGAGGAGAGAAAGAAAAGCAAAAAAGAAAGAGATGGAGCATTTGGAAAGAAGGCTAGAAAGAAAGAGACAGTGAAACACAAGACAGAGGGAAGAAGAGAGAGATGAGAGAAAGAGACAGAAAGAAAAGAGAGTGAGGGAAAAGGAAAGGGAGAGAGAGAGAGAGAGAGAGACAGAGAGAGAGAGGGAGAGAGAGAGACAGAGAGAGAGGGAGAGAGAGAGGGAGAGAGAGAGGGAGAGAGAGAGACAGAGAGAGAGAGAAAGAGAGATAGAGACAGAGAGAGAGAGAGAGAGAGAGAGACACACACAGAGAGAGACAGAGAGAGGGAGAGAGAGCTTTGCACAGATGCTGAAGCTGCTAATCAATATTTATAATCAGTGACAGGGCAGAGAGAGAGTGAGAGAGAGAGATACAGAGAGAGAGAGAGAGAGAGAGAGAGAGAGAGAGAGAGGGTGGTACACTGGTGCAGTGGTCAGGACCGGGTGGCTGGGGGTCTTTCTCTCTCTCTCTCTCTCTCTCTCTGTCTCTCTCTCTCTCTCTCTATGTCTCCGGTTTCCTCCCACAGTCCTACGACCTGCACGTGGAGATGCTAAATTGCCACAGCTGTGAATGTGTGTGTGTTTCAAGTACCACATGTAGTGAAATCTGAACCCCTAAGACTGTGCAATAAATGTATCAAATAATTTAAATGGCATTAAAGAGAACTTTGAGGCTAAACTAAAATAATAAAAATATTCAGAAAAAAATGTTATTTCAAATAAACCAAGGCTACAAAAATGAATAGACCAGAATATCTGTGTTCTATAAAGTGCAGTGTGTGTGTGTGTGTTTGTGTGTGTGTGTGTGTCTTCCCTGTGATGGACTGGTGACCTGTCCAGGGTGTTTCCCCCCCTGACTGCTGGGATAAGCAGCTTAGAAAATGAATGAATGAAGAGAGAGAGAGAGAGAGAGAGACAGATGTTTGTAATGATGTCAGTTCTAATACGGCACAGGAAGTGGCGTCTTTATTGTTATTGATTAGGCCACCTTCTTATTGATGAATTTAATATCGCCCACTCGTTTGTCAGCATGTCATCACTTCCACACTAACACACTCACACACTCACAAACACACACACACACACACACACAGGGATCAGCCTGCTTTCTCACACTGTACCACTCTATTCTCCATACACACATTACGGCCTGCTCGTCGCTTTGGTCACATAAATCACGGGTCCAGTTCCAGCTGCCGCGCTGCACGGCTGAATAATGTACTTTTCTCTCAGCGGTGATTCGTTATCCTGCAAAACTCTCGCAGCTGTCCGAATATGACAGAGATTAATAACCAGCGTTACAGCATCAGTCATGCAGACAGAATATGATAATTATGTAATGTTCTGTATATTAAAGCAGTCTCTTATTAACAAGAAGAGCAGCACAACTGTCATATGAGCTTATGTGCTGATTGATTACACACACACACACACACACACACACACACACACACACACACACACACACACACACAGTTAACTTACAGGTTTGTTTAAATGATTGATTTGTTCAGAATTGATGCTCTGTTTTATTATACGGTCTCTTTTGGGTAGACAATATGTACAAAATATTTATTTTAGCCATTTTAACACTACAAAGCCAACTGCGACTGTAACCCTGATGGTTAGAGTGAGGTCTTTAGTTTGGGCCATAAATCACAAAAAATGCAGGAAAAATCATTTCTGGTGCTTCTATGGGATTCTAATAATATTTTAGCATTAAGTTAATGCTATTGCACATGGACACTTTTTGGAGGTTGCATTTCTACAGTGACTCCTTCAGTAAAGGGTCCTACTATTGAGCTGCTGCTGTTCACCATCTGACACCCCCACTGATTAGACTACTGACTATTGGCAGGTCTTCAGTCCACCTCCTGAAGGCCTGACCAATAGAAGAGCTTGCTTGCATACCACATAGAAAAAAATTCAAAATTTCTGTTTGTCAGTAAAGAAATATGTACTTCATCATTTCCAGCCAAAAAAGTCATGAAAAAGAATTATGGCACTACGGTACCTGTAGAGTTTAAATTAGAAAGGTTAAGATAATGTTAGCTGCATCTACATAGAGGCCACAGAGGAAGATTTCTGACTGGATAATTTTCTGTTTAATTTAATACAGGTTGTAAATGCAGGTTCAATGAAAATGTGATTCTATTCAATGTAAATTATAAATTTATAATTCACATAAATCAATAGGCCTTTTCTTAAGGCCTAGCGGGCCCTGAGGGTTTTCTCATAAGGGAAAGGGACATGGTGGAGATGACTGTCCGTTATTTTTAACCAAAATAAATGACTTTTGTTGGATTATATGAAAACCAAACAAATATCAAAAACAAATCTTGTCAGACACAAGGGAGGCCTCTTCTCATCCAGCATTTCTTTTGATATGAAGGGTACTGATAGTACTTTTTGTCCACTTGGTGTATGTCCATAGTCTCTGTTCTTCAGTGAAGGCTTTAGATGCTGCACCATTGCTGTGAGGATTTGACTGCAGTCATTAGAGCTTTAGTGAGGTCAGGTACTGATATTGGATGATCTCATCTCAAACTCATCCCAGAGATACTGGATGGAGCTCAATCATCCCAGGGAATGCACAGCCCAGTAGTGGGGACTGGATATTCCTATAATCTGTTTTTGGCACTTGGCATAGTGACTTTAGGCTTAAACTGTTCCAGAGTGTTCCACTGGGAATGCTTTTCTATGAACGACTCTATCAGCGATGGGTGCCCTTTAAAGTGAAATTTGACTGAATGGTGGTGAATGGAACCGGTCGCCTAAAGAGTTTAATGCCTCTAAAAGCTCCCTCACAAAGCGTCATTACATGAAATGATTACAGATACAATGCCTGATGTCTGAGACGTTGTTTTATTGTAGTTTTAAGAACATTTTGTCCTAAAATCAATTTTAAATCAGTTAGTGGTGGAGGGATAAATGCTAGTGTGAGACTAAATAGTTCCTAAAGAAAAATGTATTTTGTTCAGATTTAACACTAGTTTACCATTATAAACACTCAGAAGATACATGCAGGCTCTCAGGTGGATTTTGACAGCAAATAAAACGTCTATTTTTTATAGCTGACATCATGACCTCTGGTTCCATTCACCACCATTGTAATACATGTTGGAGCCCTTTCACACCAACCACTCTGAATGACTTTTGAAAAGAAACATTTGTAAATCAGTGGAATTCTCCTTTAAAGCAGTTGAATTCACTGATAATGAAAGGTGTGTGTGTGTGTATACTTTAAAACAGATATTGGTGTATTTAGCTTTTTCAAAAAAAAACCCCCAAAAAACATAATTAGTGGAACTGAAATAAAAAATAGTCAGTTAATTTTAGCAAACTCTACTGAGATGTCCGAAGTCTTCACAGGCATTCATGTAGTAATTTCTTTCTTATTTGCACTGTGTATTTCTGTGCCCTGCTGTGTGAAGGGATGAGTATGGGAGCAATGAGGAGGATGAAGAGTGGGAAGAGGTGTAAGCTCCACATCCCTCCAACAACACCCTATTTTCCTCTCCCTCAATCTCACACTCTCTCTCTCTCTTTCTCTCCTCCTCCTGCTGCTGCTCCTCCTCTCCCCTTCCCTTTAGTCCCGCAACCACACTATATTTCTACAAGAAATAATTGCTTTTGTCTGAAAGGAGTGAGAGGGTGGGGGTTGGGGGGAGGCTTAGGGAAGGAGGGGCTGCCTGTGTGTGTGAAGGGGGGCACACGAGGGACAACTGGACACCCCCCCCCCCATTTTAGTCCACTTGAGAATGTCATCTGCCCGAGAGAGAGAGAGAGAGAGAGAGAGAGAGAGAGAAAGAGAGAGAGAGAGAGAGTGTGTGTGTGTGTGTGTGTGAGGGGGCAATAATGGTGAACCATAGATAGATAGATAGATAGATAGATAGATAGATAGATAGATAGATAGATAGATAGATAGATAGATAGATAGATAGATGGATGAATGGATGGATCGACAGATGGATAGATTTGTTTAAAAATTTTGTAAAATTAAAAACTCAAAATAAAACTACAATGTCAGAATCAGAATCAGAAAGCTTCATTGATCCCCGAGGAAACTGCTTATGTTTCAACTGCACAGACACACAGCGACGAGAACAATATTGAATATAGTATAAAATCAAAATATAAAAAAAACAGTAAATGAATGCAGTAGCTTCTGTTCGCTAGATAGCAGTAACTGTTAGTGTCTGAGCAAACAATACAAGATACATTGTGCATTCGTAATGATTTCTGTAAACAATTTGTGTAGAAGTGCTGAGCTAACTTTAGCTAACCTCAACCCTAACCATATTCTTGACTTATCACAGAATTTGTTGAAACTGTGACTGTGTTATTTTTAGAAAGGGAGTGTGTGTGTACAAAGCTAACCCCAACCTTAAGCTAACCTGAAATCAGTGAATCATTTTTATAAATGGAACATTTACGTAAAAATGCTAAGAAAAAGGTTAATCACAATTCTAACTTCAATCAGCACAGAAATTGGTGCAATACCAGCACTGAGTTATAATGATTAGTGGAGCATTTGTGTAAAAATGTTATGCTAAATACTAACCTTAACGCTAGTCTTAACCATCACTGAACTTGATGAAACTCCAGGATTGTATTATTTCTAGAAAGGGAGTGTTTTTGTACAAATGCTAAACTAATGTTAACCTTAACTTTCATAAACTACTTCACCATTTTATAAACTTAAAGCTAACGCTTACCCTACACCTAACCCTAACCGTCATAGAATTTATGACAGGATGTGTTTGTACACACATACTGACACACTTGCAGAGTCCCTCACCTGTACTGAATAGAAGGTTGTTTTGGTCTTATATATTTTATATTATTTAAATAATAATATTTATATATTATACATCACAGATGGTACTGGGTAATAACAGACTAGAATGAGAGGTGAATAAATAAGTGGAGGAGTTGAAATTGTATTATTGCTCATTTCTGAAGCAGTACTTAGGATATTCTACAACTAGGCTAATCCATCTATTTCTTTGGCCATTAACAGAGGAAGGCAGTGGAATAATCAAAATTTTTTTTGGAAACTCCGTAGAGGGCTTCAGCTAATCATTAGCATGCAGCAGTGACAGGCCTTGTGTGGTTTATTGATTCATCGAGTGACCCAGCAAACCACAAACACTCTATAATATGCTACCACTAGTTTCCTTCATCTGCGAATAATGGTAGAAGCGAATGGAATTGATCCAATATTTCCCCCGATTGGAAACTCTGTGGAGGGTTTTAGCTAATCGTTAGCGTGCTGTAGAGACAGCCTATTTGTGATTTAGCCCCAGTAGCGCTTCCCCAGTGGGACCCTATAGAGCGTTTAGTATATGGATTTTTATATTTAAAAATCCATATAGACAATAATATTGTATGTAAGCATACACAAGCTGGTGGAGAAACACCTCCGTGGCTGTAAAGGTTTTAAACCAACCAGCTCGGTTGTGTCTCAAAATGAACTATGCAGTCTTTCATATTTATTCGAAGATTTCGGGCGCTCAGCCTTTCTGGAAGATGTGACATTAACTGCTTGTTTGATTTTGATAGCGTAGGAGTAAGCTAACTGCTAAACAACTGCCAAATGTATGCTAACCATTAGCACAAGGCTGAAAGATTGCAAGAATATTTTGGTACTAATTAACTTTTGTATTTTATTAACTATTAACCAATGGCAACAGTAACCTACAGCTTGAGTGGTTGTATCATAGTGTCGTCATTTGACCTCATTTCAGCACCCACAAGTCTGAGTTAGCTTGTAACATGTACGTAACATTTCTGACATTTTCACTGCTTAACAGCCTTGTAATTCATAGGCTAGGGGAGAGGGACTTGGGGATGTACCTTAACGCCATTAACACTTTAACTGATTGAAGACAGAAAGAAATGAATGCTCATGGGCATCTAAAGCTTCTCTGGCTGCTTGTGAAGGTATACAAAAATTAACAAAAATATTGTACATATATTGGGCTTGAAATTGCGTTCAAGTCCATGGCCGGAAATCTAGCACAAATAAGGAGGCAACTGGACCGCCTGTTTTTGTGTCTGATATGCACATCAGATGTAGCCTTGTGGCTAGGGTAAATTAGCATGATTAACTTAGCTTTTGTCTGAGCTTTTGTTTTGTCATGCGCCATGTTTGTTAGTGCCACTGGCCTCTCTACATCACAACTCAGATGTCACAGAAAATTTAGACTTTTCTTCTATGAGCAGCACCTAGCTGGCATGACAACAAGGGTCTGGAACTTGGAGAAAGAAATCAGTGCTCTTGAAACATTCCGACTTTGGGTGTGAATGATGAATTACGAGGGTTAAAAAGGTGGAACCATCCCAGTTCCCACATGTTCATGAAAGGAGCATCAGCACTAATGGTCCAGTGCGTTACTGGATCATTTCCAAATATACCTCTGAAGGGGACGTCACGCCCAGATTCAAGCAAATTTCTCAATGGGAAAAATGGAGAGTGTTTTGAAAAATCTTGGCTGTCACATCTTGTGATAAACATAAATGTTCCAAAGCCAATACATTTTGCTGTACAGACATTTTTCCTCTGAATGTCACTGGGTTTGAAAATGCTACTAGCAGGCTGACACTTCTGTCATAGACATTATAAAAGGAAAGACCTTTCACTGGTTCAACATGACGTCTGTTTGCAGGGAAGGGCGTCCCTCTTTAGTAAACAGAGCCAGTTATCTTGTAGGTAGGTCACAAGTGGGGAAATCCCACCCTTGTTGAAGAGATACGCGCAGTAGCCTAAACACACTACAATAAATTATTTGTGCATTTTTGAGCCATATGTACAAACCATTTACATTATTTTTTACATCCAATATGGTTTTAGACAGTAACTGTAGCTTTCAGTTTCAGATTTACAGGATCTCTCTCCATTCAAACAGATGCCTAGTCTCTCATCAGTTCAAATGGGTATGTTGCCAAGACAGCCACCAAATGGACAGACTTTGCTGCTGAGATCATAAGACCGGAAAGCTCACGAAAACACCTAACATAAACAAGCCAACTATAAGTGACGTGGAGGTTTAGCAATAGTAGCCTAGAGTGAGTTGCTGCTACTGTTGGATAACAGATTATTCCATGTATAATCTAATCTTCGCCCAATCCAGTCAAGACGGTCACGATTGTAAACCGTAAATACGATTGCTGGTCACTGATTCTTTGGTAGGAAACACAATGTTGATGCAAGAAAAAGACTATCAACCAGTGAGAGCTGAGCTGAATGGTACAGAATGAAACAGAATGGCACAGCGGCTAAATTGAGAGCTAGATGGAGAAATCTTTATCTAAAAGTGTGTGGTTAGATCTTGAGAATGACCAAAAAAATGAGTGAAAAATGGCACGGTGTGCCAGGAACCGTGCTGTAACTAAACCGTACTGCGACAGCACGGAAACTGTAGCATGCTTTATTTTCCAGTGAATCTCAGCCCTGTAATGGAGTCCATAGTGACATGGAAAGTTTTTCTGTCAGAACCACTTTTTATTGTGGTCTTCTAATTTTTTTTACTTGTTTGAGTTTTTTTTCTCTGTACTGTTTAGCCGTGCAATAAAAACCTAACCCAGCTAACTTGTTAGCGATGTCATGTTTCTCACAGCGTTAAAAACACCAACTGAAATGTATCTTCAGGCCTAGTGGGTAGGATACTTGCCTCTGTACCAAGAGGTAATGGGTTCGAATCCTAACTGCAGCATACCACCACTGGGTTCCTGAGCAAGACCCTTAACCCCAAGTTGCTCCAGGGAGACTGTCCCCTGTAGTTAGAGAATGGAAGTCGCTTTGGGTAAAAGCGTCTGATAAATGCCATAAATAATTTCCTCAGAGAACACAATAGTTGTTAACACTGTCAGGGGTTCATTGTAATTTCTACTTTATGCTTCAAAAACATGAATTAAGAAGATTATTTTTCATTTGGTGACTCATATAATAGGTCTAACAAATGTAATAGGGGCTCTTAAAAACTGAAATGAAACATTTTGTCTGCACCTTTAGGACTTTCTAGTAGAAATTCAGTGGATGGCTCTTGAATAGTGCATGGCATTATTTGTGGAGAATGGTTCATGGGAGTATTCTGTTCTTCAGCTGTTGTGGTGTTGTGACTGTCCTTTGCCAGATTATTTGTGTAGACCTGCCCGAGATAGATAACAGAGATGCCATATGATGCAAACAGTTCAAGTGAAAGAGCCACATGTGCTACTAAGAAGCCAAGGTTGGAACATTTGATTAATATTTAAAACATATGGGTATTATTCAAGACAGATATTGAGTGGGTCCCAGTTCTAAACAATAAAAAACAGAAAAGGCAAATGTGTTGTGTGCATTAGCTTAGTATTGCATCACTTTATCGCTATGTGCAAAATGGATGACACTTAATGTTGCTATGGCCTCAGCAACCACAAGGCAACATGTGTACTGAACTGTGTGCTTAGGCGATGACATCACACTACATTACACAGACCATCCCTTCCACATTTGAAAGGGGCAAATGAATGGAGGATGGAACATAAAGCAAGAGATTTACTCATGTCAGTTAACTTGGGAGTCACTATAATGAATCATTTGTCTCCTGTGGTATCTGAGTGTAAAACTGGTGCACTTTAATCTATGGCTTTATTAGAAATACAGCATAAAAAGAGGTTTTATATTTTCTACATTTCATAGCATTCTGCTGTATTGGGTTTGGTGTAGAGCCAGTCTAGTTTTCTGGCAGGATGCCAATTCAGAGTTGCTAGGTTCAATATTGCCAGATTTGCCTGTTCAATATTCTTGATTTTTCCAGTTTTTTCAGTATTCTAGCAATTAAAATTCATTTTAGATGACTTTGATTGTGTTTACTTCAGCAGTTCTTATATCAGAAAATGTACAATGATTAATATTAGTGATTGAACTGAAATGATTAATTTGAAAAAGGAAGATCTGCTACTTTGCACAGAATACCTGCAATCAGGCCTGAAAAGTGTTTTGGCTGCAGTCAGGCCTGAAGCACACTCGAAACCTTGTGAAAGGATTGTCTTTATATCATGCACATTGCCATCCTGTGTAATTGGGTTGAACTTGAATGTGAGTTCACAGAACCAGGACATTGTGTTTTACTGCTTTGTGCAGAGGGCTGGGCGCTTTACCGTCTTGAAACCTGATTATCCTTACTGAACAGTAATTTCATATGAAACCTTCCTCGGAAAGTGGGCAGGGGAGCCGGCCCTTGCCAAGGCGAATGAGAGGTCACTGTTTAGTTCTGTGTTAGGCTCTTGGCAAAGGGTGCAGTGATGATCTTGCCGACTCGGTTTTGTTTGCCGATCACATCCCCAGACATTGTTTACAGATGACCATCTGTTATTGGCACGGCTACACTATATTGTGTACATTTCAGCGGTCAGTTATAGTGAGGTCATGGAGACTGAAAAAAAGAAGAACAGCCCTGCTGTCTCCCGAGCCACAGGAAGTTGCTGGTATAAACACCTACTGCAGTCTACAGTGTGATGCAATGAAATAAACACCTGGGGATTTGCAGGATTAACAGCCGTCTCTGACACTTCAAAAGAAGTGAAATAAGGGATTTATTGAACTTTGGGCAGTAAAACTAAATTAGAAATTTGCACATGGATTTCTGCACTGATGAAAGGCGTTCATTATCTGAAATTGTACATGTTCTCATAATGGTATACAACGGAGGACATCTGGAAAAATGAAGAGAATTATTATCAGGATTTGAACAGATAATAAAGATATACAGAGACTAATGTTGTCTTAAAGTGCTATCAGAATTATTATAAAAATAAGCTCACATTTAGTACCAACTATAATACTGAGTTTCTAATTTGTTGAGGGAAGCATGGTTTAATTGTTTAGTTGTAGGTCATTCTACATTTTCCTAAATGTAAAACTTTTAGTAAACCAGAGACATTTGGTAAAAAAGCTTTCCAAGCACAATATTTCCATTTGTTACAATTTGCATCCATTCATTATCTGAGCCACTTATCCCTGTCAGGGTCACCGGAATCAATCCTGACTTTTACAACCCTAACGCGAAGTACGTGTGTAATAATGTACTCTGTACTGAAGTCACAATTTGATATTCAACAATAACAATAACAATATTTTGAATGAAATTTGATTACACAAATATATAGATTGTATTCATGTTATCTCTGCAGTGCATTATTATATTTTTGGACACAGTTTATTATACTATCCTGAGCACAAAGACTTTGTTTCAAGACAACACAGGCCACTTTGATATAGCAAAACAGCAGATTACAAAGACTTTATAACTTAGCTAAGACCAAGATTCAGCATGACTGGAACAGAAACATCTATCAAACCTGTGAAGGAAGTGTTGAATACAAAGAACTATTTTTATATAGCAGCCACATTATCTTTCCATTAACATTTGTTCAACAGAGGTTAGCCAGCAAGCTGGAAAGATTGCTCAACAGCATCCTGCTGAGAAACTGCTGTTCTGTATTTTCACAAATCGCCATTAAATGTTTTTTTAGTGTTTTTTTAGTTTTTAAGTGATTTAGACCTGTTTTAAGTGATTCAGAAAAGTTTAAAATTTGCCCTCTGGAAAGGGCAATGAAACTCAGAAGTACTGGCAGATAAGAATTCTGAAGCATACTTGTCTGGGAAGAGCTTTTCATCAGCTGCTTCCTCATGTCTTGTACTGCAAATGGAAAGAGACAAGAAACCCAGACTCCACAATCAGCCTTAGTCGCAGATTTAATTCTTCTTCACAAGTAGTCCTTTCAAATTCTGTTTCAGCAAGAACAGCAAGGTTTTTGTGTTATGCAAAGCAGCATGAATCCAAATGTTTTCTTTCTCTGACAATGGCTTTTATTTGGACAGTGTTTATATTAATTGTAGGCAAGGGTGAAACTTTATCAGAATAACATGCATCAATTTATTAGCAAACCAAATGGAAACTAAAGATGCGGAATTCCACTTCAGTGATTCATATGGCTATTACTGATGGAAACGCTTAGCTAAGGAGAACGATTTCTCCATATGGTCCATCAATTAGAAAAGGAAGGAATTGTGTACAATGTGGCGCTTAGTGAACTCAAGTGCACGGCTCTCCGAACAAGACCACTGGGATGGAAATAGTTTGGCTGACTGACACTTGTAATGGTGTAACAGCAGGACTCTAGAAAAGAAGGAGCTGGAAATAGAAATGGAGATGTTCACAAGATTCTAGCATCAAACGAATTTCACTCTTTTTTCTCAAGGTTGTACTAGAGATTATAATAGAGAGAGAAGAATACATTAGAAAAAGAGACAAAGAAAATGATATCCCTGACAGTAGACATTTACATTGTTCTTTACAGTATGAGCAAAACAGTCTGGGAGCTACAGCCACCAACAAGATCAGCCACATGTCGGATTCCTTGTGCCAGTTTCATAGCTCAAATGGATTGCGGTGCTATTGAACTGGGCCAACAGCCACCTAATTTCAATGACAATGGTATTTGTCAGCGTTTGTGAAAGGAGGTGTGTTCATGCAGTACATCTGTCTGGCAGGACTAGCTACACACAAGCTGAAATGATTCAAAGGTTTTCTGAAGGGAAAAGTGCTATGTAAAACAACTATTCACCTAAAACACTGAAAAAAGTGCAGCTTATCAATAGTAATGTAATTTCATTTTGTAATTCACTGAAATATTCCAATCTACTATGTCATACTATTATTATGCTGTCATACTGTTCTGACATTTTGGTTGTTTTCTTCATCATTTTGGTTTGTAACTGTGTAATTCTTATTATTATCATTATTATTATCATTATCATGATAACATGATACTTGAATGAGACATCACATACATCAAAATGGCACTCAAATATTTAAATGGTCATTTCAAATTCGAATAGTTGCTCTGACAATTCAGATGAGTTTAAAGTTTTTTACTTGCACTAAGAAAAGCAGTTTTTCTATGCAAGCAGTCTTGTATCAGCATCCATATTGTCCTGACACTGCAGTTCAGTGGTCACTAGCCCTCCCTTCCTCCTTACTTAGTGCTCCAGCCAATCAGGGGCTTCTACAGAAGTTCCCTATCCTTAGCAGGTGTTGCAGTACACCTTTAAGACTTCTCAGGAAGGTGTATCTCCAGGACCAGAGCCAGTGACCACTGCTGCAGGGGATCACTGTTCTCGGACTCTTGGACAGTTAAAGGGTTAAGTGGTCTTTTTCGCAGTCATGTTTAAGCTACTCACTCAAATCCAGCTTAGGTTTCAAATAGACTGCGTGTTTCCTTTGCCTTTTTATGTCCACAGCTGCAGTGATCTAAAGTAGCTCAGGAATAGAGCTCGATACTCGTCTCTACCCCAATTGACTCCATATAAGAGCACTGATGTGAATGGTTTCCTTTTTTCCCTCTTCTTTTTCGAATCAATTCAGTTTTTCTGTGGGTGCCGATTGCAAACCCCTCGAAGAGGCGTGGGGCTGGAGGGTTTAATTATAGGAACCTTTGAAGGGAGTGTTTAATTTTAAGCCTGCTTTGCAGCTGAATGAGAGTGTCACATATATTGGTTCATACTAGCAAGTTTGGCTGTCAACAATCTTGCGTGACTTAACACGCATGCCATTCAAATATTAGGTTTGCAGCAACTTTAATTCATTTAGCATTAGACGAAACCATTACACCTTCTGTTGTTTCTCTCTCTTTGCCCTTGTCCTGCCATTCCCATTGTTGTAATGTTGTAATGGCTGTATGTTCAATTTAATTATATTGGAACTATTTTCCATAATCAACATAATCTCTGATTAATTAACTTTGTTGACTAACACTCTATTATAGCTCGAGTAAGCATGAGTGCTGAAAAGGGCATTTATGGCTGAATGAGCTCTGAGTAGGAATGATGATAAATCTGGATGAGATGTAACCTGGTCCCCAAGAGGCAGTGTGTGACCTCTTTTCTGTAGCAATGTGTCATGGTATGCCTGTTAATGCAAGGAGCTTTGTACACTTGCTTGAGCTGATTGTGTGAGTATATTTGTGGGTGATTGTGCTTTCTTGCTTGCTTGTGTGAGTGTGTGTGATTATCATTCCTTAGAGCCACAGATGTCCTTATTGCTCGCTGCCCCGGAGTCTCTGGAGACCCCCAGGGTGTTTGAGATCCACTTTCAGCTGTGTAACTTGCTGTTGCAGAAAATCTCCATGCCACCCCCAATGGCCCATCTGGGTCCCATCGCCTGTCACTCTACTGATGTTTTGCTATCAAGCTTGAACGTGTGCGACCTGTGTGGTATAATCACTGCAATTAGAAATAATTACTCCTCAACCTGGTCTCATCTTGCTTTTGAGGTAATGAGAGTTGGCATCTGAGCATTGGGTGTGTGTATATGCACCAAATCACAGCCACTATCTGTTGACACCAAATACATTTGTGCAGTTGCTAGTCATTTTCTTTTCAGATCTTACTAGGGCTTTGCTGTAGCCATGGCTATATATGGAGATTTTCCCAGCTCCTGCCTAGCTCCCTGAACCCTCTTACTCATAACACATTCCCAGACTGAAGAAATTCTTTTTGGCGCTCCCCACCCGTCCGCTCCCCAAAACCGTACAGCAGATGCTCGTTGAACAAGCAGAGGGTAGTGATTTCATTGTGTTCCCATCAAGCGTGGCCGGGGCAGCTCTCGTTTGAAGGGCCCAAGGGTGACGTCATCTTACCAGCACCACCCCTTTCTCATCTCCACCCCTGGCAAAAGCTTTTGTTGACTGCATCCATGAAGCACGACTGGGAGAGGCATTGATTAGCCTTGGGCCAACAGTAGGAGTGATTTGTGGTTACAGTACAGATAAAGCCTGGGGCTCATCCACCACACTTTCAGAGTAGTTCTAAACATAGGTAGTAAACACATTTGCTTTCATGAAAGGCCAATATCGGATTTTTGGCTGACAACAATAACAAATATGTAATTGTAACTAACATAGGTAATAATAATCCGTAATTTTACCCTATTACATTTTATGACCAATTAAATCTACAATCCATATGTGAAGTTCAGTGACATAATTGACTAATTTCACATTGTATAACATTGTTAAGTTAGGCCTTGTTAAGATGGGAAGCTCATACCTGATTTTTCTGATTTTCTGATTTTAGCAGGACACATTTCCTGTAGTTTGAAAGGTAAAAACCACATTGAATCTTGTTCTAACTGGATTTCATCAGATTTCAATCTGATTCAAATGGGATCTCTGGAAATGCAACTTAGTATGACCAGTGAGATGGGATGGATGTATAATAAATGGATGGATAATAAAAGCTTTTACCAAATATGGGACTTTTACAGGGACTTTCAGAAAAGATTTTGAATCCTGTCTCTAAATATAACTGATAGAGCCTATTAGTGTTGTGGCTGACCATGTCAACCTACTGTGTCGTGTGTTAGTCATGTTCTAGTAACTAAAATGGGCAATAGCTTGTGAAATATATAATGACTGTTCTGGTAGTTATAGTCATTAAGAAATCATGCCTATCAAGACCCACAAAATACAAGTAAATGCAACTACAGTCTGGTCACTTCAAATCTGTGCACTAAAGCCTAAAAGTAAGATTTAAGAAAGAAATATTGCCGAGCAGTGTATGAGAAGCGTTGAGTGTAAACAGTTAGCAGAATTAGCAGAACTTTATTCGGTGAAACTCATAATGGTAGGTGACTAAAATTTCAGGAGCTTGTGCCATTTCTGCCTGAACCTCAAATCATCTGTGTGTAATTTGGTGATGTTCATCAACAAGTTCTGTTGACTACACATGATCCAGTATGTGCCCTAGCCAAAATAGGGCCCAAGTTCTAAATGAATTTTTATAGTTAATTAATTGTAATTAATGAATTGTTTAGTAATGTGAAAGTTTACCATAATCCTGTGAATAAAATGTAGCATACTTTTTACACCCTAATTTAGAGTAATACTCCAATCTTTAAGTTAAATAAAACATCATACATTTACAACAATTGAACAATTGCATTAATATCTGAAAATAATTATTAGGAATTATAATTAGGAATGTTTCATTTTAACACATTAGACATAATGTAACTTAGGCAATATTGTATTAGAGTGCAATAATAAGGTGACAGTTACCATATGATTTACTGGTAAGCTGTAATGTCATGTTCATTTCTACAATCCAAGACTATTTTAACTTGGAACATGAGGCTGCTTGTTGACGTGGCGTGTTTCACTGGCACAAGACAGTGGGGTAGAGGCAAGCAAGAAAATTGTCCTAGTTAACATCCTTGTCTGCAATCTGTTGGGGAGTAAGGACTGTCTGTCCCTGTTCAACTTTCCGACAGGAGACTCAACGTGTATCCTCAACTGGTGGATTCCCAGCTTGTCGTATGAGCAGGCTTGTAAATTACGGAGCATTTGACTTCCTCACAGCTGTTTTGCAAAAGCTGCTGTTTTTCAATATGGTTTTGTTGTTCTTCAGTTGCTTTCCAAGTTTGCACCGATGAAGAATGAACATCCGGAGAGCTCAAGCTAAACCTGATTTCGCCAAAGGTTCCTTGTGTTCTTTGACTGTCAGTTACTTTGGGGCATACTCTTATCAGTCTGACCATGTTCCATTTGGAAAGCTTTGAGGTGTGACAGTGATCCATCAAATCTAGTTTGCACAACCTGAAAGGAGTCTGTATGGACTAAATCCTTCCATAGAGCACATATAAAAAACCATCAGCCTTCAGCACATTTTTTTGTCCGCAGTCGTTTCCTCATCTACAGGGATTTTTGCGTTGTTATGTAAAGCAAATGATCTTGGGTTTTGTGATGATGTTCCCAGAAGGATTATCTATCATAATAAGGGTTAGGATTCACCCTGCTATGAGGTGGGGGATGTTGTACCTAAGTGTTTCACCATATGCATAGCAAGTACAAGTCGACTACAGTCAATCACATACAGATGCGTTCAAGCCATTTTGTCAGAGATGGCTGTCAGTGCCTAATGCTAGAGAACACCAAGTGGTGTCTTGAATAATCATTGTCAAATGCAAACTGCAGGCTTGTCAGTATTTAATATTTTAAATATGTTTTCTTGAGTATATCATCTCCACAGCCATTGGGAAGTTGGAAAAGCTGGAAAAAGCTGGAAATGCTTGTCATGTTCATCAAAGCAGTAGGTAACAGACCACATGTTATTAACATTTTAGATACAGTGCAGTGCAAAAGAACAGCATTCCCCCATTTATAATGTGGGAATACTCCATTGCCATGACAACAGTGAGGTAGCTGTCTGTTAAAAATTCCCATGTAATTCCTGAAGTAAATGGCTGTACATAAGCTCATATAAAAGCAAAATAGTGGGGGCCTGTCAAGATCTTAGCTGAAAGAATGCTTTCATTATTATGTATTTTTAAAAAATCCCCCCGCAGTCTTTCAGCTTAACTGGAAGTTGTATGTATTTGTGTGTATGTGTGTGTGTGTGTTTTTTTGGGGAGCGGGGGGTCGGGGGTGGTGGTGGTTGTGGAGCGTGGATCTGTTCCTTTTGGGGTTCAAAGAAGGGGATAGAGGGAAGCAGTTCAGAAAATACTAGATTAGGTTTTTAGCCTCATAGAACAGTAACATTCTGACGATTGGTCATATGACCAGTCAGCTGTTTAGGTGAACTTCTTTGAGCTTCTTTGTTTAGGTGAACTTGTTGGCAGCTATGCCAGCCCTTTGTGGACAAGTTTGGTGACCCCTGGCTTAGTATGTCTGACTGGAATCCCTCCAAAAAGGGGCTGTACGATATGAGAATTGCATATTGCAATTACATTTCTGTACATTATAATTACAACACACTGTAATGAAAAACACAGTGCAGATGATTAAAGATGGGACTGCCCTAATTTGACCAAAATCATTAACATTTGTTGCAGTATGCGGATCATCAAGCTCATCAGGAATGATTATTTAAGAATGGTTAGGATGCTCACACCACACAATAAAAACACTGTGACTGCCTAGAGGTTCCAGACTTTTGCAGGGATATAAGTACTGCAGAGGACAGCATTACAGTAACATTTACAGTAACACATCCTGTAGGCTTGAATGAGTATTTTGGCAAAAAAAAAGTAAATTTTTTCACTTACCCCAGATATCTTCTCTCAGCATTTGCTTTGCTAGAACTGTTGTTGTGAGGCTACAAAAACTGTAAAGTCACTCAGATTTGTGTGGATTGAGAAAAGTTTTGATTATGTATTTATTTGGAAGTGATTTGGAAGTAATTTGAGGTCCTGTTCACACCTGGCGTTAACATGGATCTTAGGTGATTCAATCACCTGAGTAGACATCTCTAAATACGTCAGTCTACACCTGGCATTAAAATGCATCTCCAAATTTATCTTAACTGACCACTTGTGATTGGATCTCACTTCCTTGTGTATACAAATATGTATAATATTCTGTATACAAATAACCATGAACATAATTTCCATTTGCAAAAACCAAATGCTCTGATGTTTTTAACCAGCAGGAAGCAACAATGCACTTTCTGTGCATAGTCAGCAGGAAATTAACAGAAGAAGAAGAAGAAGAAGAAACCTCAATAATGTCGCTGATGCCTGGAGTTCCTTCAGTGTGGTCCAGGACACATTCATGAACACACTGCTAAAAGAATGTGATCATTTTTGATTGTAATTGTGGTCTGAGGGATAAGATCTTAATTCATCCACACTGCATCTTGGTAAAGGTGTGTGTATCCACACCTCTACTTAGAGCTGGCCACTTGTGAACATAAAAGATGTTAATGTCAGGTGTGAACAAGACCCCTGTGTTTGTTAGCAATGTTAACCTCAAAGCAGCAGTCCTACAATAAAGAAGCAATACAGTAAACCCCCAGTTTAGCGCGGATCAGCAGTCGCGGTTTCAGTCCAACGCAGATTTTTTCTAAGAACCAAACAAATAATTGTTAGCTGAAACCCATGCACTAACACGGAAACTCATCCTCGTGCTGGGTTTCTAAGCACTGCGGCCAAACATAAACCCTGCACGAGGACGAGGGGGCATAGCAGATGAGGCCCAGACGTCACAGCTTTTTTCCTGGCAATATATACATTTTCATACGTTTAGTGCTAAATTATTAAGAAAAATGATGTTTACAAATTTTGTAACATAATTATTAATGTAAATTCAGCTACATTTCCGTATAAAAAATAACTATAAATGTTTTGGTACTGCCCAGAGAATATAAAGAAAGCGTGGCTTGGGATGGTGAAATGCCGCTATACTCAGAGGCAGGAGGTTTGAAAGTAGCCAATCCGAGAACTCTATTTATTTATCCTTGCTGCTGATTGGCTGCTGCCCTATGACACAGCAGCAGTCCAGAATTTCCCACATGGAATGTCTCGAGTGTTCTCATGTCTTTCGTTTTGTTCTTCTTAAAGCCCTGTAGTTTTATTACTGTAAATTAAACTAATTTATTACTGTATGTACCTGCTTATACCAAAGAAAACACACGTGCAGTCTGTACAGGGGTAACATCGATATTTACATTCTAGCACTGCAGGAGTTCACTGTAAACTGTATAGTACGGATATGGGTTTACCTGTACATTTTCTTTCAGGTTGTATGAAGCTGAGTTTAAAAATAAATGTAAGTGATTTGGGAGCATATTTGATGAAAAGTGTTTGGTGAGCATATTTGGGGCCATATTTAGGGTTTAAATCCATAAAAATGGGCATTTTAGGCATTTTTTTTTTCACACCACAACAGTACGGTCTTTCACTATATGTGGGTGCTCTTGGAACGTAACCCCCGTGAAAAGCGGGGGGATACTGTATTTGGATACCAAACATGTCTTCTCTGGTTAACAACATCTGGAATAAGTGGGCAAAAAATAGTTCCTTATACAGCAGCCTGTACATCGAGCCCCAAGCATGACTGTCATCAGACACACACACACACAGAGAGACGGAGAGGGGACTCAGACGGCTGAAGCTGACCTGCTGGTACTGACAATGAGGGCAGTAGTTCAGTTTGTAAATAGGTCAAACTGCTGAGGATGCTTCACTGTTCTCAACGTTACCTACATTATAATTAACTTTTGATCAGGCTTTCTCTGGGACAGTACTTTTTCAATAGAGGTGATTGCTTCTCCTACATTTTTATTATTTTGACTAGCTCTGCTGCATTAGATTAATATTGAGTTTATTTTCACATATGAGCTTTGTTTGGCTGTTTAATGTAGACTACTTCTATTAACACTCACAACAGTTTTTAGCTCAAACAATACAGTTCTTTCCCCTGTCCTATCAATTTTATGCAATGTTTCTCCAGCTGGCTTTATTTTGAACACAAGGCAGGAAAAGTGAGACAGGTGTTTCTGTAAGCTGGCCTTTTCAAGCAGCGTGTGTCCGTGCTTCGGAGAGGCATCATCTCTCTTATCTAGCAAACACACTGTGCCCTGCTGTGTGTGTGTGTGTGTGTGTGTGTCTGTGTTTCTGTGTGTGCCTGTGTATGTGTGTGTGTGGAGTTGCATGAACACACTCTGCTGTCTGCTGTTACTGTCAGACAGAAACCCCTGCAGAAGCATTGCCATGGTAACGGCAAGAATGCTGTTGGTTGTTCTGGTGACGTACCGTGGGGAGTGGAGGAGAGCTTATTCTAGCATGTGACGTAAGTGATGAGCAGGAGGGACGAGAGTGGGGTAGGCTGTGTGTATGTGTGTGTGTGTGTGTGTGTGAATGTTCAACTGTGACTGTGCTGAATTAGATGCTCAAGTTGTATTGTGGGCACATGCTCATGATGCAGAGCACTGAATAAATTTGCATGTCACGTGTAAGCATTAGCTCGCTTGCATCAGTCTCAGTGTATTTGTTTTTTCAAAACCAAACTTAGGAGAAAATGTACTTATTTGGTGCAAAAATCTGAAAATGGGTAACTTACAAGGTCAGGAGCAGCAAAATGATTTTGTAAAGTGCTTTAATGCAAAATTAACTAAAAACTAAATGGGGGGAATAAGGTTAGGCTATAAAAAACAAATAAATGACCCCATGCCCTGACAAGGTATCAAAACAAATGTGCATGTGCGTGTATGTTTGTGTGCGCGCGCATGCGTGTGTGTGGTCTCCTCCAGTGATTTTTGCATTGATACTCTCACAGCAGGCTTAAGGCACACAGCAGCAGATGTCTGCTATAGTCTGTCTCACTTTCAAATGCACACACTGATTTCCATTTTGTTTTGCTCCTTTCTTCTTTCTGTCGTCTATTGCTTCTATTATGGTTTTCACAGCAAGAGGAGGGAGCTTCCTGTCATGAATAAGTTAATGGTTTTTGGCTTGCAGCACTAAACAGTTTCACCATTAAGAAATTGCTTTGAATTATTAATATCTCAATTTGGGGATTTGGGATATCCAGAAGGAGTGGTTCGTATCATCAGGAGATCAGAACAAATCAGAAAACTGAGCATTGTCTTTGATAATACACTGAACTCACACATGGGTTTGCATCGGGACAACATGACCCCAGTGAGGAATTGGTGACCTGGTTGTTAAGGAGTTGCCCCTGTGATCACAAGGTTGTGGGTTTGAACCCCAGGACTGCTAGTGGTACCACTGAGGTGACCTTGAGCAAGGTTCCATACCCACACACTGCTCCCTGGGTGCTGTGTTCCTGCCTGTCCACTGCTTCACTTGGTGAATGGGATACATGCAGAGAAACATTTTCACACCGTTCACACTGTGGAGTGTTTATGTATGATAAAAATGAACACTTTTCATTAATATAACGATCCCTGCACTAAGAGTGTGGAAAAATGGACAAGTTTTGTGTTTTTAGATATTATTGAATATTAAGCTTGGAGATCAAGGGCTTAATATGCATGTGTGTTGGTGTTTGCTCACTGCAGTGTGTGAGGCTGAATTCCCTTCTGAAAATCCTTTTTTCACACTCTGCTCTCCTGACAGCTGTTGATACTAAAGCCACATGAGGGTTCAAAGCCTTTTCAGCTTCTTCTTCATCCTCCCAGTCCTCTGGACCTCACAAACCAGCACCTCCAGATGTCCACTGCCTTCTCCCTCTTTCACTCTCTGCTAATGTTGCGTGTTATGTAGAGAGTTAGAATTAAAAAAAAATTAAACAAGCTAATGCCCTGCTGGTGTTGCATTCTTCCTAAAGGCAATAAAATGCTAAGGCTAGTTTATGTCTGAAGGGCAGAGATGCAGCTATTGAGACCATTCCAATCAGTGTAACGAATAACCCACTTCGTATTGCTTAAATCATTTATTTATTTGATATATTTTACATTTAGATTTTTAGATTGATACTAAATTAGAGAGTCAGACACGTGAATTAAGCAGAAACAATCTGAACTGATTTATGTTATCAATTCAGTAGACCTTTTTACTGGGTTAAATGTTTTGCCAAATGGTATCATTTTGGTATGTACCATTGTGATACTACACTTGGTGTCTGTCGAAGTCAGAATTTAAGCATGCAGACAGTCCTGCTCTGTAGCCTCCCCAAGCACAACCAGTACTTTTTCTCCCACTCCCCACCCCCTGTCTGTTTGATACATTCGCAGTACACCTTTTTTAGTGGAAATCATGTCCTGACAGCAAAGAACATGCTGTAATTAAAAACTGCACGCCCACAAACTCACGATGGCAATGTGTGTTCCATTCACAGGGCTTTTAGAATACTATAGCAGGCCCTACAAACCTCTGAGAGACTACTTGGCAAGCAACAAACCCAGTGAATGTTGCTGGTTGTTGGATTTGGTAGTGCACCCTTGTGCAGAAGCTGCTGCACACTACACTGTGCAAGGGCTCTCCTGAGTGCATCTATGCACAATTTTGAAATGTTAGCACATGCTCCCCCCCCCCTCCCTCTCTTTCTCTGTCAATTAATTTCCATAGAGCAAGGTGCAATTTTTCATGTTTTCATGAGCCTTTTTATCTAGTTTTTTAGATTGTGTTTTATGGTATGTTTTATCTCTCTTTCTCGCTTTTTTCTTTGTTTCTCTCTCTCTGGCTGTCTCTGGTTACCTCACTCACTTTATTTGTACATGCTTCACAAATGTTTGTGTTAACATCTGGCCATAGAGGTGAGGATGATAAGGGCGAAGATTGGGTCTTTTTTTTTTTCAGATTGAATTCACCATCAAACAACAGCTGGCTGCTCGTCAACCGACAGCCATAACAATCCACCACTGTACTCCTTTCACACACCTACTTCTACATCTCTCCTGTTTAAAATGGATGTAACCTTTTTTAATGAGTTCCCACTTTCCTCTCCCCCACTTTCTGTTGTAATTAAAACATGCTTTTTCTTCTTCAGCACATCAGAAGCAGCAAGTGTGCAATGTGCTAATTATGCTGTTTGCCTGTGTCTGGGCATTCCAGAGTTGTCAGATTTTTCACTCAAAGTGAAAGCAGGTGACTCCACATCTTCTCCTCTGTGCATCACACTCTGATTTTGTTTTTCCCTTCTCTCTCTTGCTAAAACGGTCTGTCAGTGGCATTTTGGATCTTCATACTTGTTTATTCTTGTGAGATACGTGGTGACAACAGCGAACAGGAGCCAGTTCAATTTCCTAGAGAGTAGAAGTGTGTTTGGTAAAAACTTGTGAGAGGTTAAAAACATCATATCTTAGTCCATGAGCTCTTTTCACACTGATCAAACTGAGTCTAATCAAAAACACAACAAGGATTTGAACCATCATCAACTCATTTTTCAGTGAGGATGAGGTTGAGGGAGGTGCCAATAAGGACAATCCAAAAACACAAAATTACCTGATAAACACCCAGGTTATAGAAACTTGTTAATTACAAAAATCATTCTACTGCTATCCTGCATTTTATAATTATGTGGATGTCACTCAACACTCTGTTTCTTCCATTTCTGGCTTCCCTTGCCTATTAAGAGCAGGCGAGTGTCACAACTGGCTAACTAGCGAAGCTCAGCCTTTACCAGGTTACTGAACCTTTTTATTGAGGTAAGACATAACACTGTTCTACATTAACACACTCCCATTTGTGTCTACACTTGTACAGAAGAAGTAGAGTCAGCAACTAGATCAGACAAAATCAGGACCAGCAGATAGGAAAGGAAGCACTATTTAACCACAAGCAGAGCTGTGGATATTGGGAGAAAATGGTCATTTTTTTCCTTCCATTTTCCAGTCTTTATTTTTCCTATTTTTTAACATTGCTTCATTTAAACACATGCCAGTGGTGACTGAGACAAATATAAGCTTAAATATTCTGTTAGGTGGCGCTCTTTAAAAGAGAGAAACACCTCTCGATTCATTTTGTCTGCCTCCTTTAATACAATCACTGCAGAGAGCACTAGAGATTTTAATTAGATTCCTCTGAGGCAGGTCATTCTGCTGACCTGTGCTGCTTACATAGAGGCACAGCAAAATGAATTACTCTATGATGGCAGAGGTATGCCTCGTCATGCACTGGGTAGTTTGTTTGCAAAGCAAACTACCCAGTGATCATGGAGCAACACAATAAACAAAAAACTGAACACTACAAGACACACAAGTGGAGGCAGGACAGGACAAAAGAGAGCAACAGTACAGTAATGTACTGTTGCAACCTACAGTACAACCTACAATGCTTCAACAGGAGCAGTAACAGTACTAGTGTGAATAAATGCAGTATTATGACACGCAGCAGAGTCATTAATTGTGCAAAAAATGCAAAGGATGCAAAGACTGAGTTAGACGTCCATAAGTAGTTGTGCAGAAATAGCAGGTAGTAGCAACAGGATTAGAAATAATGTGCAGTATATAAATACATACAGGGCGTGGCAGTTGGGGATAATGTCTGCTTGTTTATGACCTAAATGTTTAAACAAGAGAAGACGTTCCTCAACTGCCACTGTAAATACCCTGAATTTATTTATATAGTTTCATTGTTATTTATATAATCCTATTGCTGGAGGATCTGGAGACCCTTAAAAGTCACGAGATTGGTCTGGTTCACAAATAACACTGATATTTTTTGGCATCATATATTTTTTAAGACTGACCCTCTTATAGACATGTTATAGACATGCATATAGTAGGAAAAAGATAATATTTGGATGTCCTAGTGAGAACTGCTGGATCAGTTGTGAGGAAATGGAAGCTGCATTCCACCCTCAGGCACACCATGAACAAGGACTTTTCTCAAAAGTAAAGCAAGGAGACTTTTAACAGGGTTGAGTACTTTTGCAAGGCACTGTACATTATGTAGTGATGAATACTGGGTTATATAATGAGGAATCAAGTATTGTGGACATGAAATTGTGGACATGTCATAAGCCCCATACGCCCACATTGCACAGTATGTTCTGATATTTACTTTAAAGGAAAACATTAGTAATGTCAGCTGAAACTGAATAAAATGTTCCTTCTTACTTTAACCCTGGGAATACCGTTGGGGTCAATAAGGACCCCACCGCCTCTTTCACCTCGTGTCCTACAAGTACCAGACATACGATTGTTTGCTGATTTTGTGACTTTTCACCTTTCATTGCTATGCACAACATGCACACAAAGATCTTCTTTTATTGTTCACTGGAGTTTGTCAAACACCGATTGTCGCACCGCGAACCAGTAGGGTCATTTGTGACCCCACAACAAAACGAAAGGAGTAAGCCAAAGTAGTTAATTTTCCTCTGTATTACATGCTTCTGTCAATTCAAATAAAGCTTGTTTTTTTTCATTTACGAATGCACTAGCATACAAAATGCATTTTTGTTCGATCTTAATGTTGTGTATAATAACCAGAAACAGTAACATTTAGTGACGTCAGTGTTTAGCGACGTCAACTTTCATTTGTTTTTATTTTGCTCATGTTAGCTATTTCTATGAAGGTATTTGCTTACAGTGTCTATATTTTACATTTCTGCAAGATGTGATTCGGATTTCATAGGTGCCAAACTCGTTTATGGTTCTTCGGGACTGAAAAACAATGCCTTGGCAACGGTTAACTGCTGCTCAAGTACGACAAATTCTGTTGGAAGATGCTGATAGTGACAACAGCAACTCAGCTGATGAAGCAATGGGATCAAGTGATGACAGTTATGAGGCAAGCGTTCTGGTGAGTGATGAGCAGGAGGATGCTACAAGTTCGTCATCATCCAAGGTTGAAAACAATGCAGTTACTTGAGGAAGGGGCCACGGCCGCGGCAGTACAGCACATGGAGGAAGACAGCAGTCGTTCACAACGAAACCATCAGCAAGCAAAACTTTGTTTTAAAAAATAATACCAAGTGGAGTTCTGTACCTATCAAACAGTGAGAGGGCAGACAGTTTGCGGCGAATGTAATGCACACTGCTTCTGGACCAACTCGATTTGCAATCCAAAATGTTGATGGACCTCTTTCAGCATTTCAACAGTTCATGAGAAAGTCATTGTTGGACGACATCGTGAAATGGACAAATAATGAAGGCAGGTGCACTAACAGGCAATACCTGGAAAGATTTTACAGAAGCAGAGTTTCTGCATTTTATTGATCTTGTCCATCATCTACAAGTCAAGAAACAAATCTATTGTTCAGCTCTGGAGCTCAGAAGATGGTCGTGCAATTTTCAGGAACAGCATGGCTCGAAATTGCTTCCAGCAAATCTCGAGTGCTATCTGATTTGATGATGCGGTTCAGAGACGACAGCATCACAGTGATGACAAACTGGTGCCAATCAGAGACATCTTTGACATTTTATGCGACAGCACCACATCGTATGTACAGCGTCTACAAGTTTACACTGGAAGACAGGCTGTACAGCCAAGAGAGCAGAATCAGGGTGAACGAGTGGTCCTGCAGCTTACTGAAGGAATGAGCAGGTCAGTCAGGAATATGACCATGGACAACTTCTTTTGCAGTCTCACACTTTCACAGAACTTGTTGAAAATGAAGATGATGCTTTTGGGCATGATTGAAAAAACAGAAAAGTACTCTGGAGCTAGTGAGCAAAAAGCATCGTCAGGCCAACTCTTCTGTGTTCGCATTTTGAGATGACTCGACTCAAAGGTAAGATGGCCGTGCTGTTGAGCAGCATGCACGATCAACTGGAAATCGATCAGAAACCAGAAAAGAAGCCGCTCATGATCCTATATTACAATTCCAGCAAAGGAGGAATGGATACAGCAGATCAGATATTACGAACTTACTCCACGAAAAGAATTACATGATGCTGGTCAATGACGATATTCTATAAAATGTTAGATATCTGTGCTCTCAATACCTTCATCATTTGGATGTCTTTGAATCCAGATTGGTACAGAACAGCTAGACATAAACATCGTCTCTTCCTGATTGAGTTAGGCAAGAAGCTTTGTTATTCTGGTCGTTCTTCAGAACCTGTTGAGATCAGTCTGGAAGCTGGTCCCACTGCAAGTGCAGCCAAGCTCCCACTGAAACGAGGAAGGTGCCACTGCTGCGCGAGACAGGAGGACAAGAAGGCTGCTGGAGTCTGCTTACTTTCTTGTTGCAACATATGCAAGAAACATTCGAAGACTGTTTGTACCAAGTGCAACAGACAATATCAAAACTGCTTGTGCAGTGTGACTGATGCTGTAATGATTTTGCAGAGGCTATAAATTTGATAGTTTTGTTCAGTTTTCAATGTTTTGTGTTGTGTCGACTGCAACAATGTACAAAGGACGGTTTGTGAAATTTGTGTATTTAAAAGCTTAGTTATTAAGACAGCACTGACATGCAGAATGCAAACAGGTCAGTGTACTGCAAAATGTATTAATTTTATCCTATAATTCTGCTTTGCTATAATGCAGCACAGTAAACAGTAATCAGCGTTTCATGTTTTTAAATACTGTGATAGTTTTGGCTTCTGACTTCTGCCGAGGAATACCTATAAGAATACGCCATTGGTACTTAGAAGGTTACAAAATTTCTGGTATGTCTAGGATTAATATTAGTTTACAAACTGTTTTATCCCTTACAAGTACTCTACAAGTGCTGATAATACCTTCTCTCTTGAAAGGAAACATATGCAACCACTTAAGAAAGAAACGCCTGGTTTTTCATAAATGCAAAATATTTCACATGTGGTTTTAGTTTGCAAGACTCTAGGCAGTACTTAGGAAATGTTTGATTCCTTTGGCTTCCTGGAAAAAAATGCTCTGTCACGGATATGGGGCGGATTGGGCATGGCGACCCACCGAGAGACAATCGGATTAGTAGATGATGCTTATGCAAATGGCGAAGTAATTGTAAATGACGTGGTCAAAAATGAGTTGGGAGGCACTGAACGGAACTAATTTTCGAGCTGCCCATTTGACACGTCCCTTTGTTCTCTCCTCTTGCCATGACTGATGTTCGTCTGCATCACTGCGACTGTGGTGTAATTAGTAACAAAGAGAGACACCGGTCCATCACATGTTTGGGATGACCCAGCTTTCCTAACTGTTTTAAATACAAATAATGTTTTAACAATAATCAAGTCAGGCTGAAATAACTTCTTAAAAGTTTTTAAAAATTAAAGAAAAACAATACCATTTGTGACAGAAGAAAGCCAGTCTACACTTTGTAGACCCTCCTAAATGTTTTTTGGCTTGGATGTATGGTTCTAGGGGAAACAGTCAGTATAGAGCCTTTGTAATATGTGGATGTCCTTTTAACTTTAATTCTTTCTTTATTCCTCTCAGTTAAATCCCTTCTTCAGTCATTATCCAAATGCTAGATTTCTTTTATATGAAAATATATGCATTTTAGTCTGTCTCATTTGCATATCTAATTATTGGGAAATTATCAAATAACAAAATATCAGTAGAATATCAGTAACCAGGCAGCAAAAATTTGCCTTTCATAGCCATAACTCGAGAAGTGCAGTCCTGGCTCTCAGTGGGTGGTTTGGATGGCCTTTCCTCTCTCCCATCACTCAGCATGATGCCCGCCAGAAGGGCTGTCTGTCATATGATTTAAGAATTAAGGGTCAGTGCTCACCTCCAAGCGTGTTAAGCTGTCCAGTGATGTTGTGTTAGCAGCAGATGCACTGACCCTTTACATGACTCAGAGAAAGTTTGTGCTAGCTTGCACAATCCCATTGTTGGTGGTACTGCATGATTGCGAGAGACATAACTAGTGGGTGAAACAAGAGACAGCTAAATTGGGCAGAAACTACTTAACTGTTATAGTGAAAATCACACATGACTGATTTTCAGACTATAAGACTAAAATTTCATAACAAGGTGTTCCCAAATATTTGAGGGACCCTAAATTATTCTGTGCTGTTCACTTCCCCATCCTTACCCCTGTCCTTTCACTGGTGAATCTGGAGTGTTGCTGCGATTTTGTAGAGGGCTCTAAGATTAGTATGTCATAGGGAACAGACTAATTAGCGTAGCTATTGAGAGCTTGTTAGCATCATTCCCACCCTGTGACACAATGAAGGAGGCCCCCTACTCCCTGGCTTGGGCATACCGGCACCCCCTCATCCGCACTCTGGACCCACTGCCGTTCTGAGCTGTATTTCTAGGTCATGAGAGGCTTTTATGAATAATAAAAAGAGTCTCCTTTAAAGAGGAATTATTTATAGTGCTACAACAGAAAACGCTGCTCCTTCCATTTTATCTCTCTCGCGCTCTCTCTGTGCTGCTTGTTAAATTGCAATTCTTTACATATGGTTTTTTAATAGTTTTCCGCTTTCTTATGTATGGCTTATGTTCTCCTTTTCCGTTCTCTCTTTCCCTAACACTCTATAGTAGCCTTTTTCAGCCTGTCGCCCTGCTGAGTCCTGGCCAGGATGACTGCAGGGCAGGCCGGGAATGAGCTAATGGTTGACTCAGGCCGAGGGCCTAACGGGAAGAGTGATATTTGGTTGGTGAGAGAGGCTCCCCTCAGGGCCATGGCTGCAAATGATTAACAGGACAGAGAGAAAGGAGCCAGGACAAGGTGAGGCAAGAGGGACACGTTAATTGAGTACCACAGGGGAGTGTTTAGGCAGAGTAAAAGGTTATTTTATGATTGAAGGGGTCACTCTCACACTTTATTTTTTTGTTTTTGTGAATTGATGCCGTTTTCAAATTGGTGAGAAACATGTTAAAAGTATGTGGGACGTGTGTTGTGATTTTTTTTTTCTGGGATGTTTTTGTCTCAATTTATTAGGGACCAGTTCCACCCACTAGTTATGACTCCCACAAGCTTCCTCTGAGTCAGCCACCTTTTGTTTTTTAAAACTAACGCAACATTATTTAAATACTAACTGCCATTTACGCCAGCTAAAAGACGACTGCACTGGCTACCAATGCACAGAGTGATGGACTGTTAGGCCAGTTAGATACAGAACATGAAGGCAGATTTCCTCTTGTTAGATGTGTCTTTTCATTACAGTATTAATACGGTTTTGTAACAATATCAGTGGCAGTTACCTATTTTAGAGAGGTGATTGTTGATTATATAAGCTGTAAAGATTCTTTGTTTATATTTTAGATTCAGCCAACATAACTGTTCAATTAATATATCAGTCTTACCTACAACATGGGCATATGTGATCCTGACTTTTTAATTGTAATCTGTTAATCTTTTACTTTCTCTTTAACTGCTGACTAATAGTGTGATACATTAAAGTGTCATTGTGGTGATGGTAGCATGTTGGGAAATTCTGCTCTGACGACATCATGCTCATTGTAAATTCATCACACTGACTGGATGAATGAAAGGGATGTGGATTACCTGTTTCCACCTGAACTACACATCTAGATTTATCCAATTGACCTCCTACCTTTGACCTTCTCCCTCCTTGTATTTTCTTTGCTGGATAGAAGTGCACCCTCCAACTCTTAGGTTGTGCTTTTCTTCAAGTCTACTGCCAGGTAGACTTGTGTGTCATGATGTGATGTTCCACAGGAGGTCAGGGCTCTACCCTCTCCCGCATGATGAGCTGGACCTTTCCAGGTTGCCATTTTTAAGCTTCTCTGTGGAATGGAGACAGGCTAGAGGATAGTGGCAGTTCGCCGCCCCTCCATGTTGGAGCTTGTTGTTTGTCAGCAGCCAAATCCCTTGTTGGCATTGCCTGGATTCTCCCTGCAGCCCTTCAGAGAGGAGAGAGCAGGATCAGCAGACAGAGACAGATTTAACTAACATCAGTGTCTCTCTCTTTTCAGTGCAGAAAACTCTTTTTCCAGACATTGTCACAATCAAATTAAATTACTGTGAGGTCTGAAATCACTACAACTATTCAGTGCATCATGACGGCTGCAAGTGGTTGCATATTTTGGTGCATAGTTGTTTTTAGAAATACACTAAATGCTCACATGTGAGGAGGAATCATTTACACAATAAATAATCAGCTGTTATATTTGGTCAGAGCCAGCATATATATTTTTTAAATTTATATTTATATTAGGTTGTCATATGATTTTTAAAAATCTCAATTACAAGCTCTGATAAGTTAATATAAATTAATCTTACATATTTTTGCTGTAAAAGTATTTAAACATTCAAAAGAATTTTGGCATATGAGTGAAGGAATAATCAACATTACAGACTTTCAGCATCTCTTTTATTTAATAACTGTTTCTGCACTGTCCACGTGCAGTAATGGTCACAGCAATCAAAAATATGACCTAATATGCTGAGGGAAAAAAAATGTAAAATGTTTCAGCAAGAACAGTGATAGAACCAAGTCCATCTATAAGACAATGTACAGACACGCATGGGTGTTCTGATGATTTATGCTGCCTTGTCAAGAAAAGTATATTTTGTTTAAATGAGAAGAGCCTAGATAGATGGAAAGATCTTTAGAGGTGCATAGAGCCAGTTTTTACAGTCAGGTTCGAACACTGAGAAATGCTACCGTGAAGCCCGGTGTTCTGACGATTTGTGCTGCCTTGTAGAAAAATGCTACTGTACCACAAATCAACAGCAGAGTCTATTGATTCAGTTTCCCAACGTAGCAGATTTGTAGGCGTGGCACTGAATCCCAAGACTGTGGAACGGTAGCACATCTCGATGGGTAGCATGTTTCAAAATCACGTGATGCGATTAATCAGTGTTAATTTTTAAACACGTTATTTTTTCTGTGATAAATTAAACATTGTGCATTTTCACATCTCTGTTATAAGCCATCATCAGAGCACACCTGAACCTGCTATGAACACTCTAGATTGTTGACATTGCAGGCCTGTTACAGCATTGAGAACTGTTTTACTTTTACACCGTGCATCATAGTTCATGTTTTCATGTTTATTAAAGCTGCAATTATGCATCTAGAATTTGCAAGGAAACTGACATGCTACTGTGTGGTCTGTATTGTGTAGATGTATGCAAACATCCTGCATATTAGCAGAACCTGGAAGATGTGGTGGAGAGGGGCTTCTGCATTCGGTACCACTTGCATACCATTGCTTATGGCATTAGACCTTCTGTTCTTGCATTTGTTGTACTCAATAGCGTACCACCACACTCCCACTCATTTTGTCGCTGTGATGGGAGAACGAGATTAGCTGATGCTAGAATAGGCTCATATTTACCTTCATGAAAGACAGCGTGAAACATCAAAGCCATGCGAGGCTGCATCTCATCAGAACAGTCACGCTTTGTTAAATATCTCTCTGGATTTGTGTGACTGTGGAATTGTGATTGGAGTGACTCTTTAGGCAGAATGTCCATGTAGTCTTGAAAACAGCAATTATAGAAAGCTAACCAGTTCTAGCATACTGTGGCATGCCCTCCCAGGCAGCGCTCTTCAATGACAAACGATAATGCCATTTTCTTCTCCAAGCCAACAACACCCTTGACCTAAAGTAGACTGCTTTTGCCCTCAGTGAAGAGTGCATTCCAGTCTGCTCTTCTCTGCGGGTATAAATCTTAGAGCGTTTTTGCCAAGCAGAGAATGTCATATAAGCGGTTCAATTTGTGCTTGAAAATTACCTGGAATAAGTACTGTGAGCCACTTTGGTGAATTGTGTTTTTAGTAGCTGTGGTTGCATTTTTTCTTGATTTCAGAGGAGTTGTTCATCATGCTGTGTGTTATGACAGTTCTGACATCAAATGTTGGTAACATAACAGTCAGCCAGCCGTGGCATTGTTGGTGTCTAAAGTTGGCTCCTCATTAGAATGCAGTAAGCCTATTAGTGTATGTTAACAGTGGCTTATTTTAGTACAAATAACCATTTTGAATTACTGAAGTATACATTAAATATTTTATTGTGCAAAATAGCAAAAACGAGACTGAACAATCAATAATTAAATAGTATATCTTCTAATATCCACCACATGACTATGTGTGCACACCAAGCTAAAATCGCATAGTCAGTCAGTTTCAGGTTGTAAAATGTCCAAAAGTACAGGCTTTAAGATAACAGTTACTGTAGTTTTTTATCAGTATGAAGCGTTTTTGTGCGGTAATCTAGGCTAGCAGTTTTGGTAATGCTGCATGAGCTTCCATTATTTTTATGCTTCATTAGGCTTGTAGCTTTCAATATGACAATAAGGAATTAAAACGCCTTGCAACAATGTCTTTGCAGAGCAATTACATTTGAAGATTGGGGAAATTTTGTCAGAACTTGTAAATTTGATTAAAGTATGGAAATAGTCAAATTCGGCATCATAACTAACAGGTTTGTCTTTTTGTCTCTCTCTCTCTCTCTCTGTGTTCTCCAGGGCTTTGTACACATATGAAGACAACAGCAATGATCTGACTCTGGCATCAGCAGGAGGTGGGTGGTTTTCAGCATTTACCTTAATGTAAATTTTCCAGCGGTCCAAACCAAATAATTTTATCATTGTGATGGATAACACTCATTTGCCACATCATAATGATTATAATTGACGCTGCCATTAGAAATCCATTCGACACAGCAACAGAGGATGGCCTCAATAAATCTGGAATGATTACGTTCTCTGGCCACTGTCTACTGTCTGTAACCAAAGGAATTAGAGTTTACCCTTTGAAGCATATTTGATCTTGCTGCCGTTTAGCTGTCTGCAAATGCCACCTCATTATCTGCATTGTGGTTTATCAAATCGAACTACATGGAGCCTCTTCTCTCCCACTTCGGTACACGGAGAGTGAACCTGTAATTTAGCAATAATGACTTTAATGGCTTCATGCCTGTAGTGAAACAGGGACAAAACCAGTGTGATCCAAGGCCGCCGTACTGAACAAGGCATATTGTTGTCAGCAGGGAAAACGGTTTGAGTGAGATTGCACCACAATTGAGATCCGTTTATTATTTCATACACGTGAGCCAACAGCACATGCTTATTTGTGGCGCATAATTATATTCTGCTACCTGCTTCATGTTTAAATCAGGTTTAATTATTATTGAGAGCCAAGGGGGCAAGGCAGCTTCCTGCTGTAATGTCTTCTTTTGTCTGGGGCTGGAGGATGGGCTGCATGCTAGTCTACTTCAGTCTGAGGAGTGTGCTTGTCTCCCCATCTTCCGCCAGAAGCCTGTGTCTGATTGTCTGGCACTGATTGCGATTTTAAGCTTCCAATACACTTGAATGAAAATCAGTAACCCAGATCTGGGCTCTAATAATTAGTTCATTGGATCCTTCTGCTTCAGATGTCACATGCTGTTTGAGAGGCCGGCTTACTTGGCCAGCGTTCCTGATATAGTCTAGTCTATGACTATAATCAGGGCTGTGCAATGTAGTATTAGTTGACAATAGGAAATTGCTGCAAATGAGAGCAAATAATTATACTCAGTACGTTGCCACCCCAATAATGCAGGTATTGTCACACTTGGTGGGCCTCACTGAAATGGGTAGACTGGTGGAATACACCACACCCTCACATGTAAGATCAGAGGTTAAAAACCATTTCAAGGCAGAAATACGACTACGGTCAACAATAGTTTCTAACTTAGAGTTACTCTGAGTCGGAAGAACCAGAGAAAACACACTCGTAATGGGGGATTTCTACTTGGAAAATCCAGAATGTGTCCTCAACCCTGGGTTCAGCCAATGACCTCATCATCAACAGGACTGCCAACACTGTCAGTTGTAATAAAGTGACACTTTTGTTGCCATAAATCTCTTTAATAGATAAAAAGGCAAAAAGTATCTTTTTGTTCTTTGACATTGTCACTTATATAGAAATATGTGCTTTTCAAGACAGCAACAAAAAGACCACATCTTTTGTGGAGACATTTTTTCAACTTTTTTTCCGTAGCTCAAATTTGAAACTCAAACTCATGCTATGTAATAGTAGTCAATGATCTTTCAAGTTTTTAGAACCACTTGTAGTTTTACGGTCACTGCACTTCAGAAGGCAGCCCTCAGGGCCATTTCAGTGTGATTAAATTCACAAACAGGGCTGATTCCACAATACTAAATAGTAAAACTGAAAGAATCACCTCCACACCACCGTAGCAGCTTGCTGACCACAGTTCAATTACCAGCAGAAAGTTTTACATTGTTCTTCAAATGTGCTCTGAGCTTTTTACTTTTACTTTGTTCTTCAAACGTGTCCGTAGAAACATGTAAAAACTCCTGCAGCATTCAGCACTTTGCTTTGCTGCTCTGCCACATGGCTTTTGTTACAAAACAAGCTCACATTGGCCTCATTTGTGCTGCTAATATTTTATGGTCAGTGATTCAGAGCATGCATTCCACTAAGTTTTGCTAGACTAGCCTAATGCAAATTCTGTTCTTTATTAGGCAATGAAATATTAAACAGATATTAAAAATTTTGCCACCCTAACACCATCTGGATATCAGTGTGACAACCCTGACATCAAATACATTACACACACACACACATACACATACACACACACACTTATTCTGAGTCCGTGTGCGCTGATTTTTAGAGGTTTGTTTTACAAACAGGATTTATTTATCTATCGATCTGTCTCTCTCTATCTATCTGTCTATCTATCTATTTATCTATCATTTTTATGTTATAAAATTTTATGCATTAGGCATTTTCGTATTTAAAAATTTAGTAAATATAAATTATGTTTAGAAAATACTTAATTTTGTGACATTGAATATCGATTTACTTAAATTATTTATTTAAATAATTATATTTTTTAAACAAATTTGCCCTTACTAAAATGTGCAGGAGTTGCACTTTGGAAAATGGCATTGGAAAATGACAAGTAAAATTTCAATACAAATTATTTCCTGTAAGAATTGCTTTCCAATAGGTAAAACATGAAAAACGCTCGATTATCCAGGGGAAAAAATGCTTTTGGACTGAGTGAGTTTGGAAATTTGCTCTTCAATTTTGATGTTTATGGGCCAAAATGAAGACCTAGCACTAATAGATATGATTCACTGCACTAATATATGGATTGTATTGTGAACATCATTAAACTGCAAAACTGTTCAATTATTCATTATTGGCCCCAGTGTTGTCCATAATAAGGGTGTTATGTATCAGTTCTATATCATGGCATTTGTAAGGCATGGCAAGGGGATTCTCCCTGAAATTTCATTTTGTTTTAAAACTATGCTGAGACTATTTCCAGAAACCAGGTAATACAGAAGAGGAGAGTCTGCCTGCAGGTTCTGAATGAAACAGATACTCACTCCACATTAAGTAACCTCATTCCTGTTACCTCTGGGAAATTTAGTGCTTGACTGTAGGTAGAGCTCAGACTAGCGCTGTATGTCAAAATACTGTATCAAAATGCATGCTGTGGACAAACACCTTGAATGCACGAAGGCTTTAAGTTGTCTTCTCATGACTGAGCCTTTTTCTGTCTCTGCTCTTGATTGACAGATGGAGGCTTGGCAGAAATTACGGTCACCTTTGACAACGGGCGCATCATGTATGGCTTCTGCAGCCTGAAGGAGCCCACTGCCTCCCTGCCTCGCTACATCCTCATCAACTGGGTGAGTGGGGCTGCTAGCGATCGCCCTTTTGCTGCTGAACAAGTGTGTGTGTGTGTGTGTGTGTGTGTGTGTGTGTGTGTGTGTGTGTGTGTGTGTGTGTGTGTGTGTGTGCTCTCTCT
>JBBJLS010000023.1:1896700-1915494 GCA_037577275.1 Bryconaethiops microstoma
TGTGTGTGTGTGTGTGTGTGTGTGTGTGTGTGTGTGTGTGTGTGTGTGTGTGTGTGTGTGTTTGTGTGCGTGTGTGTGTGATCTGGCTTGTGTGCTGTGGGCCTGTGTAACTGTTGACTGTCTGTATGTTCTCTGTGACCTATGTGGAGTTCACCTGGTGTCATCTGACCACCAGGTGACATCGTGTTCTCTGTGACATAAAACAGCAGCCCTGATAAACAAGCACACACATTTTCTGGTTTGTTTGTTTGTTTTTTTCCATTCAGATTGCTAAGATCTGTTCTATTGCAGGAAATTCACCGTTGTTCAAAAGTTTGGAATCACAGATATCAGTCTTATAAAACCATATGTATACATGTATAAAATAATTCTTATGTGATGCTACTACTCTGTAGCTTCATAAGTTCCTGATAGTGAAGAATGGTGAAAATAGATGAGAATGAATCCACAGTAACTGAGAATTAAGTTGTACCACTATCTGAAACCTGGTGCTTAAATTGTGAGGCTGACTATGTGGCAATGCATCTACAAAAATTTGAAATCCTATTATCGATCTAAAAAGCTTGAAATATTGCATAAAGTATCTGTTCGGTGTATGGCTTGTAATGTTTTAATTTATATTTCATTGTATCAGGTTATTGTATTTGAAATAATGTACATTTTTATTATGGATGTTTCCAAACCTTTGGTAGTGTATTTAGGTAAGAGCAGGAATTACTGTGGGAACCTTTCCCAAGAGACTGTTGTTAGCTTGAACATATATGCAGCACAGTGTTCCATCATCATAGTTAGTTTATGTCTTAAATTTGTTTTATGAAGTTTTCATTGCAATGACTTTCTTCTGCATTGTGCTTGAGAATGGACGCTTGACGAGATACTCAAAGTGTACATTTTGCACCAGCCGAACATTGTTTTTAGCATAACTCTAGTGCCAATCAGTGTATTTCTTTTGATTAACTGCAGAGCAGAGTTTGTGTTGAGTGCTCTGTGAAGACATCACTGAATAGTCTGTTTGCATGGACATATTTGCAAGTACTTCTTATTTATGGCTTGTGTTTCTTGCTGACAGTCTTGTATTTAAAGCAGCTGTATTTAAGTAGAATTAAAAAGTAAGCCTGCTGGAAATACAAGGATCTTTGACAGTGGTGCAGCGACTACAGAAATATATGTTATTTTTCTTTACAAATAGGACTGTTTTACCGTCTACCACTTCATGCTTCATTCTAAGAATTGATGCAACAAATATATTTGGTTGTGTTATACCTTGGTCCTTCAAAACACTGCAATATGCACTCAAGCTCCTTACTTTGGTGATATTTATTTACAAAATCTTCACATTTCTTCTGTCTGAGGCAACACCTGCATGAATGGAATGTTTATTTCGTGAGTGTGTATATGTTCTTTGTAAATCAGTATTTCCCCATATCCTAGCCATCACTCCTGCTTCTCCAGAAACATTTTCTGCATGCGACTCACGACTTTCTCTTCTGGAATTGTACTGTCTTGAACACTGAGTAGGGGCTGGAGTCACAGTGACAGAGAATACGCTTGCTTGTTGCTGGTCTGAGTATTTGGTGTGCTGTGTAGACTGTAATCACCCTCTTCAGTGCTGTGTTAATACCGTGACTGGTGCGTTTGTACTGGGCGTTTGAGGGCTGATGTTGTTGGCTCGTGTCCTCATACTGAAAATTCACTTTTGATGTCGTAGATGACTATCCTGATGGAATCTCAGAGCCGAGCATGGCCGCTGTGTCCCCCACGCCCATTCCCAAAATCGCCATTCAGGAAGAAAAAGAGGACGCCAGCCATAAGGAGTGGGGTAAGGCCTTACATGAGGGAATGTGTCTGTAAAGGAAAAGTACAGTGAAATGTCTAAATTGCACAGTTGTCCTAGCTATAACCAAGGTATGTTATGATATGCATTGAAGAGTTACTCCACCAAGTGTTAGGTAAGGGAAAAATGCTGAATATTATAAGGAATGCTGTTTGCACAGTGCAAATTGCTTGGTATAAGCTTTCATTATTTAGACTCAGTAGTTCCAGTGTAAAATAAAACAGCGTGTCCTGTGGATACAGTTAGGGAAAAGTGTGTCAATTAAAAAAATGTGTCAATTGGATTTTTTGCCAACTGATCCAGTTCAACAGAGCAAGGATTGTACCTCTTAAAGCAGGGCACTGGATCTTTTGATTTGTTTGTCCCTGAAGGCATGGTGCAGCAGTGCAAGGTTTAAATTTATATCTGTGTGCTCTCAGGACAGGCAGTAACAAAGATCAGATTGTTCCCACATTAATATCAAAAGACAAGTTTTTCGCATGAGCTAAAAGATAACCTCCTGTGTGAATCGAATGTAATATTACTCTTATTTTCACTTAGTCCAGCTGTGGTAGAACAGCTGTATCAACAAAATGCTATATTACATTTTCAGCATCGTCATATTTGTGTGTCCCCTGGAACATACCGCCTCCTCTAGTAGGTTGGATATTGTTTGTTTTTCAATTAAAAAAGGCAATAACCCAGAAACTAAAGAAGCCTACAGTGAAGCGGGAGAGAGCCATCCCGTACAATATCAAGAAAAAGTACACCCACATACACCCAGATACAGATATGCATGTCTGGAATACCAGATATATTTCTTGGTTCTGACAAAGACATCTTAAGCACTTTAAATTTAAGTGCTTAAGCAGTTTATGTAAAAATCACACTGAGGCTTCCTGAGGCTTCGTTGATTAGGTAGTGGAGACTCTCCAGGACATATGAAGCAGTCTCCAGTCAGCTTAATTAGCTCCACAGCTGGGAGGATGTTATTGCCCCCCTTCACTCTGATCATTTCTCTAGCAAACAGGCCTAAATGGCTTGGCCTGGGACTCATTTGTTTGCCAAGGCTTCAACTGCCTTCACAGCTCACTGGCTTTCTCACCACTTGTTTGTGTGCCCTGGCTACACAGTTTGGTGTCCTGTGGTAAAGTGCTCCACTGGGACTTAAATTACTGTTCATTATCAGTGCAGGAAGGATGCACGGCAATAAATTTCTTTTATAACCCCATTAGCGCTCCCTCAAGATGAAGGAATATAAACCAAACACTGTAGAGAGACTGTTATTTTGAGCAGTATCCTAGAAACATTAGACAGATGTTTCACAAAAAGAGAGTCTATCGGGCTCCTATAGCAAGACTGAAAAGTGCTATAAAGATTCTTACAGTACCCATCAAATGTCAAGGGACATCTAACTTTTTATAATGGTTTTAAGTCTAACATAAATAAAAAACGATTTTAGCCTAGTCCTGCTCATCTGAAGGGTTATTTCTGTCATTTGAGAAGCTGAGCTTTGCAAACCTATAACCAAAGTCTTAGCAAACAGCTGTTTAGTATTCATATAGTTTCGGTCCTTTTTCTTACTTAACACTTTTTACTGCAGACCTAAGCTGTCAACAATTCTTGGTTGCTAGAAAGTACCTGTGAAAATCATACAGTGTTGAAAAGAAGTCAAGGTGTCCCCTAGAATTTGACAGGCATTGTACAGTGCCACAAAGTCCATATGTGTGTAAATGTCCTATGCTTTCCTGCAGCTCCTGAGTCCCCACAGAGAGCACCAGTGCAGGAGTCTGTCCCAACCAAACCTGTTCAGAGTGTGGCGCCTCAAGCCCGTCCCACGGAACCATCAGAGGAGAGTCTGCTGGACCTGTGGGAGAGCGGCCCACCTCTTGCCGCTGCCCCGTCCGAAGCTGCTCACATCATGGACCTGATGGATGATACTCCAGAGCCTCTTCAGGCCGCTTCATCCCCGAGCCTGCCCCAGCCTCTGCTCAGCTTTGACGAAACACCAGACACCACCTTCTGCCCTGGGCCAGAGGATGACCCCTCCAGCCTGGTGGATGTGGCTGGGCCCCACCAGATGACCCTGAGCTACCAGCAGGCCCTGCAGCATGCCTCAGGCTCCGACAGCCAGGAGCTGGATGACAGCCAACTGCTGATGACCAATGGAGATACGCTGCTCAAAGAAGGGACTCAGGTCAGGAAAAACAGCTTTAAAGCTGTCAACAAATAAATATACTATTTTCAACTAGCCCTCATTATTCAAGAACTTTATTTTGAATACACACATACATATAAAAACATAAATGTGTGTGTGTCTGTTTACCCTTAAGTTTGGTTGATATGTATTTACGAACTGATTAGGCCATTTATTTACTTTGCCACTAGATGGCAACAAACCATATTCTGTGATGATACAGACATTAAAGCTTCCTTTATACTGAATAAAACACAGTAAGTCAGTTGCAAAGATAGCGCACCAGTTTTGTCTCATGTTTGAATGGAGGCTTTTGCAGTTGTGTGTTCATGTTTTTGGACAGGCGAGTGAAGGCTACTTCAGCCAGTCACAGGAGGAGGATTTCGCACAGTCGGATGAGTGCTCCGCAAAAGTGAATCCAACGCCAGTATTTTATAACAAACCGCCAGGTAAGACCCCCTAAAACCTTTATGGTAACACACAATTATGATCCAGTTCCATTGGAAACTTTTTATCGAAACTTTACTCATTTTCTTATCACAGAAATTGACATCACATGCTGGGACACTGACCCCGTGATGGATGAAGATGATTAAGAGTGGCGGAAAGGAGCACCCCACGACTTTGAGGGGAAGAAAAAAATAAACACTTTTACAAAGGTTATTACAAGTCTTGCATCAGAAAATCTGTATGTTGTTTTAGGGATATACAAACAAACAATCTTAGCCACTAAAAAGGATATGGGTTATTGTTAAAGATGCCATTGGGTTTAAGCGCTCTTGGTAAGGAAGGGCAAGTTGGAGTGTGCATGGGTGTATGTGTTATTATTTATTTCTTTTCTCTTTTTTGCTATGCAGACTATAGCACAGTGTGTATTTAGTGCTCACCTGTGTTGTATTGACTCCCTGTGCCTAACAGGTGTGACCAGTAGCAGATAGAGCCGTCCTCTTTTTTAGTTGTGTGTCAGAACCTCGAAGGACATCAGGCCTTGGCAGTTGATAGATCTAACCTGTCCAGGCCTGCAGCCAAGGTAGTACATTATATCCCCTAAGTAGTTTCTCAGGCTAGTAACAAGCACCTTGCCTATTTCAATCGTGAAAGATGTGAGCTGAATTTCTGCCCACAGCGGCCTTGGCTTGGATGTCATATTTGGTTTCAGACTGTTCACACATAGAATCAGAGTGTGTAGATGCACACCGTGTACTATATTCAAAGTGCTCGCTGTATATAAGTGTGTCTACGAATTCTAATTCCGTGTAATTTAAACTCACATTATAAAAAATTGAGGTGTGTCAGGATTAGTGAGACTGTGGATTCTTGGGAGCCATTATACTCGAATTGAGTCATTATTTTTAGAAGAGTAATAAGAAAGGGGTCTTTTGAAACTATTTTTGTGTTGTGCCAATTGTTTTCGATATCTTGATGTTTTCACAATATTGTGTTGGTGTAGAAGGCCTTTAGAAATTAGAACCAGGTGGCATATGTATATTTTATCTACATATGAACTATGTATACAACATGGTATTATGCTTTTGTTTTTGAATGGTTGCAATAGCATTAGTGTCAGTTTGTCAAGTAACTTAGGCAATAACTATTTTAGAAGACACAGTTGGGGAATTTGTATAATGCCCATTTGGCTATACGCATACGTGCAAGTATGGGTGAGTGTGTGTGTGCTTGTGTGTGTGTACATCTTGTGCTAATGTTTTATAGGAGATTTGTACTGGGGCTATTTTGAGTTTCCATTTATTTTTAATTTACCTAATCCAAAGAGAGGTTACTTCCAACTTGATTTATATCTCCACTTACTATACATTAGAAGAGTATAGGTGCTGAAACCTTAAAAGGCACTCTACTGACCATCAGTTTGTTTTTTTCATCAGAAGTATCAGTACATGGCAGGGGATATTGAACCTAAATGAATTTCTACCAGACGCGTATTGTATGATCAGGTACCATGGACAATAATTTTGACACATTTACTTGAAACACACTTATATATGAAGCCAATGGGCACTGAGCGAATTCTGTCAGTAAATGTTTACGTGAAACAAACAAGCTGAAAAAAAAACGGGAGTATTTCTTTAATTTGAACGACAGGCTGCCATAGACAAACAGATTAAACGATAGCCATAGATCATATATGTACTCTGATTTGAACTGGCTGTTCTTTATGTTACCCCTTTTGAACAGTATGTCAGTATCCTAGGCCTCGGTTTAATGTTTAGATTTTTTTTGCAAACTATATGACTGAATTAAGCAAGCAATAATACTAAACCAATACTAAACCATTGTTTTGTAAATAGCTCTAATTCTAATTTCAGTACTATCAGTTCAGTACCACAGTGATTGACCTGTTTGCGATTGTGGCCTGTAAGACAGATACTGGCACAGAACTGGATGGGGTTTCTTAAGACGTTTCTGAAAGGGGATTGTGAATTGTCGAGGGGAGCCGACCCGCATCTTTAACAGTAACCGAGGCCCTTTTGACATGATTTCAATGTAATCTTCACCCTCCAACCTCCTTGGTAGTGATTCTTATGCTCTTTCTCCCTCTCTCACTACTAGGAGACTACTATTACCACTACTATTGCTACTATTACTAGTACTATACTACTACAATTTCCCCTTTGTCCCTGAAGCAAGGCTTAGCAACTCCTGAAGTCTCTCTCTCTTTTTTATTTTTTATTTTCTATCTCTTCCCTTTTTCCGTCCGCTTCTCACTTGCTGTTTTTGAAACAAGCACAAGATCTTTTGTGACATGCTGTGCTTCTGTATGTTAATAAAAGATTTCAAAAACCCCCCCAGTTGGTCTCCTGGTCCGAATATGTTTTTTGGCCCTTCTTCTTATTTGATGTTCAGTTTTATTATTGATACATGCAGATTGAGCTAACCAGTCCAGTCAATGTGTAATGAATTCAAGAAAAAGGCCTGGCACAAACTTCTTCCAAATCAATCATTGGTTTATACACAAATCAAGCATACTCTGCAAGCTGCATAAAAGTTGTGAATGTATGCCATTCACAGTTCATGTGAAAGAAAGGGACATGGGAATAATTTGGTAATACTTTGAATTAACACGTGTTTTCATGCAACACTTTGCTTCTTTAGTTCTACACTGGGACTACAAGGCTCATATATCTAGCAAGTAAAAGTTTATAACCACAAATTGGCATCATACAAACTATGTGAGTCTCAAGCCATGGCAAGTTCTAAACTGATCTAAAAAATATATATGCCTGTGTGATTTCTTACTGCCATCTATAAAATTATACAGAGTAGAAACATTTGTAAGGCTGCATAATATGTACATAAACCTTTCCTGATGACTGACTACATAAACCCACAAACATTTATAAAGGCTTATTCCAACAAGGGTCAGGTTCTGAGGTCAAATAACATTAAAATCGACTCAAAAAGCCTTCTGATGACCTTTGATGGGCATTGGAATAAGGCTTTATAAATGTTTATCTAGCTGACAAGACTGGTTTATGTAGATAAGCCTTATAAACATTAAGGGTATTAGACCTTAAGTGAAGTGTTTCCACAGTCACACTGTATTTATATTTCCTTTTGTCTCAATTTTTTATATTTTATAAATATTTATATTTCCAAGCAAGTTCAGAGTGCTGCACTCATCTGGTACAGTGGAATGTGTGCACATGTGCTGATTCACCAAACTGTTCCTTTAACATCCCATTCGCAGATGTTCCACTTGTGCTTGAATGATACATACGGTGAAAACACAGCATGTTCAGGCTGAAAATAAGCCGAAATGACAGTCACAAAACCCCAATAAACCATTTTCTGCCGACAGAACAAAAGAGAGGGACATCCCAGAAAGTTTACACTTAAAATGGCAAAAACGATGAGTGGTGCCTCCAGAGCACGTCTCGTGTTCATTTATTTGTGGAACAGTCAGTTCACACAGGAACACGAACGTGAGAGGGCCACGTGGAGGGATGGATGGAGGGATAAAAAGATGGATGGACGGATGGATGTACACTTCTATTATTCTATGTAAACAGACTCGAGGTGCTCTCTTTCTGTCGCTTAGCAACAGGCTGGCAGAGGAACCACACTTTACACCTCTGCTTTTTGCCTCTCTCTCTCTCTCTCGATCTCTCTCATTGTAGAGCAGAGAAGCAATGAAAACAGAAGAACAAGCAGACCAAACTTTCAAAACGGAGGTGAAAATAGAAGCAGACTTCTGTCAAAAACAAAACCAGAGTGGAGGAAAACTCACACTTTTACAATTCCCACTCCATCTCAGTCATTTGAATTATGACTGTTGATTGTCTCTTTTACAATTCCCACTCCATCTCACCAAAGTGCCAGTTTATAAGCTTTCCGTTAGACGTGTTCTGCTTAATTACCCCATTTATTTCTTTTTGTTATTTAGACCAGGCCCGCAAAGTGGGGATTATTCCAATCAAACATCATTTGAATGTGCCAACAGGATGCATGAAAGTGACAATCATATGCTGAGATGTTAACAAAGACAGCAAATAGGACAAGGGAGTTATAGAGGGTGGTAGATCAGGAAGGCTTAATAGGAACGGATGGCAATAAAAGACATCTCTGACTAAATTAAATCAAGGCTTTCTACAATGCACCAGTCACTGCACTGAAGGCATGTGGGCTGCACTGCTGTGGCAGATTTTGCTACCATGACTCAAAGGAGCACCATTTGAAAAGGAGGCTAAACAACCCCCATACCCAAAATACATCGACTGCTGTGACCAACGAACAGAGAGCAATATTTCAGAAATACTGTTGAGTTCGTAACAAAACCTCGAAAGGTCGAAATCATAACAGTAACTTTACAGGAAAAGAAAACATTCTTAACTTTATATGTAAGATTTTATTACAATTTATTTTGGACCATTTCTGTCAGGCTATTCATCATGAAACATTCACACAATGTAAAGGGCAGCTGGTTTGCTGAAATGGTGTGCGGAAAAAAAAAAGAAAAATGAAAAAGTAGTTGATGCAACAGAAATGATACATATTTGCACAAAATCCTTAATCACTGAATGGCAGTCAGCAAAGTTCACTCTCAATGCAGCTTATGTCATAGTCACTTTTCATAAAAGCATGCCATGTCTACCAAGAAATGCCCATGAATTTTAATTCACATTTAAGAGAGGCTCACTAATGGACTTATCAGTCTGTGGAAAAACAATTAAGGGAGATGAAAAACTGTGTTGCTATAAAAGTTTTTAAACAGAGAAATTCATCAAGAAGGAGATACTGGTATTCACTCAGGGGAAAAAATATGTGGAAAAAATGACTGAAAATATGACTGTCTCCCTTTGTACCCACACTGAGTAATGAATTAAAAGCTGTGGTAAACATTGAAAACAAATGAAGACACCAGATGGTAATCAAATTGTAATTACCAGGCAGTTTTAGAACATATTTGTGAAGAGCAGGCAATTACTCTGGAGAAAGCTTAACTTCAAAAAATCCACATCCTTCCAGGGAGGAAAAAATACTGTGCACAATTCTGTATTTCAGGACATTTACCTTGACAAAGCAGCATAGAGACATTTCACAGTTTATAAAGTACATTCTGTACACTTGAGCAGCATGATGTAGCTAGTCAGGGAGCCAGATTGTGCCAGTATACATACTCATCCCAATGCTATACAATAAAAAAACATCATATCCAGGGTGCCTGTTTCCTACACGATAATGGGAATGAAATGGAGGTGCTTTACTGATTGGATTACAGCAGAAGTGTCAAATTCCAGTCCTGGCGTGACTAGCAGCACTACAGAGTGTAACTTGCTACCTCATTTTACACAGTATACATTCAGTTCATCAGCTAATTAGTAAAGCCTTTGTAAGCTAATGTGTTGGCCTACAACAATGATTCTCAGCTCCTGTGTTGGGGACCCACTGTCCTGCACAGTTTCAAGTATTCCTTGGCACAGCACACCTGATCCAGCACATGAGGTAATTATTAAGCCCTTCAAAAGTGGAATCAGGTGTGCCGGGGCCAGTGCTAATTTTTTTGGTCTTTTTAATTGATTCACAGATATTGTCTTTTGATGACAATGTCTTTTTAATTTGAGCTTAGGTTTAATTATATAATACTGCCATTTTAACTTTTACATCTGTGCAATCTTAAACCCAACAATATACAGCTATGAAATTCAACAAAATGTTACCAAAGAATACATGGACAGCCAAAGGTGCATGTGTGGCAACTACCCACACAAACATTAACTGCCTTGCACAGTTCGTTCTCAGGCCCAGAGGATTCTGAGGTGTTTAGATTAAAAAAATAACTAAAACGTATAGAGAAAATGGGACATCCAGCAACAGTATCCATGAGAACAATTGAATTTAGTGGAGGAAACAACACTTTTTGCTAACATAACACTGCAAATTGCACTAGGGATGCTAATGCTAACTTTAGCATTATCACAGCATTGATAACCAGGGTCTTACAAAAATAGCATGCTGGCCTATATGTAGGTTTACTAAGCTAAATTAGCTAATACTAGCATTTTATTTATTTGATTTAGAGAACCTGTAATATTTCATGCTTAAATATATTTAAAAATTGAATGTATTTAAGCATGAAATATTACAGGTTCTCCAAACCAAATAAATAAAATGCTAGCGTTAGCTAATTTAATCCAAAATATTTAGTGTTCATAAAGATGCAAAAGTTTGATTGTTTTCAAAGAGTTCAAGCACATACTGCAGGATATTTTCAGTCATGTAAAGTCAAAATAATATCTATATGTAACTGGTTTATTTAATATAATCAACCAGAAAATATGTGTTAATGTAATTTACATGACCAGTAAATACACTCACATTAAAACAATTTTAATATTGTCAAAGAGCAGAGTTTTCTTAGCATTGTTATTATACCATGAAGTTCACCAATAGGATTAAAGAAGGCCCAAGGCAGAAGAAGGAAAGGACACCGGCTTTGTCAGCCATGAATTTGTGTATCAAAACAGAGTTCCAATAAAATCTGTCAAGGTTCATTTCATGCTACATACAATAGCTATAAAGAATGAGAAATCTCCTCACCTATCATTAACTGGACAGCTAAAGTTTGTAGTTATTGAACAGAATGGTTGTGGTTTCAGACTACAAAGAAAGAAGTATAAGCCGCTATACTGGAAAAATCTGGCACCCAGACTATGATATGGCTACAGTACAAACCATGGATATTTTTGTTGTGGCCCTGTGCTAAGGACTAGTATACAAACACAGAATTTCAAATGTCATTTCTATTATATCAGTCTGTGGTTGATGAGAAAAAAATTAGACGAAGAGAGGAGGCCGCAAGGGGCTAGGCATTGGTGGGCCGCAGACAGCTCCTGGGAGCCATGGAAACAACACTCACATAATAGCTGCTCTGCATCAGGCAAGGATGCCACAGAGCACAGCAGAGAGGAGGAGCAAGAGAATGAGAGATAGAGAGATACATCTGTTGTGTAATCTTCTCATATGGATAAAAGATTAAGGGGAGAAAGTGGAAAGGTCCTTTGAGTCCTCCAGTAAGCTCTTCTCGCCTCCAAACTCCCAAAAAAAGGAGAAAAAACATCATCAGATCAACAGCCAGAGTCTCCTGAACAGCAGGAATGACTCACTATTATCAGAAAGTGTTCCACAATGGTTCAGAGCTTTACACTGCCGTACTTCGGCCCAGAAGGGGGAAGGCAGTTGGCAGTCCATAGTTGTGATCCAAACCCCTGAGGCTCCTCAGGCCCAGGTCTGTGTGAGTCCGGCCCTCTCGGGGCATGGTGGCGATGGCTGAGGCCTGGGGCTCCACCGGCAGGTTGTTGTGGTTGAGGTCCATAGTGGAGAGCAGGTGTCCCAGCGAGTCCCAGCGCCTGGCAGAGGGCAGACGGATCAGTGAGGAGTAGCCGCATTCAGAGAAGACCGTCACAGGTGGGGCCATCTTTCTGGTTTCTGACTCCTGGTGCTCCCTGGAGGAACGTGGCGCAGGTTTAGTGTATGTTCCTCCTCTGGGATCAGCGAGGACTTCACTATAAGGGGGAGGAGGATCCTCCATCAGAACTGCTTCCTCATAGCAAGGGGGTTTCCCGCAGATGTCTTCAACTAGAACAGCAGGAACTGGATTTATCAGGTGATTAGAGGGAAACAGAAAACAGAGTTTAACTTTGTGGAGGCAAGTGACAAGAGCTAAGCAGACAATAAATCAAACATAGAGAACTCTAACCAGGAGACCTACTCCATTGATAGTTACACAAGGTTATAGTATCTAGGAAATGTCTGCCATTGAGCTTACCTTCCCTAAAATCTGAACAAAATTTTGCGCAGACAGTAATTTTTCCAAATACATGCAGTGAGACTTTGACCTACATGCAGAGGAAAATTTAACCCACAGAATGGAGGAGGAAAATACTCTTTTTTAAAAATCTGCCACGCTGACAACTTCAAAGTGAGGCTGTTCAATCTTTTTGAACTGTGAAGTTGCATGCACAGAGAGGAAGAATAATTTTCTTGTTAGTAAAAGACATCCTGACGTGAATCTATTAAATATAAAACTGTGATCATAGAAAATTAGGCACCATAAATGAGGGCTTGGCATTTATTTTTTTTGAAGGCTGATAGACAGAAGTGCTTTAATTTACCCCTGCAAGGTCACCCTGCACTGCAACAGATGAAAGCTTTGTCCCTGAGGAGGATGATAAACCACCTTATTGAGGCAAAAGATAAGGGTGCGGGTTGGTACAGGGCTGAATCAGCCTTGAGCTTATTGCACAGGCAGTGTTTTAGTCTATCAACTGTGCTTTAGCAAAAATGTTCCTTTTGAGTCTACTACTGTATTGGACTCCCTCTATTATCCTCAGTACACTCAGTCTTATGTGGGAGTTTGGGCAAGAGTACAGGAAAATATTTAACACAGGTTTCCTGACACTCAGTTAACAACACTTAATACAGAAAAGGTACAATTCATATATTGTCAAACTACAATTGGAGACAATTGCCTACTTACTGATCCACTATCATAGTCAATCTGGCCTTAACAAGCCTTAGAAATTAAGTCTTGGATAAGTAGGCCACTGTCACCAAATGTACCTGAATCCCTCGACTGTCATGGAAATGTAATCCCAAACATTTGAATCACATTAATATCATATATCAATGTCAAGGCTTTTTCACATTAACCAAAATTAGCAGTTAGTCTGATTTTCAGTGTCAGAACTGGTTCAACCTTCATGACCAAGGGTGTAATGAATACTGTACTAGAAAATCAAATATGAAACTGTTTCACCGATATACGCCTCCATCGCTTCTAAGGGCTCCTTGTTTATCATATTTTTGTATAAACCTTTTGTATAAACCTCAGTAAGCAAAACTAAGCACCTGGGGACTTCCTGTTAGAGCGATATAGGCAAGGAAATAGAGGGGCTTCTGATATACATGCACACACTCTCAAATGAATTGGCTTTTTATAAATCATATCTATTCTAGAGTGTGTGATTATGGGCATTCTATTTTTTAGTGGCCAGCTTGGCAGGCACTGAAAAGCTATACTTCAGACCTTTTCATTTATCTGAACCAAACCAGTCTGTGCAGTCTATAATTAGAACTTTATAAAATCATCAACAAATGAAATATCAAAAACTTAAATGAATCTTTAAAACTGTACTAAACCTGATAATGCAAGGGAATAGATTAAGTAGTTGCATAAATACAGCTGTTGAGACTAGCTGGTTATATACGCTCAGTTTCAGTGGACCATAAATTATAGACGGATCGTGATAGCAGATTATACACTTTATCAGCCGCACCATTATAACCAATGACAGGAAAAGATTAACATTGGTTATCTTGTTACAATGGCACCGGTCAGATATCGGTCAGATAAAATGTCAGATATCGTGGAGTGTTCCTGGAATGCAGTGGTTAGTACCTAGCAAAAGCGGTCCAAGGAAGGTCAACTCATGAACTGACTACAGGGTCATGGGCGCACAAGGCTCACTGATGCGCATGGGAAGCGAATGTTAGCTTGTCAGGTCCAATCACACAGAAGTGGTGTGATGCTGTAAGCAATGTTTTGCTGGGAACCCTTGTGTCCTGGCTTATATTACTCTGACATGTACCACCTACCTAAATATTGTTGCAGACCAAGTACACCAGTTCAATGGAATTCCCTAACTGCAGTGGCGTCTTCCAGCAGGATAATACATACTGCCACACTGTAAAAAATTGTTCAGGAACAATTTGAGGAATATGACAAAGAGTTGACTTGACCTAAAAATTCCCAAGATCTCAAACCAATCAAGCATCTGTGAGATGTGAGTTGTGCTGGACAAACTAGTGTGATCAATTTAGACCCCACCTCACAGCTTACAGGACATAAAGGATCCACTGCTGATGTCTTGATCCCAGATACCACAGTACAGGCCTTGTGAAGTCCACACATTGATGCAACAGAGCTGATTCGTGCCTCAAGAGGGACCTGCACAATATCTGGGAGGTGATTTTAATGTTATGGCTTATTGCTGTACATCATGGTTAAGGAAAGGTTCTTCCTGCCAGCTGGACAACTGTTTATCTGTGTGTGTTTTGTTTGTTGTTTCTTTGTTGCTGTGAAGTGTCCTTGGGCTTGAGAAAGACACTATATAAATTAAACAATCTCTTGTTATTATTCTCCAAAGAAGCAGTGTGGCTACAGAGACTATGGCAGTGGGTGATAAAATTTGTGTGACATTTGCAGTTAAATTCTTTATTACTAATTTACTTAAAAATATGTTCTTTATTAATACTTTATTAAAACAATCTATGCTATATTACAACTTTATCAAAGAATTCCATTGTTTATTATTTTGTTACACTTTTGAGCCATACTAGGCTAAATCAAATATACGATGACCACAGCTGTAAGCATACATTAAGCTTCAATGTATGCTTTCATTGTGTTTGCGTCTCCTGCATGTTAGAGAATGTCTGAAAATTACAGGAAGAAAAAATGCTTTTCTTTTTTTTTTTTAAGAGAATAGGGTTGGTCAGCCAACTGAAGGTACATCATCACCACCTACTGACACTGCTATTATTATTAGTGGTAGTAGTAGTAGTAGCAGCAGTATCTCTGTAAGCACATCTGCTAAAACCTTCAGCATTCAACAGCAATTCATACATGCATACATAAATAAATGCTACAGTTTTTCTTCCAGTAATTATTAGATGTTTGCTATTGTTGAAGAAGACACAGAAGCAAACAGTAGTTGCATAAGCATTTCGTCTCACTGTGTACTTAATGTATATGGCTGAGATGACAATAAAGCTCTACTTGACTTGAAGTTTCACCATTAAAGCAGGTAATAGTGTTTGCCGCAGTGACATTCCACATGGATCTGGATAAGAGGATTCTGTTGCTGGCACAGGCTTACTGGAGTCCAATAAATTTAACTGCTTTTGCTGACTTTCAGTAGTGTACAATCATGTATAATGTTAAAAACATAATAAATATTTCCAAAGTGCTTCCACAAAACAAGGTGTTTGTGTAGGTGTTGATCATTGTTTAACTGGTTTAATTTACAGTTATTTCAGACAAAGTATGGAATAACAGCTCTCATGTGAAATGTTTCCACTGGACATTATTCACACACTGTTCTTTGTTAGCTCTTACAGAAATCACAGCATGACTTCACAACTCTGTATACCAAGATACTGTGAAAGCTTCATTTCGCCATTGTATTCTTCCTGATTTATAGTCTCTGAAGAGCTGAATCCTCATTCAGCTGCTGTCTTAATGTGTGGCCATCAGTCCTGTATGTCTGGCCTTGCTTTAAAGTCTTTGCCCAGGCCTGGGATCCTCTGTATCTGGCAGTCTGCCGGGCTGCGGGAGCACATGATTAGCCCGGCTCTCTCCCTGCTGCTAGCTCGCTGCTGTACTCCTCTGCCCACTCATCACCCACACACCGCTCTCTGTTACCATGCCATACATGAAGGAATTCGTCTCTGGCTGCCAGCACTGTGTGAGGTGTGGACGTTTTCTCCCGCATGCACACGAGCAGACAAGACTTGATGCTCAGGTTTGTTTAAAGGTCATTAGGCACTTATTAAGGATTATTTCAGTAGGAGAGTTTTTAATTACTTTGGTAACTGTGTCTCCCTGGAACGATACATTGGGCATTATGTAAGTGCCAAAAAAATGGCATAACCTAAAGAGATCCTCATTTTGAGCTTTGTGTACTGAATTGATTTGAGGCCTGGCCCTCTTCTAATAAGGTCATGGCTTCTTCTGCCTACACAACAAAGCCTTGCTCACCTTGTGGAAAGACATTACGCCACAGCTCTAAATTGTTTATCTGTGTTTAAACATGCAAAGACTATAAACTAAAATGAAGGGAAAGCAGGAGGTTTGCAAATGATCCCTACCTTGTGGTGTGGTCCAGTTCCCCTGAGGCATAGTGTGGGTGACTGGCACTGGCGGAGATATTATTTGAGGAGGCGGACAGAACTGAGGGGTCTCTCTTGCAGGGTAAGCTGTTGCCGAACACTCCAGAGGCTCCATCTCCAGGGCCCGCAGACACTGCTCCCGCAACCTCTCCTCACGCCGCCGCTTCAGCTTCCGCTGCACAAAGCTGCAGAAGCAGCACACCATGACAATAAGTGCCCAGACCAGCCAGAATCCGGCAAAGCACGCCAGGAAAGTGTAGGTGCCCTGTGACATCACCATGACTATGTCCTTGATGAAGCTCTGGCCCTCCACAATCAAACAGAGTGGATACAAAGCTGTGAATGCTCTTGTTGCCTTGTTGTGTCTGTACAGAGTTCAGTCATTAAGTCTCAAAAGGGCATGCCTTAAAATCATATTTCTCAGAATTACATTGAATGGATTTCATAGTCAGTCAAGAACATTTTGAACTGCAAACATTCTTCCCAGTGATACGACCTGTAGAAAAGCTAGTCGCACAAATAGCATTGTCTTAACTTCTGTGTGCGTAGCATACTGCAAACGTTAAGGTACCAAAGGGCCTCCTGAGGGGCTGCGAGAAGTCCTCTCCAAGAAACCGAGTCGGAATTCCACAGATGCACTTTTCTCGACAGCTGGTCTGACTCAGGGAATGCCAATTCTTGCAGAGGTCTCCTCTGGCTAGACGATCCCTCAGCGAAGCGGATCAAGGCTCTTCAGATCTCCAGAGGACACCAGCCCACATGCTGCTCAACAAAGGGAATGGACATGGAAGGGGGGCGATCATCATCACTTATGAACTTGTCATATTTTCAAAACACTGGCCGTAATATCTGAAACACAACAGCCCCTTTCATAATTGATCTCAGCTGTTCAAGCACAGTCCTCAAAATGACTTTAGGGGGTGAGTATCAATTTCACACATTGGAGAGTGAAAAACACACACTGCTCTTAAAAAAAAAAAAAAAGTGCTTTTGTATAGTAGTATGAGAAAATGGTGCCAAAAGCATGAGCTCTCATTCAGTACTGTAATTTATGACTTGACTGCTCAAACATGTTGGTGACTTTCAGCATGCTGCCTCTTCGGGTGTTAATGATACCTCTAAACATGCCAATTCCCTTGCTTCCCTCCTACAAACCGATGCCATTATTGCCTCCCATTAAGCCCAGTTACGCAACCATCTCTCTTCAGCACACGTTTGCTGTCTCTCTAATCAAGTCACGGCTTCTGCTGCCTGCATAACACAGTAATTGCATCTAAGACTATTTCAGATTCCCCTCCTGCTGACCTTGAGGAAACAGATTACATCAATGCCTTGCTTTGTTTATCGGTTTCTCATCTGTGTCTCTGACTCACCACGGTGTCCCATAAAAACACCCTTCTGTCCAGTAACAAAATAGCCACAGAGTCTTTTGCCATGCCATGTTTGCTGAACATCATTTTGTATAGTTCACCATCTAAGTGCCATTATTTTTTTTTAGAAGTTTGGAAGGAGCATCCACCTGGCCTTAGCCGTTGGCAGCAAACATTCGAATGGAACGAAAGCTGTCATCACTCTTCACTTAACTGTGCCAGAAATGTTAGCTGAATGGAGTAAACACTGTCCAAGTTTCAAAATGCGCTACAACTCTTTCAGTCCAATGGAAACTGTATATACAAGGCAATGTATGAAAACAGCCTTTTTTGAATTCAGTGGTTTTTTTGATGTAATAAAAACAACATATTTCTGCCTGTTCAGCACACAGCAACATAGCTCCAACAATTCACTCTGAGGTTACAAGTACTGTGCACTTCAGTTTTGGAATGTGAAACAATACAGAGCAGCCAGCCAGCCTTCATGTACTTACACACGCACACTCACACACACACACACACATATATATATATATGTACATGTAGTTCCCACCAAGATCAATAAAGTTTTTTATTCTGACATTCTGACTCTGATCCTAACTCTCTGATCCTAAGATATATATATATATATATGTGTGTGTGTGTGTGTGTGTGTGTGTGTTTGTAAATATATTTACATGTAAACACACACACATTTTAAAGACACAGTAATTAATACAGGCTGGAAAATGATTCAAATAAACAAACAAATGAACCAAAAAACAAACAAACAAATGAACTAACTAATTAATTAATAAGGTATCTCAAATGGCTTATAACAAAAGAAGAACAATGAAGCATATGGGGCTTTTAGGCTAACAACCAACTAACACAGTTCTAAAGAAAACTTAATGAACCAATCAGGAGCCCTAAAGGACATCAATCAGAATAATTCCTGACGAGTGTGTCCGGTAGTCTAAAATCATATATACATATATCCCATATATATATATGGGATTTCTAAAAT
>JBBJLS010000023.1:1918373-1933457 GCA_037577275.1 Bryconaethiops microstoma
AGCATCATCATCCTCACACAGACCTCGTCAAAGCATCACGGCTCAGTGATGAACGGTGAGGTGACATCTGGTTCCCCGTGGCTGTGCCCCTGTTTTCACCTCTGAAAACAAGTATTTAGCCTACCTCACACCTCCCACCTCATCTCACCCCCTGCTCCAGGATGCTCACGTTGTCAGCTTATTCCCAGCCAGGTCAGACTCATTTTCAGACTCACTTCCACACGCGGGAGAGCCGAGACGCACACGGGCATTTGTACCTTGATGAAGATCAGAGGAGACGCTCCGCGCGCGCCTCGTCTGCCGTTCACGCGCTCTCCGGCTCCGGCAGGTCACGCGAGCTCCTGATCGAACACACCCACCGAGCCGAACGGTGCACTGTCACGAGCTCTGTGTCGTGCTCGCCTCTTTCAAACGGACCAAGATGAGCCCCCCACCCTCCCGAGACCACCAAAATGTACAGACCTCATGTTCGCTCCTCCTTTTTTTAACCGTTTCCAGAACCAAGAATAACGAGGCTGCTTCCAAGGGAACGCTGTTAACCGTCCTGCACTCCTCCAGAGACCTGGACATACGGGTCCTGGACCACAGGCATCAAAGTGTGACCTGCGTTCACACCTGTTTGAACTGGTTTAAGTCGGTGTCACATTTTTTAACCCAGTATAGCTCAGATTTTATTTTTTACCTTAGTAATATTATTGATTGGACATATTTGTATTTTTATTGCATTTTTGTTTAGTATTATTATACCCTATTATACCCTATACTAAAAATCAACAGGTGTTATAAACAGCTGTCTTACACAGCCAGAACAAAACCTGGCTGTGTAATCTCCAAAATGGTACATTTACATGAGATTTAAAGAGATTTAATTAGATGTTGTTTATAAATAATTTTAGATCATTTCTATTGGTCCTTTCATCAGGAAATTTAAACACAGTGTAAAGGGTCCCTGCTTAGCTAGTAGAGCTAATGTTTCATTCAGAAACACATCACGGTTTTAGACCAAGAGTATCCAGCTCCTGTCCAGCACAGCTCTAACACTACTATACCAGTTCATTAACTGATGAGCTGATGAATCAAGGTGTGTTTAAAGAAAAATCATTCCTGGACTCAGATGATTAGGAGTAGGATATTAACTCTGGCACAGTGTATTTGATCTGTGTATGATCTAGCAGAGGTCTTCGAATTCAAACCTTGAACCCAGTATCAGGTCCTGGATTTTGTCGTCTCTGGTACGTAAGACACAGTTGCATCATTAGTTCAGTTAAGTACTAGGACCTCTGACTGATTATGTACATTGTGATACTAGGAGGTGAGAATGGCAGTGAGAGCCAGTTCAGATAAATTATTGGCCAACCAGTTGTTTTCATTATTAATTTGTTCGGATATTGTTCTTCTGAAAGAAATCAGAAGTCAATGTCCTTGCAGAGCTCACAGAGTGTCTCCTCAGTTCACTTTTCCAAAGTGTCCACAGCTTACTGCCCCCAACCCCCCCCACACACACAATGATGATATTGTTGTGTTCATGTAGGAAGAGACTTATTTGACAGATGTGTCTTAGAGTGGAGCATATTGTAATAAGATAAACTCTAAGCAGTAGGTTGAAATTCAAAGACCTTATTTTTTCTCTTTGCAAATTGGTGGGCTGTCCATTGCACTTTATGATACTTCAAAAGAAACGGAACTCACATTGTACATACAGTATAATACTGCCCACCCTTAATGAGGAATTCCATCGGTTCCTTTTTATATGATGCCAGATATATTGTTTTATGATAGCTTTGGAATAATCTTGTCCTAAAAAGTATTTTTAAACCACTCATAGCAGAGTAGTTCATGCAGAATATTGTAAAATGAAGCAGTACCCAAAGAAAACTTTTTGTATTAACCATTGATTATCATTATCAGCATTATATTTAAAACATATACAAAGATACGAAAACATTCACTGAAATCAATGGTAAAAAATGGTATTGGTAAAAAATTACTATTACCACAAATGCTATTGTTATGAAATGCAGGTAAATTTTTTCCAGTGCTCCATTTCAAATCACTTGGGGTCATGACTAAAGTATAAATTCTCAAATTTACTAAACTGACATTCAGAAATCCCTAAAATTCCCTTTAAACTACTATCAAGCTAGTATTGTGATAAAATCAATGAGCTGTACTGTATGTCTTGCATTGAAATTAGGTAACACTTGATGGAATATCGCAGGTGTGCTTACAGCCAAGACCTGGTCTTCTTTTATTCAAAAAAAAAAAATAGTGATTTAAATATATGGCCTGTGTTTCGTGACCCAACTCACCTGGACTGCATTAGTGATTAGTTAGAATTAAACTAAATCCCTGGTTCTTATTATGTAATTTATATTGGGCTGTTTTTAAATAAAGTGAAATAGCTTCTAGTGCAGGTATGACTTCTCCCACTTAAGTATGTCACTAAATTGTGCATTCTGTGTATTCCCAAATATGATTTTGAATCTTTAAAATAGTCAGTATAACCAAATCATGGTGAAATCAAAGATGTGACATGGAATCATTCCCTAAAGAATTGCAAGAAACTTTTTGTGAGGTCAGAGGTTTACACTTCTTTGGAAGCTGGCTGCTGGCTTATCCTCTATAATGCACAGCCACCAATTAGTAGTGTGGTAATGAGATAATTAAGTTGTAATAATTAAATCTTGACCAAGATTTAGTAAGATGCAGGAACAACACAATTACGGTGTGATAATTAAGTCATGCTTACAGTGTAGTAAGGCATGGGAAAAAGATAAAGCATTCACACACCTTACCAAGTTGTAGTGTAATGTAAGTAGGGTTATAGAGGATGCAATTGCAAATAAATGGAACTTTATTTTCAGTGACTAACAAAAGACAAGAAAATAAACAGATAGGAGCTATAACTGACTGACAAAGACCGACTAAAGCACAGGGAAATATATACACACTAGGTAAAACAGGGAACAGCTGAGAAACATTAGAATTAACAAGCAGGTAGGGAAAGTAGTGGTCCCTACAGTGGTCAGTAAACATTGGAAATTTGTTTTAGTCTAAGAGTAGCTTTAATCTAGGGACCCAGGAAGCTGGCCCTTAGGGAATCATTGGTTAACTGCTCCTGTTTTGAATCAAAGTATAGTCCTATGACATCTTGCTGTGACATAAGGCCTGAATTATGCAAAGTGTGTTGAAGCTGCCTGTTCCTCTCAGTGCTGCTTATCACTGTAGTTATGCAGTGGCAGCATGATTACAACGTGGCATGGGCCTGATTGCAGCTCCTGGCTTGATTTGATTAATCATGACGAACTTAAAACGAAAATTCCTATCAATGGGCAGACCCTGGGTCATGATAACAATAACACAAAAACAATGAATGTTACTGATGATAAGCTACATATGATACAAGTTGTGAATCCCACATAGCCTCCTTATTAACAGAAGAAACTCATAACTACTTGCACCAGTTACTTCAGAGACATATTTGTGTTTACTTTGAGGCAATCTGTCCTAATCAACCCCATTTGTAATTTACATTTACATTTGCGGCATTTAGCAGACGCTTTTATCCAAACCAGCCCTTCTTGTTGTTGGCACTGTTGACATTTACAAGATAAGAGAGAAGAGGTTTCTCCTTTATTTCTTAGAAAATTCATAGGACACATTCTCTTTACCTATTTTGTTCACTTTCAGTTTTTTTTTGTCTCTGCTCCGCATCTCTCTCTTATAAAAACACACACACACACACACACACACACACACACACACACACACACACACACACACGCACACACAAAACCACTCACACGCTTTATAAGAGGTAGCTCAGTGCCATCAACCTTGAGTTATTGTCAGAGCAAATCTTTTATATTTGGAGTGGTGAATATGGAACATTTTGTACCACTTAGGCTGTCCCGCCTCAAAAATTAAATGCAAATCTTCACCACACCTGATTCCAGCTGTTCTCCTCAAAGATGTTTTCTTTACTAATATGCTAATAATAGCTTGTAGGCCTTATATATCACTGTCCAAGGTCATTTCAATACATGCGGATGATACATGAGGTCAGTGGTGAAAACTAAGAAAAGGCATCCGAAAACTCATAAGTACTGAAGCCTAGAGCAGCACTCGAGACAAGAGAAGCTAAATTATTTCTGCCTAAAAGGAACTTGTTGAACTTGAAGATCTCAAGACAACATTGCTTCCACCATTTGCTAAATCCCACCTTTAAATGCCAATGGACTAGTGGTAGCTTAGCAACCTGTAACTATGTGAGTGCCAACAAATATCATAAGTTTGCCAGTGTCGCAGTTTGCAGAGACTTGTTCGGAGTGTTATCCATGTGTTTATTCTTGCATTGCAAATGTTGTCGGACTGAAACTGTTTACAGTTTAGCTCAGTGTATAGCTCAGATATATGTACCGATCAGCCACAGCATTAACACCAGTGACAGGTAAAATGAATAATGCAGAATATCTTGTTCCAGTGCCACCTGTGAAATGATGGGATGTATTAGGCAACAAGTGAACAGTCAGTTCCCAGTCAGTTGATGTTCTGGATGCAGGAAAAATTGACAAAAGTAAGGATCAGTCTGACTTTGACAAAACAAAATTGTGATGGCTAGACCCAGAGTTAGAACATCAATAGGTCTTGTGGGGTGTTCCCAGTATGCAGTAGTTAGTACCTAAGAAAAGTCTAAGACATGACAACCGGTGAACTGGTGACAGGTTCATAGGTGACAAAAGCTAACTGATGCACCTAGGGAATGAAATGCTAGGCCATCTGGTCTGATCCCAAGAGTTTCTGTAGAATAAATTGTTGAATAAGTTAATGTTAAAGGTGCATCTGGGTTTGTTGTGTACAGGGCTGCAGAGCCACAGACCAGTTAGAAGGATCCAGCTACCCCCTGCCCAGTGGGAACAGGAGCATCAGAACTGAACCATTGAAAAATGGCAGAAAGCGGCCTGCTCTGATGAATCATGTTTTTAACATCATGTGGACAGCCTTGTGTGTGTGTGTTGCTTATTTGGGGAAGAGTTTAGCACCAGGATGCACTATTTAAAGAAGGCAAGCGGTGTGATGTTCTGAGTAATGTCCTGTTGGAAAACTTTGGGTCCTGTCATTCATGTGAATGTTACTTTGACATGAATCATCTACCTAAACATCACTGCAGACTAAGTTCACCCCCTCATGGTGTTTACTAAAGACAGTGGTCTCTTTCAGCAGGATAATACACCAGGCCGCACTGCAAATATTATTCAAGAATGGTTTAAGGAACATGACAAAGAGTTCAAGGTGTTGACCTGGCCTGTAAATGTTCCAGATCTCAGTCTGATTGAGCATCTGTGGGATGTGCAAAGAAAACCAGACCGAATCATAACGTCTAGGTGCACAATTTCATAGGTTTTGTGGAGTCCTTGCCTTGTTGGATAACAGCTGTTTTGGGACTAGACAACATTAGTCAGGTGGTTTTAATGTTACAGCTAAAAGTGTGTATTTTAAACTTGTGTATTTAACATGTCGTGTGACAAAATCCGTGACTTAAGTGTGAATGTGGTAGCATTACCATATTAAATTTACCTGGACAGTGGCACAATTTTGTTTAACCTAGAGCAGCACAATGACATATACGTACAATGCTTATTTAATTAATGATGTAAAACTTCGAATTTTACATTTTCTCTTTATTAGGAGTATATATCATGGAGTGCCCTGAAATAAGAAATAAGACATACAAAAATGTAAATGAAATGTAAATTATTCCTACTTGTCTGCTGAGTATTATATCTCATTTAGAAAACAGTGTTGTTGAAACAAGTGAATGGGTGGTGTAAAACTGTTGCTGGCTGAATAGAAGGTATGTAAATTTCTTGGTTTCCATGATGTCACAAAACAGTGAATTCAAAACTAGCTGGTTTTGCTGCTTTATTTCAATTTAGAGAACGGTATCTTTTAAAACATTCAACCAATGTTCACATATACAAGCGCTATAAGCTAGAAAGTTCAGTTGTTTATATTAACTATGTTCACTTCTACTCAAGTAGATTCTCTTAAAGCATTGAACACTAAACTTACTGTTATGTTGTTCATCTAAAGACATATTATTGAACTTAACTTATTTGACCCACACATATAGGTCTTTAAGATGTTAAATTATGTTTGTGTAATTTTTTCCATAGTCTTTCCACTCTGATGAAAGTATGAGGCATTTCCTGCATTGTCTCTCAGGAATATGCGTCTCTGACATGGTCTGAGCAAAGACTGTGACTCAAACAAATGTGACACAGTGACAGTGAGAGAAGGCTAAAGGTCTTAACCTGTGACTGGTTGCCAGTGGCTTAGAGCAGTGTGCCCCGACATTTGGCTGGACCAAGCCTATTCTTCGTGAATTAATCAGCGTAAGCAGTGTCAAACATAGCGTCAAATTACTCTCCAGCAGGGGTGTGAATCTGTGAATTCAGCTATGTTACAGTCCTTGAGCAAATGTTTCCATTTGTCATGAAATGTCTGATTTCATCCTCATTTGAATGGGGGGGTGGAAACTAAGTAAACATAAAACCAATAAGCTTGAAAAATAGCATAGAGAATTTGGTTTAGTTTTTTACTTTATATTATAAGCAATTCATATATTCCAAACAGGGCTGAATTTAGAACATAATGGCCAACTGATGAATGTTCATATAAAACCCTTTTTATCAGTCTTTGTTTTTCTCATTTGAAATGGTTTACTGTTTTACATTGTGTGAAACTTTAATGATAAAAGTATATTTAAAAAAACCTTCTTTCATAGCAACTTCTGTCAAAAGTAAAACATTTGTCTTATCCGGTATATTGACTTTTTTTTAATTATCCCCAGAGTACACTGTGGCATCAGAACCATCTCTCATGTTCACTTCGGGTGGTGATGTATCAGGACTGTGTTTTTGCCCCATAGCCACTGACAGGTCTCATGACAGGATCAGTTGCACATTACACAAGTTTCATGACCTTGTAACGCAGATACAATCTGTGCCCAGCATCATACACTCTAGACAGTAAGAGCTATTGTTTCTTGGTGAGTAAATGCCAAACTCGCATCCCTCCAGAGGGTGAGTGTGTGTGTGTGTGTGTATGCAAGAACTTTGTATCACTCTTGAGTTCTTGGTAATGCGTCACGGGCACCGCGGGCACCATAGCTGCACTATTTTCAGATAAGCCAATGTTTGGACGTGTCAGCTCAACAAAACATTTCTTGTGACTCAAGTGACTAAAGCAATTAAGCTGCTGTTATTTGAAATCACCAACTGGTGTATAATTCACTTGTTAAAATGTCATTGCTTATCAGCCTCTTCCTTAGTGGCTCTGCTGCCTGTAAAAATTCGCCACTTGCCAAATCCAGAATTGTTTGAGGACAAGTCATAATTTTTCCCTCATGTTTTTGAATAGAAAACTAGGCAGAAAGCACATCTGCCTCACTGCCAGCAGTATCATGCCTGAAATGAATGGCATGTATTAAAAGAATGAAGAGACTGACACTATAAACCCTTAGAAAGCACTAGAGACTACAGAGTGAACATTTTTTGACCCTGCTACTTCTAACTCAATAATACAGCATAAGCTGATCTTATCTGGCAATGCAAACTCTGCAACAGGTCTGGAATGTGAAAATAAGTACACATCCTCTAGAACCTTTTCATGCATTTTTAATGCACAATTATTGTTTATTTGCTGGACAAAGATACAGAAAACACTCTATATTGCCTATGCAAAAAGTGGCCAAGTATTTTAACCTCAGCCAATACTTAGAAATCGTGCACTTCTGTGAAAACAAAATGCCATGTTTAAGTTAAGTTCCTACAGAGAATTGTTCATTCATTTTTCAGTTTCTTTCTCTTGGGACATTTAAGTTTGCCAAGATACAAACAACATAAATGTACACTCAAAAGTTTTTAAATCCAATTTTAAATAAATAAGTTCACTACATTCACTTTGCCAGGGGAAAGGACATTTCTGTACCCATTCATAGCTAAAACTAATATAAAAACCACAGAGACAAGACAAGGTGCATGGAGTGAATGCAATTTAAATAAATAAATAAAATAGAATTGTAACAGAATATAAAACAGCTAAAGGAACTGAACATGTGCCCTTAAGGGTACCATTACATTAACAACATTTGTACCCTGAATGTTTGTACATTTTTTTTAATACAGTGTACAAAAATCGCTAAAACATGTCAATTGACAGGCAGTGTTCAGACTGTTGCACATGAGTGTAGGCTACATTAAAAAGGCTCTTTTTATGTGTCTCTTTCGCTTAGAAGTTAGGACATGATATCATGAGGGCAAAACATAATGTAAAAAAAACCTTAAACCCTGATGGCTTTTCCCACAGTGTGTGATTCTGGATGCTCAGGATGAAGATGAACTATTTCATTCATTTTATTTCAGTCCAAATCAAACACACATGACCCGCTGAGGCCCTTTTCCTCTAAACAAGAATCATTAGCATGAATCCAATCAGGATGTTAATGGCTTCAAATTTAATAACACAAACTGAGCAAGGGGAGATTTCTATCTCTGTCACCTTACGATCAATAAAAGCAAAAAACAGCTCCAACGTCCTTGGTGGCCTTTCTTTCACTCAAACTCTTGAGATAGATGCAGTGTGTGACGGGGACGCTCTTGTTCCCCTCTCCATGTTAAAAAGAGTCTATTTGCGGCATTATTATTATTTATGTATTTTTAAGCCCTCTTAAAGAAGACCGTTGCCGGGCAACAGAGGGGAGGACAGGCGTGAAGAGCGAGGTGTGAGAGAGTGAGACAGCAAGGATGGTCTGTGGCTGATGGATGCTGGCGTCAAGAACATGTGTCATAATTCAGACGGCAGTGGAAGAAGGCCAAATTGACCCCACGGTACCCTGACCATTAGACCCCATCCAGCAGACCCTGGTGTGTTCTAACCACTGTATGGGTATTAAAGAAGGAGTTTGGCAGAAATTCAGATTTACAGTTTTGCTTAGCTGTCATTCCAAATTTGGTGTCTGAAGTTTGCTCCTTTAGCACCAAAAAGGCTACTGTTGCAAACACGCAATGGAAGTTTAGTTACACTAGTTAACACTGTGCAAACTGTTTGTCTATGCGGCAGGTTTTGTCCAGCAAAATCACCTCATACACTGCTCCCCTCTCCTTCTAGCTCTAATTTCAGTAGTAAATTGTGCCACAACTGAATACACTGTTTTTCTTCATTCAAATTTTATTCTAAATATTGAGAGAAAGCTGAATTGTTTTAAGTCTTTCTTTGTTGAATGTATCGTGACTGTATCAAACCATGAGCCCTGAATAATCTATCGAACTGAATTATGAATTGACTATCATTAGACCCCTACCATCGACACAGTTTACACTATGATAAATAAATAAGCTTCCCTTACTTGTTTAACTACTTTGGATGTCTTGCATGATCAGCCACATTTAAAATGAAAAATTGTGCACTTTTTTTGTTTTGTTCCCTAAACTATTCCCATCACTTAAGTCTCCCGAAAATCAGAGCTGCGTAACCATGAGAGGGTGTTCTGCATTAAGAGCCGTCATACCAAGCAATCAGATATTTGTTTTTGCCTCAACATACTAGTCAGACTGACTCACCCCTAGAGGTATTGATTCACTATTTCTTACATTTCTCTTAACCTCCAGCAACTCTCAGCCAATCCTAAGAGCAATGGCTCACAAACACAAAAAAACCCCACTGAAACAGCAGGTATCACAAAGAAAAGGTCTGAATTTGTGGGACTAAGCAAACCAAAAATGTATTGAAAATACTTAGTAGAAAATAAAATGAAACAAATAGTCAATCAAAAGAAGAAAGTTTGCGTGTTACACAGAGGGACCACGCAAGTGGGCAGGAACACTGTCTTCACAGGCACGTATAGAGAACAGGTCAGAGAAAAGGAGAAGGGCAAGAGAGAGGGAGAGATTGTGTGGAGGGGGGCAAAGACATCAGAAAGCCCATTTACTCAGCATGATCACCTTCGTCATCATTGCCATCATCCCTATTTTCGTCTTTCTGCATTCACTGACAGGGATTCATTATTTATTTCCCATTTCAGGACATAACCAATTTAATTGTCTCTCTTTTTTGTTAACTACGCAAACAGTGCATGGAAAAGGCTGACTGTGATACTTGCATGGGGGGAAAAGACATTGGAGCTTTAAACTGGATATTGGTGGACGGCAGAACAGAATACGAGTTATACAGTATAATTTGGTTCATCATCTCTCTTTGGTAAAATAAAAACTAACAATCAAATATTAATGAGACGTATGGTTAAGGCTGTAAGAAATTGATAACACTGATACAAATCAATGATTTTCATGACAAACTTTATGTCCCTGATAAAACCTGTGTTTTTACATAAATGTAAAAACTGTATGAAATACAGTGATGAAATATAGTAATGTCTGTAGTTCAGATGGGGCAGTGAATTAAATTCATGATGTAGCCTGGTATGAAGGTCAGTTTCTGTCCTGTTCAGAACGTTTTAACTGAAAATAAAAAGCCTTGCATTATGGTTACATTATGGCAGTGCGGGTACTGATATTAGGGCTTACTTACCAAGTGCCAATAATTGATATTGAGATTAACTTATTAAGTGATGCATTGGCATTACGGCTGACATTGTAATTGACACTGACTTGGCAAGTTTACAATGAGGGACACAGAACTTGTGTATACACTTTATATAGTAGTAGAGGGCCCCTTGTGCAGCAGCTATTTCTCCTCCACTTTGAGGAGACAGTGAAATAGCAACAGATTTCATATCATGTCACTTTTTTATTGTGCCTTTAAGTCTCCAATCCAGGAAATTAACACTGTTCAGCCTGAAGCTGTGCAGAAAGTCACACATTAAGGACACATCACCATAGGCAGTATATTGTATTCAGGACTTCTCAAATGAGCACTATAATGTCATTTAAGTACTGATTTAAGGAGGAGTCTTTATTTTCAGCACTGTTTTCCATTGGTTGCACTCAGCTCCCCCCACTCCCAATGAGGTAAAAATGAAATAGGTAGAAGAGAAGTGAAATGATGACCAGTAACCACATGTCCAACTTTTCCAAAAGCAAAAAAACAAAAAACAAACAAAAAAAAAAAAAAGCGAAACCACATACCCAAAGCGCCCTCAGCAGTAGCATGGTAACATTTTTACTTATACAGGGGCGTAACATAATGGCATCAACTAGTGGTTATGATGAACAATATGGGCACATGCAGTGCAAACATAAGCACACACACATTTGCTTGCACGCTCACATAGGCGCACGCACACCCTCACTCATACACAGACTGATACACATTCATACACACAGCATTTAGGTAACTGCACATTCAGAGAACACTTAATATGTACACAACAAAAACAATCAATGCATTGCTCAAGAGGAAAAATAAAATAATAATATACAACTGTGACAGAAATTAGCAAATCTCCTCCTTCACAGTGTTAAAGCCTGGCTCAGGGACAGATCAACAAGACTCAAATGAAGTTCAGTCTTGCTCTAGTTTCTGTGGTGTTGTTTGCTTTTTACACATGTATGCGGTAGATAGGTATTAAAAATCCCATTATTGCTAAATAAAAATGAAAACAAAACTCTGAATAGATTTTACAACTGTACAGTACGATAGAGACTGGAATGTACTTGAGTGTATCAGAAAAGAACGGCAATGATAGGCTGCAGGACAAAGAGAGATGAAGCTGATTGAAAGGAAGTCGCCTCCGTTGAGGTAAATGCCTGTTCCTCCTAGGGGGCTTCCTTCAAAGTGCTCTCAGAATTTGATGGATAGGTAGGCTGAAGAGTAATTGAGAGTTTCAAGTCAGGGCTCCTGGGACTCAAAGACATCTCTCTCGAATCTAGGAACATGATAACTTGTCCAAATACTTGGAGGGGGTAACAAAAAACAAAAACAAAAAACTAAACAAAAAAACAAACCAAAACAACAGGGCCAACGAAATTCTTCAGTCAAAAATGGACATCCAAAGGACATAGATTAGGCAAAACAACAGCGAAGAAGAGGGCATATGTGCAAAGAGCAAAGCCAACTCAAAAGGCAACACGAAGTTCGTCATAATTTCTGTATAAAAAGACTAAATTACATTTACAGGAGTACCTTAAAACATCAAAGGCACCTTCCATGGAGATGGAGGACAAAATTAAAGTGGTTTGGTCTTAAGTGCATCAAGAAGTCAAATCAGAGTTAAAGCCTAGAGACTAGCCACTTAACCTGACTGTAGGCAATGCATGTAAAAAGGTATCTTCGTGTTTTTTGTGGTTTTCAATTCTTTGACCCAAACGTGAAAAAGCAGCAACAAACCTTTTAATAGCCAATGTTATTATGCATGATAAATCTAGTCATAGACACAAAATCACATCTATAACACATTAGGGTGATAATGAACAAGTTGCCATGTGCGTAGTTGTCAGTGGTGGTGACATATTCTGGTTTAAAAAAAAAAAAAAAAATTAAAAACTAAATTACATCAAATCTTACAAATGATGAGTGATAAATGCATTATAGATGCAAATTGTGTTATACATAGATTCATCATGCACATACAGGATACTTTGAATTGTAAATCTGCATTTTTTTCTTTCGTCGAATATCCAAAATTGCCGGAAGACACACTAGGAGCTTTACAGATGAGTGTCATATATTTACAACATGCAGCTGTTAACATAATATGAATTTGAATCTTTAAATCACGCCTATTTGGTTTACTAGGTGTCTCTAGCTTAAAGCGACCCTACACACACATTTGAGGCCAAAATCGTACGTTAAGAAGAAAAAGAAAATCCATCCATGTCCTTCCATCACTTAATGTCTCTGCAATTTGAAACCCTCAGACACATACGTTCATCAATGTTTTTTTGTACAAATGGTGTCATTTGATTGTCAAGATTATCAAGAAAAATAAAACCAAAAATATAAATATAAAAATATTTGTGAACATACCTAATCCTTCTTTTGCCCTTGTTTAAAACAATACATCAGAGCACGCACTGTACATATATGAGAATCCGTTAAGGAAATAAAAACAAAAACACATAAGAAAAAAGAAGAAGAAGAAAACGAAGAGCCGCATGGAGACTATGACACAGGCTGATGGCTGATGGCTGACACAGGAGAGGGCTGTTTGGGTCAGTCAAGATCTGAGTCTTGAACAGTGTTGACTTACCTGCCACTGCAGTATTTTGCAAATGATGGACGGTAACCGTGACCCTTTTTGCTGTCTTTTAGTTTTGTTGACTTTAAATAACACATAGACTGTATGGCTATATAGTGAAAATATACATTCCAATGTTTATATAGAGCTATCTTAAAAATACAAATGTGCAAAAGTTGTAAACAAATGAGATCCTCAGTTGGATGGGGAGGAGCCTGGCTTGGCCACACCCCCTCACAGCCTCGTGGGCTCCTCTTCACTGTCACTGCAGTTTCCACAGCAGTCCTGAGGGGCAGCAGAGAGATGCTTTAATTTATGAATATTCAAGTAAATTATGTCAATGATTTAATAAAAACACAAAGAGACAATATCATTAGTTTAAAATAGCATTCACATTATAAGGGTTGCTCTGTTCAGACCCTTCAGAGTTGATCATTCACAGTCATGGCAAACATTAAAACATTTAAATCATTTGCCTTTAAACGTCCTGTAGTTAGTAGGGGTGGCACGATACCATATTTCATGTCCGAGACTGACCAATCCTTTCTTCAACAACTAAGATGACTCACTATTTCCTCTGTGGTGTGCTACATAAGTTATGAATTTCTACACCCATGTAGAGCACAATTTGTCCATTGTAGAATTCTGCATCCACTGACAAAAGCTCTTTGCTAGACATTATATGGTATTTGGTTTTAATATCTACATAGAGATTATATTTTAAGCCTTTATTTTTGTGTTCTTTTCTTGTTTATTTTCTGTGATGTTCTTTTTGTCTATGTATAGATATTTGTAAAAGTGGTTACTGTTAGTACTAAAGGACAAAAGCAGTGAAATGGAAACAGTATGACTGCAGTGTTATTTCAGAGTAAAAAAGTTATGGGAAAGGGCAGTATAAGTGCAGTTTTAAGCACAGCAGATGTATTGCAACAATTTTACGCCGTTTGTGCTGCATTACATTAGATGCAGGGGGCAATTTATCTCATTATGGCATGCTGCTCAAAGTTTAGATAAACATTTGCTTGATACTCAAGCTTTTTCTGGTATCCAATACAGTGGTTTTGGCTGGCATCGAACAATACAAGAACTGAGTATCAAATCAGTACCCCTAGTGTATACGCATTTTATCAGCATGTTAGCCATTAGTGTATTTTTTTAAAATTCTGTTTGTTCAAGGGGCAATAAGCCCCCTTGACAGGTAATGATAGCTGACCATTTTATGCATGATACAGACAGGACTTGTGTTAGAACAAAACAGCCACGGAGAATGGCACTGCCCATTATTACGTCCTGTTCACAATACTGGAAGATGATGACCATGATATGCCTGGCCAGGTGTGATGTTATTATTATGCAATTTGTGCATTTTTAATGTTACATGCCTCTGCCAACTTGGGAATGAACATATTTGCATATTCTATCCTGAACTTGACACGACACTGTGCCTTTTTAGTCACAACTTTAAGCCGAGAGAAAAGACATAAAGTAACAGATACTGACATTCCTGTACAGATGACTGTCAAGGAATAAGCCCAAAAAACCATTTAGACAGGCATTTCATATATGCATTTCTCTCCTAAACACCAGCTTATAGTAATGCACTGTGAAATACTCCTGACATATCTAATTCATAATAAAAAATAAAAAATGCGGTTTTAATGCTGCAGCACAAATGGCATAAAATTGTTGCAATACATCTGCTATGCTTAAAACAGCACTTACAGTGGGGCAAAAAAGTATTTAGTCAGCCACGAATTGTGCAAGTTCTCTCTAGAGGAGATCTGCATGAAGGAATGGGCCAAAATACCCGCAACAGTGTGTGAAAACCTTGTGAAGACTTACAGAAAACATTTGACCTCTGTCATTGCCAACAAAGGGTATATAAC
>JBBJLS010000023.1:1933557-1946251 GCA_037577275.1 Bryconaethiops microstoma
TGAGGTTTACCTATGATGAAAATTACAGGCCTCTCTCATCTTTTTAAGTGGGAGAACTTGCACAACTGGTGGCTGACCAAATACTTTTTTGCCCCACTGTATACTGCCCTTTCCCATAACTTTTAAAACTGAAGTAACACTGCAGTCACACTGCTTCCATATCACTGCTTTTGTCCTTTACTACTAACTGTAACAACTTTTACAAATATGTATACATACAGACAAAAAGAACATCACAGAAAAGAAACAAGAAAAGAACACAAAAATAAAAGCTTAAAATATAATCTCTTCAAAATTTATTTTAAATGTCTATTGGTAAAATGATTACTTTCATCCTTCAGTTTCTCACAAAGGTGTCAGGGGACAATTTGAATCACTTCCATTATTGTATAAGCTGACTTTAGAAGAATTCAATTAACAGTGTTGACATCTGTGTTAACAAGAAAACATACATGAAAATCTAATGGTTGAGCATTTAATATGTGTATTGGTTCACCCTCATCACGCTGTGGTTTAGTTTGTCTTAATTCAGGGAGCAAATTAAAGCTACTTTAAACTTTAGATTTTTTATTAAAATGCAACATACACCAATGTGATAATGTAATAATAATAATAATAACAATAATAATAACACACCATTATTGTGATTGTTGTTTTGTTATTATTATTACTATTAATAATATTATTGTTGTTGTTATTGTTATTATTGAATATAATGATACTTCTGATTATTTATATTTGTGACTGTTTGCTGTCTTATTCTGTATTAATTATGTTTTATTGCCTGATTTTGCACGCTATGAAAATGTCTTTTAGTCACATGGGTAGCATGAACACTACAAACCTGTCTCCCAAAGAGTCTCTGCAGCAGGCCCTGTTTGGGTGGGGGCGAGGGCTGGCCTCTCCAGTCCAGGTCTGGCGGTAGAGTGCCATCCAGGTTCAGTACGTTAAGCTCCTTAAAACACTCTGACTCAATCATCTGAGGGAGGTCAGACACAGGACAACACTTTTGGTACACATATTATGATACAATATGATTAAGGTCTTCCTTTACTAGCTTGGAAACCAAACAATGGAAAATCATCATTAAAGGTTATAGAGGGCAATAGCTAAGACTTTTTCTGACACGATAAAAAGGCCATTCAAATTGCATGTACTTTTCTCAAATACAAAATAATAACCCAGTGACGGTTAAATTGTTAAAGTTTTTTTTTTATAATCTCTGTTGGCACTCTGTCAAAGTTGACTTAACTGCCTCCTTGATGAAAATGGGCTTTTACTCTTGTTTTATAGCCCAGTATTATCTTTACAGCTTCTCCTAACATCTGTCCTACTACTCCAAGCAAACGAAAGCACTATGTATGGGTGTGTGACCCCATCTTAGTGGGATTTTCGGCCGGGAAATCCATAAGGTCCATCTTTGTTTTTGTACACACACTGTGTATTTAGATGGAGATGGGGTGAAATTAGGTGCAAACTGCTTTGCATTAGAGCTTATTACTTTGTTTTAGAGCTTGCTCCATGATAAACACTTGGTACTTTCTTATGTTATGACTGAAAAACTCTAATTTAGAGTTAAATAAGAGTCTGTTTTCTGGAAACAGATAAAGTTTTATCCAGAGGCAAAATGAGCAGATAAAGGGACATGTGCCTCTCCCCAACAAGGCTAAAAAAGTTAAACTCCATAGTATAAATCCATTAAACAATGAAAATAAGTAAAAAATATCATAAATCGTACAATAATAAAAGATCTTATTTTAAAAAAGGACTTACTGAGTAATGTTTGTTTATTTGAACTTGATATGTGACTCTCTTTAGTTGAAAGGCTTCTAGCTTTACTTAGAGCTAAAGCCAATTAATGTACAGAAACACAATTTATCCAAGTCTTCACTGACGGTCATAAAGAACTGTTACATAACCATTAAATGAAACATAATAGCAACATAATTTCCCATTCATTCATTTATTTGTGGTAATGTGCCACAATATCATCAACAGCTGTCACAATATCAAAATTGAGGTTTGTGGTGTAAGATCATGTAAATTAAAAATATAAATTGTGGGGAGGAAAAAAGTCTTTCGTTGCACTGCAATCTGCATATTTTTTTTATAAATTATATATTTTCAGCACTAAATTTCCTCAATCTGAGGCAGATGAGTTTCCAGTTTTGTCTCAATTTAGACCTTCAGTAAGGCATTGATGTCCACCTAAACAAGAAAAACTACATTTTCTTTAGTCCTGTTTAAACCTTTTAGCCAAGTATTAATGTAGACTATAAATTACATTAGATAACACATAATTGAAATTCTCAGCTAACGTGAAATGATGTTAATCGTATGTTGATGATCAGAGACTGACATCAGTTTGGCCGTTTATTTCTTTTTACTCTGGTGTTTACTTTTGGCACTTTATTGTATAGTTTGTGAGATGTATTTAAAACTTCTGTCTGATTTGCATTAGTTTCTCAATTGCTATGATGGGTTTTGTATTTGAAGTAAAGTAAAGTACAGCACAGCACAGCACACAGTGTAAACAATGTGAAATTCTTTCTCTGTATTTAACCCATTCACCAAGTGAAACTGTGGGCTGCCACCAATCAGGGGTGTCCAGGAAGCAGTGTGTGGCGATGGTACCTTGCTCAAGGGAACCTCAGTGGTGTCACTAGCAGTGCTGGGATTTGAACCCACGACCTTCTAATCACAGAGCAAACTCCCTAACCACTAGTCCACCAGCTTCCCCACTCTTAAAATAAAAGTCCCACAGTCTTAATATATAGTATATTTATATGTGACTGTATTAACAGTAAAACAGAATGATGTAGAGTAATATATATGTCATTAAATACTACAAGAATAAACTAACACAACTACATTATATACACCTGGTACATTTATTATTATATTAATTATTTTTGGGTTATGGAGAGAAAAGGAAAAAGAAAAAGTAATTCATCATGAATTAACAGTTGTACTCTTTGGCCATGTTTAAAGAATTTCCATTTGAATCTGTGCCTAGTAACTATTGCAGCCTTTTCCATAGTCTGCATTTGGTCAAACTGTATAGTAAGTAATGAGTGGATTGCAATAGGGACCTCGTTTTGCCAAGGGATGGGCACGCTGCCTGTCGACACTTTGCTGTAGAAGGAGTCGTCTTTGGGCTCCAGCTCCACACCCTTCACAGTGGAGAACTGCTCGATGTCCAGAACGTCCTTACAGTAAATGGCCTGAGGCTGCCAAGAGAAATGCATGCAAACATTATGCAGACTGCAGCGAGTTACACAGCACAACTGTTATGTATTATATTAATTATGTAAAATGCTTTTTTACCCCCAAATTGTGTTTAACCCATTCTAACATGTTTGAAGCACTAGGGTGGTAGGGGTGACTGGTAAAAGGAAGTGACTACGATATGCAGAAGGGACTTACATCGGGAATGAAAGGGGCTTCCAGCATGCCTGCCTCCAACCGCTTAAAGTTCATGGAGCGGAAGAGGGCGTGAGCCTTCACCTCCGAGGCTCCTCCCTGACAGCCAAGTCTCTCATTGGGATCTTTGGCCAGCAGCTGTGGGTTCAAAACTCAACTTGTACACAAACTTTCCTCAAAGGACACACAAAACACTGCTCACTCTGATTAATCCCAGTACGAATCAGAATACACATTAGCATAAATAGTTGTGTGCAGCGCAGGGCCCAATCTCTGCTTGAGATGTATTTCTAGAAACTACAGTCTCTCTCAGTCATGATTTAAATAAAAGTACCCCTAGCAAGCTGATTAGCTGCCAGTCCTGATATTTTGAGGTCACAATAATCAGCAGTGAGCCAGCATGAGGGCCCAACAATCACACGCTAAACATGCTTGGAGTGAGTCGTGATTTCTTTTCTAAAATGAGGAATAGGGAGATCAGGAAACCACATAGTGTTCTTACACTGGGGTCTTTTTCTTATTTTAGAGTGATTCTGAAACTTTTGACTTAAAGGAATCTGGCAATATGAATGTAACAGGCATAAAGTGCTTATTAGGAGCATGAAAGTGTGCAATGTAGTGGAGATGCTGACCATTTTACAGAGAGACTTGGCATCTTCTGAGAACTTGCTGGAATACTCCTCTTCCACATCTTTGACGAGCCGTTCCACCTCCTCTCTCTTGATTTTCTTCTTGCGCTGCTGGAAAGGAGACTGGCCCTCAATCATCTCATACAGAAGACAGCCTAGTGCCCACCAGTCAGGACTGAAGGTGTACCGTTCATTCTTCACCACCTCTGGGGCTACAGCAGGAACACATACACACCAAAAATGTTTATTGATCCTGGGGGAAATTGATTGCAAATACAAAGAGACAAGAACAATATAAAATATAATGTCTAAATAAAATCTAAATAAAAGAATCTGTAGAAAAAAATCTCAATATGAAAGTATACCCACACAAATGGTCCTTTGGAGTACGTTATTGCACTTAGTAAAGAATCAGTAGTAATACACAGTAATATTAAGCAATAAAAAAAAATACTGACATAAGTAGTTAATTACTTTGTTGTAATTGATTATGAATCTTTTATCCCATACTTGTTCATGCCAGATGCTGTTATTTGGACAATGGCAGTATATATGAAACTAAAGCTGTGATTTACAACATTCCAATCTCACACCAGCCCTAACCTGACATGTTAGTCAAGACAATGATATGATGTACAGTTTGATAAGTTGTAATGTCATATTGTTACATCCCCAGGAATTATGTGATGATCAATATTCTGTAACACAAATCAAAACATTTATATTGTACAATCTTCAAACATCTCAAAGATCTTCAAAACCCCTATTTTGCCTCAACGCCGCTCTGAACTCTCAGCATTCTCTTAAACAGCTTCATAAGAAACCACCTGTGATGCTTTGCCAACATATGTTAAAGACCTGCTGACTGCCAAAAACTATTGTTATTTTAGAAACACACATCAGTTTCATTATTTAGAGTACTATTTTACACATGATTAAACTACATGCTAGGCTTCATAAGTAAACAAGTGCGGTTCTAATAGTTCCGTAAAAAAATACACTATCACTTTATACTCAAAGAGCCTTTGTTACCCATATAGCCCACAGTGCCCACACGCCCTTTGATTGTCTGGCCCTCTGGTACATGCACGGCCAGGCCCAAGTCGGATATCCGGATGTGACCTAAAGAGAAACAGACACTGTGGCTTGATTGCTTACTTGATCATCTGTGTCCATTGACACTCAATGACAGTCATTTTCTAACAGTGATGCGTGTATTCATATATATCTGTAAATGTGGCAGTTCATTTTGCTAGTGATGTGTGAAATGAGAGTATTTCTAGAATCATAATCGCGTTTATTGGCCAAGTATGTGAGCGAACAAGGAATTTGATTCTGGTCAATGGTGTCTTTTAAGCATAACAGTATAAAACATCAATAATACATAAATATACAATCTCACTCTTTTCCCAAACAAAAAAATAAATATTATACCACCATGCAAAAGTATGCTCAGAGACAGAAAACTATCGATGAAATAATGACAGAAAATTCTTCATTCAAGAACACATTTGAATCACACTCATTTGGTGTGTCACACCACATTTGAAATTTGGAGACAGATGCTGCGTTATACACTAGAATTGTAAAAGTTGAATTACAAATACAGCAAATTTTCTATCAAATTCCCTGCTCCATGCTCAGGTAAAGAAAATGTTTAACCTGAGTTAAACAATTTTTTATAAATAAACATGTTTATAATTGTTGGTTGCCGTATTGTCAAGGGTACCACATTAAAGGCATCATTCATGGGTCTCCTCAAGAGAGATCATTATGGTGCTGTTTTCAGCAGCTGCGTTTCTTTTTAACAATATCTCTGCTTGACTTGCTGAAGCTACTTAATGAAGCTAAACTGAAGATCAGGCACTAAAAACAAAACTTAAGAGAAGGCTTTGCTGTTACGAATATGATCAAAGACAGTCCTGCCACTTCTGGTCTGGTGTTACTCAGCTGAGCATGAAACAGTGTAAAATCAAAAAATGAAAATCTAGCGTACTATACTCCCTCTAGTGGGTAAGGAGGGCAGGATACCTTGAAAATTAAGTATACACCATAAATTTAAAGTCACTGACAGGTGAAGTGGATAACATTGATTACTTTGAAAGAAAGGCGGATAAAGAAGAGAAGAGTTAAGTGAGTTGAGCTGGTGTAAGGTTGTATGCTGTGAAATCACTTGTACCTCATTTTTCATGGTGCCTGCACGAATGACTGCCTGATGCTTAATTTATTGTTATATGTATGACTAACAATTGAAGCCACCCTCAAATAATGTCCACTGTGGTGTGGTAGAAAAGTCAGTGTGGTAGAAGTGATGGAGCAAAATAAATTCACATATGCGCAGTATAAATTCGCAGTATAAATTCACATATTAGGTACGTATTTGCACCGTGAAGACCGAAAACTAGTACGCATTTTGCGTACTACTTACGTCTATGCGTGCTTGCGTACCACTTATTTCAACCCCTGAGAATCACCATTTATTTGTTTGTATAATACCAGTTAGTGGAGCTAATTGACTATTTATGGTAAGTCTTAACATCCATTTAATAATGTAACTGAAATGCTTTTGTAGGGCCTGTTGAAAAGAAATTGTAGTCTCTGTGACTACTTACCGTGGTCATCCAACAGTATGTTTTCTGGCTTTAAATCCCTAATGAGAAAGAAGAGACAAAAAAAGAGACAGGTCAATCTACATCTCCGTATCAAATTAGCTACTTAAGCTTTCTTTGTATAAGCCAAGTGACGGATGCACTAATAGCTGACCTGTAGACAATCCTCTCTCTGTGGAGATCCTCTAGGCCACAGCAGATCTCAGCAGCGTAGAAGACTGCTCTCTTCTCCTCAAAGCCTGCTTCCCCCATGTGGTAGATATGAAACTTCAGGTCTCCTCCATTCATGAGTGTGAGCACCAAGCACAGGGCATCTTTTGTCTCATAGGCATATGCAAGGCTCACCTCAAAAAAAAGAAAAGAAAAAAGAAAAAGGTGGCTATCATTAATGACTTACAGCAGAGGTCCCAAACCACCGGGCTGCAGGCCGCAGACCGGTCCGTGAGTCATTTGGTACCGGGCCGCACAGAAAGACAAAATAAAAATATTTTATTGATTATCAGAGTCTGAAAGATCTTTTATTTTGAAAAAAAAAACTAAACAAAAAAACCACTCATCTCAGTCATGTCACATCAAAAATGTAGCCCACAAGCTAGCAAAAAAATAGTTTATTTGAGGAGCTTCTTTGTAGTTTTACCCACTTTATTTTTAGTTGTATCTTTACCGGTCCGTGAAAATATTGTTTTACATGAAACTGGTCCGTGGCGGAAAAAAGGTTAAGGACAGCTGCTTTACAGTACAGTTTCAAATGTATGAGCTTAAGCAAGCCATACAAACGTGGGAAATGTATCTAAATTCTGGAGAAGCCTGAGAATTCTGACAACAGCCAAATCAAACAACCCCCCAAAATAGCCTGGGGTCAGCCTGCAATCATATAAGTAACCCACAAAATTCCATGTTATCATTTCATTACCGGTCCTATTTACTATATGAACCTTCAAAACCTGATACCCCAAGGGCACTCCTTTATATATAAACATGTCCATTGTTGAATTCTCAATGTCAACATGAAATTCAAGGCTAAGATAAATATGTCCGTCAATCTCGAAATGCATGCCTTGTCTTTAAACCTCTCCATTACAACCGCTAAACTATATCAATGCTGTTTTGTCTTTTGTTAGGGTTCTGAACATTAAAAATAAGACCACACGTTTATAGGGGCCTATTCGAGGACACCAAAGCTCCTAAATCATAACATTATAATCTAAGATCTTTTGGGGTCTGTTGGAGCACAGAAGTAAAATGAGGACATTTCAGAGACATAATGACTTTGTGCTTTTTTTCTTCATAAGAAGTCACTACGGAGCCACTGAGATGCAAAAGATAACAACCCTCTTAAACTGGAGACATTGTGAGAACAACCAGTGAATTTAGGGTTAGACAAAAGGCCTTAAATACTTACTACAAACCGACTGTTGACCTTTTCTAAAATTTGCTTCTCATTCAGGGCCATGGACTCGCCTTTTCTTTTTTTGATCCTTTTCTTCTCCAGCTTCTTGCAGGCATACATCTTCCCCGTGGCACGCACCTGGCATGCACAGACCTTTGGTGGTGGAAAAACAAATTAAGAGAGTGAATTGGATAAAATACGTTGTACAAATAGTCAACAATTGCTCATTTGTACAAAAAAAAAGGTTTGTTAAAGTAAGTGCATAAAAGTACACCAACAAAGGCAACAAGAATATACAAAGAAGTATTTGAGCAAAGTTCCTGCATGTGTGTAGACAGGAACATCCTGCATGTGTGTAGACAGGACACTAGAATGTAGTATACACTACAGTTATCTGGACTTCCTTTGGTATAAGTGCAAAAACAAGAGGAATCATAAACCTAACTTTATAAGCAATTTTAGTGTTATTGATAACTTCTGTTTAGCATCTCAGTATCAATGTAGGTAGCAGATTTTTAAGAAGAAACATGACTGAAACTCACCTCACCAAACCCGCCCTTCCCCAATACCCTGTACTGACGGAATGTGTTTTTTGTAACCGGTTGGCTGTTGAAAAAAGAAACAACAATAGCTAGGCGTATCATAAAAGTCTTCAAACAAACTTTATAAATGCAATATAGATACATAATGCCTGTTTATGTGTTTGAACTAAACACTAAACTGAAATATATAGATCCCAGTTGGCACTGAGCAGTCTAGTGAGCCTCCTAGGAACAAAAGGCTAGAAAGAATGAACTGCAAAATCTAATTTTTGTTCTGTCTGAATTATTTTACATGGGATTTGTCCAGGCTTGCTTTTCCAGGTTAAATATTGTTTTGTCAATAAATGCAAAAAAACAGTGGGTCCAAAACCCACATCTGGTTTGCACTGACTTAATAAATAATCCTTGGCACCTTCCCAGAGGCATTAAAGAACTTCTTAGCAGTATCCATTCCATACTATAAAAACCGCATAGAATGAATGTTTTTTTTTTTTTATTTTACTGAAAATTTGACTGAAAATTACTCACGACTACTAACGAGAAGTCAAGTTCAAGCTGGGCATACACTGTGCGATTTTTTCAGTCGTATTATTCAGCTCCTGCTCAAACTGTATGACTGAATCGCAGGGGCGAGAAGTTCGTAGCTCATGATTCATGTTCTCACACTATACAGCCTGATGCTCTGATGCGACCTGACCACTCACACTGTACGTCCATACATGACACGTGGGGCTCTTGTTTCCGTCTTTTTCACTTTCATTTCTGTGTTTGCGCATGCGCAGTGTTAGAGGTTGCGTTAAATCGGCTCGTGGCACTGCTTCAACAGTGCGATACCCTCACGAGGGCCGACCAGGTTTGATTTTCTTGCTGATCAGGAGCTGGTTGTGGGAGTTAATCGCTTCTCTTTATCCCATGTATACTACACGATGCACGACTCACGATTAAGGCAAAACTCCGGCCAATCCCCAGAATGGTTGCATGACTGAAAAATCATCTCAAAATGGGCCAAAAATCGCACAGTGTATGCCCAGATTTAAATAATAAACATTTTTTTACTGTCTCAGTGGACAGGCAACATGGCTATGACTCTAAAGTTACAGGTTCCACTCTAGCTGTTTCACTCTGGTTAGGAACTGGACAATTACAGGACAAAAGCCTCAGCAAAATGCAAATGCAAATATTGGTTCCACAGGCTTATGAAAAGAGGCTTCTGTGGTACCTCTCAAGCCATTTCCATTGTAGGAAGCGGTTGAAGAACATGCTGTCGAGGTAGTCTGCAAAAGGGGCCACACTCAGGTAGTCATGAATCAGTCTGGAAAACAACAGATAGACAGAAAGGGCAGTTACAGATTGCACTATCAGTGCATGCACTAATATAGTGAAAAGGTCCAATTTGGTATTAAGGTGACTTTCACGGCTACACAACATGTCCAAAAGTTCCTCTACTCTTCTGAAAAGTTTTTACAATACATATTGGAACATTACTGTGAGGATTTGATTGCATTCCGCCATGAGTCTGTGAGGTCAGGCACTGATGATTATGTCTGGATCTCAAAGCCACCCTATATCATCAAAAATGTGATCCATCCTCTGTGTTCCACTACTTTACAGCCTTACAGTACCTCAATTTACTAATAATGAGGAGTGTCTGGATAGATTTTGGACATAAATTTGGAACTCACTTGGTACACTCCATGAAAAGTTCTTTACAGGCCTCCTGTTCCAAACGTTCTGCACATTTAGACACCATTTCCTCCGGCACCTCAGGGACATGGTTCTCCGACTGCAAATACACACACACACACACACAAAAGTCTCTCTATAGGGTAGAAAGTGACTTTGCTAAGTGAATTTATACAGTGCCGTCACAGTTAAGGAATTTTAGAGTTTGCTACACAATGATATACATCTTAGCTCTGTTCATGCGTTCTCTTACCTTTGGATTAAGATACTTGTCGAGAACTTCCTGTCCACATTCCTTTCTCTTCTCATCTGGGGTTACTTCATAGTCAGCCTGAAATGGTCAACCACACACACACACACACACACACACACATTATTTAATAAGAAGATGATGTCTCAGTTAATTTCTGTGTAATAATTGGAAATGTGCCAGGGGTAATGCTTATATGTCAATGTTGTGCTGTAAAGGAACCGTTTAGATAAAGTTTACACATTTTCCCATTTATCCTGGATGTAATGAATCATCAAAAACATTTTTGTGTCAAAGCTGTTTCTTTAGTTTAGAACCTGAGCAATGAGGCAAATGTTGCTAATAAACACTAGAACTCAACATTCAATCAAATAGCCTAAATCGTTTTTGCAAAGATATGTTCCTAACCAACCTAACCTGCTGAAAATATATTCAACGTTTTTTTATTAATGCAGAAAAGACTGGTCCATGTGGTTTAACTGAATGCGAAGTTGCAGTTAGCACAAAAGAAAAGGAGAAATTTTGTGTGGGGAGTGCATATTCTTTATTCTAAATACCACATTTGCATTTTGACAAGAAATATATTACATAATCTGAATTTGTTGAAAAGTTATTGTTGTGTATACACTAAAAAACAACTTAAAATGTCAGAAGTACATATTGAAACCTGTCAATACACAATGCAACTAATTATGCAATCAATTGTCATTTAAACAATACAGCAAAATCAGAGTATGACCCCTAAGTTTAAGGGCCCAAACCTTACATTCTTATAATACTTCTTTTTTCCTGAAGCCCACATTTGTGTTGCTTTATTTGCCAAAACCAGCCACCAATCTTTTCAGTTTCCAATTTTCTTAGGATTAAATGAGCTGTTTTTTGTAACTGTCTCCTTGAGGCGGACATACACAAATGACCTCTCTTCTGATTATTAAATGACCTCTGCCCTTCTTGGAGATAAACACAAAATATTTTATTCATCCTCTTTACAATAATGGCTTTCTCTTGGGTCCCCACTAAGAGAGTGTGATCCTAAAACACATTCATACCTCAGCTCCACTAAGCAGCTTTCTTACTCACTAGTTACAAGTGTGTCAAGTAAGTAACCTTTACATGTCTGACCATTACTGAAGCTGTCTGCAGGCTCAGTTTCTGCAGTCAGCCTAGCTGTTGTTGATCTGCAGGACTTATCAATGGCGCAGCTGCCAATATGGGGCCTGTCTAGATAAAATCAAGCCACCCAATGGCAAATCTAGGAGGCTGATTTTATCGAAGAGAATTGTTCAGGCATGCAAATTCATTAGAGGTGAAAAAGGTGGCAAAAATTCCTTAGAGAAGCTGGGGAAAACTTTAAAATGTGGATTTACAATTGATTTTAGAACGAAGATATAAGTAAAGCTCTCACTAGAAAGAATGTAATATTACTATAAAAGTCAAGTAAGGGGAAAATCAGTTCAGGGCACATAAAAAATAGTCAAGAGCGTGCAGAGCCGGGTCCAAAGCTGTGTTGCGTTCACAATAAAATAAAGTTTATCAAACAAAAAAGAAAACAAAAATAACAATTAGAAACAAAGAAAACAAATTTTGGTAGAGAGAAAGAGAAAGAGAGAGAGAGATAGAGAGAGAGATAGAGAGAGAGAGAGAGAGAGAGAGAGAAAATGCCTGAAGGTAGGAATTACAGTGTTATGATAAACTTAATAGGCTTATATGATAATATTTTAAGCTTAGGACTGTAAATTCGACTGATATGGTTGAGTTGTTTTGATTTAGTGGACATTTGCCATCACAATGGTGATGATTTCCACGGACTCCAACGTTAACTAGCATTTCAAATTCCACTAGTGTAACTGGTGTTACTGATGTTACGGCTCTGGTGTTACTGATGTTAAGACTACATACTTAAAGTTACTACTGTTATTACTAATGTGCCAATTTAATAATAAATGGATGTTCAGATAATGTTATAATCATTATCTGGCTAATGATGTCATACTCATGACATGAATGGATTTAAAACGACTTGACTCTGGATTTGAGGTCCAAGGCCTTTACAATTTGCAATTAATTTACTACCCCTTTACATTTTTAAAATATTGCATCTCACTAAAAACATCTATGCCAAAGTGACAAATATTGTTATATTCTGGAAAACCTCAGCAACAATTATA
>JBBJLS010000023.1:1960676-1983402 GCA_037577275.1 Bryconaethiops microstoma
GAAATCAGCATGAAAAACACTACAAAACCCACATAAACTTATCTCTGATGATTTTGACCTGTTGACCTGTGTTATCAAGCCCTCCATGAGCTTGCACTGTGAAGGTAGTGCCTTGCAAGGTTAGGGATCCTCATGACTGGTATTTAGAACAGACAAAATATTTTTGTCTGTTCTAAATACCAGTTTTGTCTGTTCGTTTTGGATGATGCCTGTTTGTTTTGGATGTTCTAACACACTGAATCTCAGTCAGAGATGAGACCACAGTGGGTTGGCAGTGGGTTGGGTTCGATGAAGCAAACAGGCCCACTCATTAAGCTCCAAACAGCCACCAAATCTGTATGCAGTATCCATTGACTGGGGCTCAAGGCATGGAGTGTGACGTGAGAGGGCTTCTACTAATTCACTATGAAGCCAGAGTGGTTCACATGTCAATTGTGTCCCATTTCTCATATTGCTCGAAAAGGTTTGCTCAGGACTGTCCTCTGCCTTCAATGTGGACACAGTAGCAGCCTGCTACACAACATCTGCCGAGATACAGACCAGGACAAACCAGAGTGGAGAGTTTTGTTACAGCTGTCTGGCCAACATGGCCAGGAGGAAGATGTTCAGATGTGAGTGAAACAGCATCTTTTCATTCCTTTAACTTGTCACAGAATTGCTTTATGAAACAACTAATTTACCTGCACATATTTTCATGCCAGTCCCCCACACCACATTCACATTTAAACCCAGCAGTTTTAAATGTTCTTGCCCAAACTGTGGACTTTGAGAAGGACCTTAGCGCTTAGGGCACTATTTGGGAATGGACAAATTTCTCAAATGTCCAAAAGTACGGTGGCCAAGAACAGCCAAAAAACATATTTTTTTCATAATAATTTTCGATATTACACATCAAAATGGGAATGGAAAATACAAATTATTTTATTTCTGATCAGATAACACCATGGTCAATATTTTGACACCCAAAATGTTTATTTGCAGGTCCTCACAATAGATCAGAACAGCACTGATGGAACAGAACCTTGAAAATCTACTTTTGTGAAAAAAACATAATAATGCTTTCGTTTCCATTGTGTCAAAATTCAAAATGACCAATAGCCATGGTCCCAAATGAACATATTGTTCCATGAACTTACATTGAAAGATAGTTGCAATTGTTTTTACTTAAATAATGGTTTTATTCTGATATGACCAACAGGCGTAAAGTAGCACAAAGACAAGCTAAATTGATTGCAATTTTGCACAGCATTTTCTACACACTGTAAATACTGTTGCATTTTATGTCTTTGTGTCCTTGTTCAACTACCCTGTGTGTTTTTAATTGCCCCTCAGGGACAAATAAAGTTTTTTTCAATTGAATTGAATTAAATCAATAAACAAATGTATTTTAAAATACGCCTGATCATTCTTGCCAGAGCAGCCCTTTTCAGCCCCATACAGTTACCATGCAAGTTATACAAAGGGCCACGCAAGGGCCGCTGCTGCATCTCGTGTTAAAGCAGGTGTCAATGTTTTGATTCTGGTCACGAAAAAAACATCCCTGAAAACAAAACTTCCTCCCCCGTAAGGAAATGACGAAATACCATCCCTCATCGACAAAATGGAAATACCCTGGCCCCCTTGACAGAACAAAACTTCAACCACTGCGTGTTTTCACAGGGCCCCAGGGTTGTGCCCCACAAACATTACTGAACTGATCCAGTGGTGTTTGATTCAGTTTACCAAACTTAATTCTTTTGAACTACATTTAATGGTGCCATTACATTTACTGATTTACAGGCTCTTTCTAGTTTGCTTTCTAGTTTGTAGTGATGCTGAGTGATGGGATAATCATTTTACTGAACTGATCTACTGATAAAAAGTCCTTATATATATTCTGAGCCAGTTCTCTCAGATGAGTTATGTTTTGTTACAGGCATTTGATTCAGCAAATTGATATTTTAAACAGCCTGTTTGATTCAACACTGTTTCACTGTTCATTTTATTTTCATCTCCTTCATGTGGGAAAATATTCCCTTCAGTGGGAGAGACTGGTGCTTACTAGTCTATTGCACTGTTCTGCTGTGGTTACACTACTAATGGCGTCACACTCTGAAGGCACAAAATAACGACACAACAGAAACTTCTACAGAGAAACAAACAGAGGGAATTCAAAGAGGTTGTTGGTTATTTGTAATATGTTACAATGCAATTATGTTGCTACATTATGTTACATATTTCATGGATGGTGATACATAGTGGGGCTATACCACACTAGCAACCTGTATAAGGACACCACAATAGACCAATAAAAATCAGGACTCCTGATATTTAATTCCCTTGAAACTATAATCATCTGCCTGCATAAATGTTCTGATTTTATGAGCTAAATTTTAGATGTATGTCGTATGGATTCTATTAAAAGATTAACGTCCATTGCATGTTACTTGTACATACACTTGGACATATTTATCGGGAAGGAATAGTTCAAAACAGCAATTTATTCATAAACCAAACATGGTTTAAGGAGTTGTTCATTTGAAAATGCCAAAGAGAAATCTGAAAGCAAGGAGTCAGGATGTTGTTATCTTGAAGGGGAGTAGCCTAATGGTTTCCTGATGCTGTAAGAATGATGAATTTGATAAAGAGACTTGCCCTTTAATTACTTTTGGAGTGCCTAACTGGACTGCATAGTATGAGTAATGAAGGCCTGTGGAGTTTTCTGTGCTCTAACATGATTTAACTGGTGACAATTTGGTAGATTAGTTGAATCAGATGTGCTGTAAACTAGAAAATAAGGCACTTTAGTAATAAATGGGAAATATAGAGAGTTTGATGTGTGATAGAATCAGTTCAGAATTCTCAGAAGGAGATTTTTTTGGAAACACCTCAGCATGATGGTGCAATTGTGTCCAAAACATTTGACTGAAAGTAACAAAATCCTATTCCATGTTTAGCACAACTGCGTATTTGTTCCCCAATAATCTCCTGTAAACAGCACAGTTTGCAGCAAAAATTTTTTAACGGGCCAGTATAATGGAAAACTGAATTTTACAACCTTTTTTAATTAAAGAATTGAAGTTTTTTTTAATTAAAGACTTTGTAATATGTGAACACCGATTTAAGACCATTTATTACCATTCCATATATGGGAACTAAACTGCATAAACATCATATTTAGAGTACAATGTTATTGTCTCACAAAAACCATATTAAAAGTAAAGTGGTGAAATCTTTGTCATGTGAACATAGCACAGCACAGCACACAGTGTGAACAGTGTGAAATTCTTTCTCTGTATTTAAGCCCCTCATTAAGTGGGCAGCCAGCAACGCAGTGTCCGGGGAGCAGTGTGTGGGGACGGCACCTTGCTCAAGGGTACCTCAGTGGTGCCACTGGCAGATCCCTAACCACCAGACTACCAGCTGAACTGCCAACTTGATTACCTATATCAGTTTATTCAGACAGCAGGAGTTTAGTTGTTCTTGTTGGCATAAAAATGATTGGGAATACTTCAGCCCAGAATACTTTACACACTGATTACACATATCATTATAAGGCATGAATAAGGCGACTGACATTATTAACTACTGTTGCCATTAAAGGTGTTTTCTGCAGTGTTGAGGTAAGTGCTTCACGTTAAGTTTACATCCACATGAATCCCAGGACCCAAGGTTTCCTACCAGAACATTTCCCAGAGCATCACACTGCCTCCACTGCCTTGCCTTCTTCCCATAATGCATTCTGGTTCCATCTCTTCTCCAGGTAAGTGACATGCACACATGGCTGATCACATGATGAAAAAGAAAACATGAATTTCCAGAGCAGGCAGCCTTCTTCCATTGCTCCATGGACCAGTGGCCAATGTCACTTTTTCAGCAGTGAACAGGGTTTAACACGAGCACTCTGGCTTTGCAGCTTTTTTATGCAGCAAGCTGTAATTCACAATTGTTTTTTAAATCTTTCTACCATAGTCAGCATTCATTTTTTTGAGCTATTTGTGCTACAGTAGCTATCTCTGTGATCCTGGATCAGATGTGTTAACCTTCACTCCCTATGCACACCAGAGAGCCCTGAGTTCCTATGACCCTGTTGCTGTAACAGTAGCTGCCCTTCCTTGAACCACTTTTGGTCAGTATAAACCAATGCGTGCCAGGAAAACGCCACAAAACCTTCTGTTTTTCTGTTTTAGCAAAGTTGCTTAGAACTTTATGAATATCCAGTTTCCCCGCTTCCAACACATGTCCACCTTCACTTGTCCACTTGTACCCTGTGACAAGTGCAATTGTAACAAGGTACTAATCTATGTTATTTACCTGCCGCTAGTTTTAATGTGCGTGTGTTGCTGATGTGTAGGTCAGCCTGTTGAACTGTCATGCATAAAGAGAGGTTGGAAACAATTATGTTAAACTGAATTGTTTTTTTAACATTTGGTTTATTAGATTTTGTATATCAAACTACTCAAATTGACTAAAGTAGTGTAAATTATGTCTATTTAGGCACAGTGAAAGTGTGTGGATAACTGCAGGTCTGGAGGCCTGGTGTCAAAAGCTAGGAAAATCTCTAACCTGTGACCCACACAAGACTTGCCCCGCGCTTTGCTTGGATATTCACTCTTGGTCCATCGGAGGGCGTTGTGCATTTTGATTTGTGTTAAATTGCCCCAAGAGAGGAAACACTCCGGTTTATACAGTAAAAAAAAGCGTTAAAACTGCAAAAGGGTGAACAAAACAAAAGCATGAAACTGCTGGGTCCAGACAACACTAACCTAGCGTGAAACAGGTCAAATTAATGTAATACGTAAAATAATTTATCCGCTGTGTTCATATATATATTCTAATTTTCTTCTGTCCTCTTCGCTGCTGTAACAAATAATGGGTTATTTTATCTAAGATCTTATCTTAAAACATGTCACTAATTGAAAGTAAAAATGTAAACATTTCTAAAATTGGGCCACTTCATTTTTTAAAGAGTGGTAGTCTGTTTTAGTGCAGTTATCCACACTAGAGAATATGTGAAAGGTGCTGAATCGTTTGGAAGGGACCTGTAACGTTATGAAAGCGTGTGGTTGGAAACGGTGAGACGTGGGACAGGTAAGGGTTGGGGGGAGGGGAGGGTCTCCCTTTTTTACTTGGAGCTGCTATTGGGAGAAGTACGGCCATCACCTGCGTGACGTCATCATGTCAACCGCAGCATAGCGACCGAGCTTGGTTTTTGGAACGGAGAGGAGAGGCACAGGCACTTAAAGGGAGAGAGAAGAGTGTGTAGGGGGGAATATACGATAAAAAAAACTGAGGTAAAAAAGTAATGTCGTTTTGAAAATCTGGGATATTGAAGTAAGCCATGGAGGAGACGGGACGGACGAGGAGAGCCCGTGTCCGGAGCAGTTAACTGTTTTCCAGCCGAGCCAGCGAGGACTCCTCTCTGCTAACAGGCTAACACAGGCTAAACATGGTGGCTGGACAAGTCCAGTGTGTTTTTGTCTTCTTCTGAGGACTCCCTGGTTCTTTTTGCTGGATAAACAACGAATGTAGTTTATTTCAATTTTTGTTCTCATTTTAAGCTTTCTTGCTTAACTCTTGCTTTTAACTGCTTCTCGCTTCAGGCTCAGTAACTGCTGTTCTTAAAAACAAACAAACAAGTGTCTGGATGCAGCAAGTTCCCTTTCTAAGTTTTTAACAAATAGGTGAGTGCACTGTAGTCGAATCTCACGAAACTGCACAAAGAGACATATTTTCCCCCTCTAGCTGCTGTATAATGCACGACTGCAGTGCAAAGTGTGCAACGAGGAGGAGAACTGTTGCAGAGAAGTAGCAGAGAGGCATGGTGGACGAGGATGCTTCTCAGTAGGCTGTGACTGAGTGTGGGGAATACTGCTGGAATCCACATGGATTATCCTGTTGGTGCTGGACTCCTCGCCAATTGATGGCACTTGGGTTCCGAACAGCACATGGTTCGCCTTCAAATTGATTGAAAAAGACTCGGAGGGCATATTACATGGAGACTAGTTGGTCATGCCAAGGAAGGAGTTGCCATTGCCAGAGGGTTGGGAAGAAGCCCGAGATTTTGACGGGAAGGTCTACTACATTGACCATATCAACCACACCACCAGCTGGATTGACCCAAGGGATAGGTATGGTTCACATGCACACACACATTCTTGGGATGGGGCTCTCAGATGTGCTGTAGATACACTCAGTTGTGTTTGGAATTTCCTGACCACCCCCTGCAAGCTGTCCTAGTTCTGCTGACTCGTCTTCGCTGGTCTAGACATACATGAATCATTCTACAACTCACCCACATTCTTCTCTCCCTGCCATTATTCCTTAGCTGTTTCCCTTACTCTCCAGATTTGCTTGCAGTACTTTCATAAAGGAAAGATATGTATTTTGGGTCATAAACTGATGCTCAACTGTGCATGATACTATAAATACTGAGCAAAAGTTTTTTTTTCCCATTAACTCTAGTCTCCTTGGACTTTGAAACAAAATCTTTGTTGGAATGCCTAAGGTTATTAGAGAATTTCCAAGCTTCACTGACTCAGATTGTGTTGTATGGATTTGCAACAGGGGTAGCCCGAATCATTTTCTTTCTTTTTTTTTTTCGTAGTTCTGCTGATTTCTTTCCCATCGCTGATTTCACCCTCTTGGTTCATAGAATTGGAACATGATAGCGATCAGACTGCATATTTCTCCCTTTGTGTGGTGCAACAGGTTTGTCTGCAGCCAGGAAACTAAGATGGCAGAAATTTGTAAACAAGTACCTAGGACACATTCCTAAGGTACTGCATGCACACTGCCCATAGAGGCATGCAAAAGGTGAAAGCTGATTCTTTCAAATCCCTTTCACTGCATGCCAAGGTGCACAACAAGGTCAAAGTGCACCACATAGCTCTGCAAACGTTAACAAGGACAGGTAAATAGCAGCCTAAGTGCACATTTCACTTGTCCGTCTGAGAGCTAGTCACTTCAGAACAGAACCGAGCTCATGCCTTCAAAGATCAGAGCCGAGAACTTTTTCCATTCTGTTTTAAATTCCCCTTCACTTGTGTAGGCGATCCAGCAAATTCCCATAGCATCAGTTTGGGGGAAAAAAATACTGTATTTGATGTATGTGCAAGAATATGGTCCATCCACTTTGAATAGATTTGCTTTGAACTGTGCAAGGCTGTCGTGAAACAATTGCAAGGAGCTGTATAGAAAGTCAGAATAGAAACGGCTTTGAAGCTGTTGCGTTGGTCTCTGCACACATCGTCTTGCATCAAAGGAGCTGATTAAAAATTACTAACGTTTCAAATCCTGACCTAAATCTGTCATTGCGTCTGCCTGTCTCCCACCTCTTCAGTAGATCCCATATAGACACTGCTGGTGTTCCCCTGCTGAGCAACAGTTGGAGCATTCTGTTCATGTTTCCATCCTCTCTAGTCCAACCTCATGAAATATAAAAAATTATTGTGTTGTTTACATATCAGAACAACACCTGTTTCAGCAGTTACGCTTAGGAAGTGCATTGTCTTTTGAATAATAGAGGGTTGCTAATTTGCATGTGATACTGTTACCAACAGTTAATCAGTTGCTTAAAAGCATTTCAGCAGCAGTTTTTAACACTGGTCTGCCATTCTACCACAAGCATTGGGCCACACCTCCAGCCTGTTTTATAAGAATGATTAATAAGGATTTACCATTGGATCAAGCATTGTGACAGTCTCTTCGCATAAGTGAATTTGAAAAAATGTGGAAATTCCCACAAGCACATTTTGAGGGTTTTGATTAATTTAATCCTGAAAAAAGGTGAATTCTCTTAGTCATAAAAGGTTTTCAACTCAATTATAATTTTAAATGGGGACTTCCATCAATTACAACATTAAGTGAAACTTGAGTTACAGCGGTGGTGATAGGAATCGGACATCTTAGGTTCTTAAAGCCTTTAAAAGATACATAAGATGATTATTTTGCAAAATGGTTGGCATATAAATATGTTGAGGCCTGATTTTCTAAGATAGTTTGTAGATGGGTCATTATTGATGGTCATGCATGTAGGACATTCAAGCAAAGTAGAAAATTGAAAACTAAACATTTTTTCAGGTTTACTGAAAACTTGCACATGCAGGTTTACTGGATGTTTTGATGGTAGATACAATGTCTATATTTACTATATTGTCGTCCATATTGTAGTCACTGTAACCTCTGGCTCCCATCACAAATTTCTAAATAAAGTTTACAGTGAACCACTACATTTCACATCAAAACCCAACATCTTAACGAATTCTGAGAAATTGTTAGTATTCCCCTTTAACACACAAGGAACCATAGCTCCTTTGGATGATAATTAGGTCCCATTTGGCAATTTTCTTGTTTGGTTGGAAAAATATAGCGCCACAGAGGCACTACCTGGCTGACTTAGTACATCTTCATGCGCTGTAATGGGTACACTTATGAGCTTCCACTCAAGGGCTGAGAAAGTAGTGGTTGACTTAGTCATATGGGAATGAACATTGAAGAAAAGTTTGGTTTAGTATAGCAATGGAATGGAATTTTTACGTGTGCATTGTGTGCTTTTTCCCGCTCAGTTTGAAAGCTCATACAGGTTCGACTGCTCTTTTTCTTCTGTGGTGAGCTACCAATTATACAGTTTTAAAGAGCCAAGCCTTGTTCTTCAGGGTAACAGTGTTACCTGAGTGCATCTGTAATGCAGAACCTGGATTTCCCATGCAAAAGTGGACCTTTGTGTATAGTGTCAAAGTTGTGAAATCTGTGTTTAAGCTCCAAATAGAACATAAAAATAACATACTGTGCTAATGTGATAATGGCAGCAAAATTATCGTATTCTAGGTTTAATAGAGACTTTGGTAGGGGTGTTTCAACAGCAGATGGATTCCTGAATGGAGAGCAGAGCATTGCAGACTCACTTGTGTAAGGGACACCTGGGCTGTGCTGGTTTTCATCTCCTCTTAAAAGCTGCTCTTGTGTCAGCTGGTACCTGGCTCTGTCTGCAGTATTTTGGAGGGAGAACGATAAGATTACACAGCCATGGTCTAATGCAACGCAATAGCCTGCAAACGAGTGAAACAGCTCTTGAATGAATAATGATTAGAAGCCAAACAGTTATCAATTTTGACAAGTTACTCAAGACAAAGTGTTTCTGGGTAGCACTTACATTCCACACAAGGCTGTATTGTTTATTTTCCCTCACAGTGACGCGCTGAAAACATTCGCTCAGGTAAATGGAATGTTATCTCTCGCTATGATAGGACCTGGGCTGTCGTCAGGGGGGGAGCGGCCTTTTATTGTTGGACCTTGAACACGGCACAACGCTAGTTGGAGCCTCATAAATGATGTGGGGAATTTATAGAGTGTACTGAATGAAAGTGTCTGACTCATCGTTTAGCTATGCCCCGCATTGCACTCGGCCGCACGCTTTGTCAGTTTGCATTAGAACATGGGTCGTGAGCGTTTGACTTCACAGGGGTTTCCTGTACTCCTCTGCGGCAGCTTCTGTGGGGACGCGAGGGGACAACAGTGTTCATCAGCAGCCCCCCAGCCAAAACGCAGGCTCTGATCTCGATGAATTTCATAGCTCTTTGACTGCAGTGCACAACCATTTGATACCAGAATAGGTGAATAACCACGATGCCATTTATTTTAGTGCATTTTACTCATTTAACTATCTGAAAGACCTGTGTTGTCTGAGTAATTTAAGATTTAAGATTAAATCCATTATGATTAAGATAAAACCTGGCCATCTAACCCTCGACCGGCAATGATTAGTTTATTGAAAAATCACATTGACTCAACCCACATTTACGTCCTTCTGAAGGTGGAAAAATATAAGGTGTGCTGCTCTATCCGTTTTATTTTCTCTGCAGTTCACACTGTGTTTTTAGAACGCTGCTTCTGGTTGTACATCTCACTGTTGCTAAGAAATAATGGCCTTCCCTTTTAGAAAGTGATCTAGTGTTAACTAGCTGCAAGCAGAAACAAGCTATCCAAAAATAATCCACCAAATTAAAAATGCTTTACCAAAACTGACATTTTGGCTAAAAGACATAAAAAGAACTGACAAATAAACACTTTACATTAAGTAAGAGTACTAAAGTGATTACACAATGTAGCCCACAGCATGTGCCACAAAATCCATCATCATAGTGAGAACAATAGAGAACAGCTGTTAAGTTTCATTTATATATTTTATTTTTCGAAGTTGGCTCAGTTTAGCTGTGGCTAGAGATTGTATGTGCTAATAGGGTCTTTTGCTTACTGCTTCTGTTCTGCATTTTTGTTTTTCAAAAAGCATATAATCTCATATAGTTGCTTATGTGGTTTCTGACAATGTATGCTGTCTATAAAATGGACAAAAGTAATTTACATAGCTTAAACAATAGTAACACAATGAAACGAGACTTTGAAATAAGTTTCCAGTGGCTAGACTGTCATGAACGTAGTGCAAAAATAAAGTAACTGTAATCCTAAATTTGCTTATCAAGTGCAATGAGGGTTGTTGGTTAATTGTGTAAATTTGCTCACAGCTGCAGTATGGTTTGGTTATCCAGCTGCCATGGTCTAATACTCAAATATCTAGGTATTAGAGAATGCTGTGCTGATTTACTGCCTGTGGTCTGCATTTAAGATCTAAGCCAGGCACGGTATATCTACAGAGCTCAGAGATTAATGAGATCTGGAACCAGCTATCAGCACCCACCAGCTGCTGTGCCAACCGCGATCACAGCTCTGCATCAGTGCAGTGAAGAGATAAAAAACAGAATAATGGAATCTGCTAGACAGCCTCTTTTTTTGTTAGCATCTTCGATGATTTCCCCCCTCTCCTGAGTTAAATTTAGAACAGGCCATGGGGGTCTCTGTGTGCCGTTTCATTATTCATAAAGTGAAAAAGGAGCTGGTTCAGTTTCATGCTCTCTAAAAGTCCTGAGACGAGGCGGAAGACGGCATCTCCCAATGGGTTGCAGAAATCCAGGGGATTAGGCAGAAGTCAGATTCGTTCTACTCTGAATTATACAGCAAACATGGGCAGCAGTGTGATTATGACAAATATTCTGGTATGCTCATGTGTTTGCAGTCATTAATTTGTTGTATTTGTTATAGGATCTTCTGGTATTGCAAGCAAGGTCTTAGGAAGTTGGGAGGTGTTTATATTTAATTATTTATTTATTTATGATACTTTCTGGCTTTAAAAGCACCCTTGTGTAGTTTGGACCAGAGAGATGCTTTGCTAGCCCATTGGTAATGTCCCGCTGTTAGGACTGGTCTGGGTTCCAGAGCACAGAGGGTTAGCCAAGGTCCTCCGTTTCACATCTAATCCAGTGTACAGCAGCTTTCACAATGGGAAGTTGAGGATAGAATTACATTGATTGAGAGAACTTGTGCTCACTGAAACTTCTCAGTCAAAAATGAAGTTCCACACAAAGGTTTATGCCATACTGTGGTTATGTTCATTCTGAGAGCGCTTGATGTGTTTTGTTGATCATTATTTTCAGTTATTGGTCCCTGCAATGTGCAGTGAAGCCTTAGCTAGTCACAAAGTTTTTTTTAAATCATATACTGTGAGCATCTTGACCGAGTGTTATGGTGGGTGTTTTGATTAATTAAAATATTTGTCGAATCTAACAAAAGGAAACAATTTGGGTCAATGTAATACAAGCGCTCTTAAAGTCTTGTCACATTATTGATTAACCATTATGTTTAATTGCAAGGCATATCACAAACATTGTGTAGCGGTGTCATCACACTACAAGTGTGTCATGCAGCTGTTCTTTCTTTATTCAAACTCACAGATAGTAATCTACATACTATTAAAACCTGATGAACAAAGTATTTTATTATCAAGGAGCCCTGGTAGCTGTTCCCAAAAGCAAGGTGCTAGCTTGTGTTTGAAGGTTTTCCAGCAAGCTTTGTTGGCATAGCTTGAAGACACAACTAGTAAAGTGTGTGAGCATCCACACCACTGCCTGTGTTCCTGGGCGCTGGATTTGGAGGCCCACAGTGTGTTGCCTCAGAAACCTCCAGGCGATGGGTCAGCAGGACTTGTGGAATGCCAGGCCTCGGTTTCCGGCCATTGTGCTTGACAAGCACCCTAGAGGTGAATAGGCAGACATTCTTCCGCTGCCCCTCCCCCCTTGCTTCACACACACACCATGCTCACGCTCAGTGTCAACCATGAGGGTGCACCTCTAAACAGAAGATTTGCAGGCTTAGGTGATGACATTGCAGTACAGAATATTACCCTTTCACCTTGACCCTGATTTCTACTGATGAGTGGTATTTGTGCTGTTGCAGGCAGACCAAGCCCTTAACCTTTGCTGACTGTATTGGAGATGAGTTGCCTGTGGGCTGGGAGGAGGCCTATGATCCCCAAGTTGGAGCCTATTATGTTGACCACAATACAAGTAAGTTAAGGCAAACTCTACACAGTGACTGCATTTAAGAGACCTTTAGGATAATAGATGATCTCTGATTACTTGTTGAAACCAAACGTGGTATCTCCAAATGAGCACTTTTACAGGAATTGGAAAACATTTAACGTAATTGCATTTAATTTTATGTAAAAAATGGGAATTCTAATGATACTACCATTCAGTACTATTCTAGGCGTGCGTGATAGTTGTTGGTGTATTAATAATATGATTTGGCATAATATGATACGGGAATTTTGTCCCTGAGTCTGTCAACTTTAATTTAACTTTTCGTATGCTCTTGGTCATTCAGAAAGCACACAGCTGGAGGACCCGCGGGCACAGTGGCAGCATGAACAGGAGCTCATGCTGCGAGAGTACCTTAGTGTGGCCAAGGATGCACTGAGTGCTCAGAAGGAGATCTACCAGGTCAAAGAGGAACGCCTTCGCCTGGCTCAGCTAGAGTATCGGCAGCTCAACGATGCCTGGAGGGACAAGTCCTCCTCACAAACCAGTTGTAAGACCTCTGTGTGTGTCTGTGTGTGTCTGTGTGTGTCTGTGTGTGTCTGTGTGTGTCTCTGTGTGTCTGTGTGTGTCTCTGTGTGACTCTGTGTGACTCTGTGTGACTCTGTGTGAAGTATTGTCTGTTAATAATTTGCCCTCCCATTCTAAGATATATTAAGTGCACTTTTTTGGCTAATTTGTGGACACATTTCGTTTCTTTGCTCTCATAAAGTTTGTTTAACAGTAGTAGCCAGATAATTCATAGTAAAACATGAGTGAGTCAAATGGTTAATAATTAAAAAAAATTGCCTCCAATTTAAGGGATTCAAGGGCTCCTATTAAATTCTGGGCGTCAGTTCTGATTGATTGTTCATATCCTGACTCCTGTTTCTTTGCCACTGTATCATTTTCTTCCTTAAAGAACTTTTGTTCTCGCGGCAGTCATTGCCATGCTGTGAATATATGAAATGCCAGTGTTGCTATTCAAGCTGCAATGCTCGATTTAAGATTATGCAAGTCTGCTTATGCTAACTGATCCATGTTATATTATGCATGATGGTTGCATTTTTGGAGCAAGTATCTCTTTTTTGCCTTGCTGGTGCATTTGCATACACCAAGGGTGTATCCACAAAGGGCCAGTGTAACTGCGGATTTTCATTCTAACCAAGCAGGAGCTCACCAGATCAACATTTTGAAGAATGAGATGTAGTGGAATCAGGTGTACTCCTGATTATTTGGAAAACTTACAGCCACATTGGCCTTGTTAACACCCCTGGCTTGCATATTCTTTTGTACTTGTACATTCTGCTCCATTGTTGAACTGAGCGCATGAGCCCCTTAGAACACATGAAAGTAGTCCCTCTGTTGATGTAAAACTGAATGAATTGTTTCTCTGAGTCTGCAGTTACTATGCATTGCTATGAAATGCCAGAGAGTGGATAGGAGACAGCAGTGATAAGATAATTGCCTTTGAACTCTTATCTCTTGTGCAGTAAATTCCAGATCCTCATCAAGCAGTAAATATGACCCTGAAATTCTCAAGGCAGAGATTGTAACTGCAAAAAGTCGGGTAAGGAATGTCTGGCTCACATTAAATATTTTATCATTTGCTCTTCATGTTGTAGGCTATAGCAGGGTTGAACATTTAAGGAGTATATTTAATTGTGATTTTTTTTTTATGACCAATGTTGTGACTGCATTTTGAATTGCAATTATTTTCCATGCTTTTTGACTTTAGACTTGAACACTGAACATGCTGTGTCATATACCTGAATACTTCTTGTGCAGTTGTCATATGAACATAATGTGGGTGTTGGTTCTTAGTGATCTAACTTCTCTACAGTAATACACAAGGCCCGTGTTAAGTTGAATTTCCACCTGCTGGTTGATGATGTTAGGCATTGGAAAATTACACCATTCCAAATGCTATTTTGATATAAAAAAAAATTATCCTTCAGCCCTAGTTAACAATGGGCCTGTTCAGCCTACAGCATATAGCGATAAAATAAGTTGCATGGTGAATGGGTTAATGAGTGTGTGTGTGTTTCCTTTTGCTGGTCCTACTCATTCTGTTCCCCCCCCTTTTTCTTTCTGTCACTCTCTTTTATTAAGGTGAATAAGTTGAAGAGAGATCTGGCCTGTATGAGGCAGGAACTGCTTTATAAGGAGCAGGGGTTTGAAACACTGAAAGAGTAAGTGCAACCTGACCTTGTTACACAATCGCCACCAAGGCGAGCGCTTCACTGCTCTAGTGTTTAGCAAATTCCTGCCTTTCAGATATCTCTTTAGAGTCAAAAAAGGACCTCTTATTATTGTGCAGGCCTTTTTCCTAATTAACCCCTTAAACTGCAGGCTTATTATTCACTTACTACTGTGAATAATGTGGTAACTACAGTAAAACTTGTAAGTTACATAATTACTAGGATGAGGACTGTGGTACCACAAGCAGATGATTGCAGTTTGTGCTAATCATTTGATCATTTTACAAAAGAAAGCAAGACGCAGCTTACAAATATACAACCAGATACACATAAAAGGTTATAGCTGCTCTTAGTGACATGAGGGGAGGGTATACACTGTCAACACTGTCACACTTTTCTTAGTTTACCATTACAACATTTCTTCAGGGCTTCTCCTTTGAGCCAGCAGTCTGGTCTCAGGCAGAATTGTGAAGTGTCAGTTGATGTGACTTGCAACACTAGGCCTTCTTTAGACCATTGAAAAATATTCATAGAGGCTGTTTAGATTGTTATTGACTTGTCTGCTGGCCTCTCTCTCACTTGTGCTGAAGAATGTGGACAGACCTGTTGCTTGGGTGGCGTTCTGATCACTTTGTTTGCTGCCACTTTTCTCTGTCAAGTTCATCCTGACCTACAGTGGAACCTTCCACAGAGCTTCTATTTCTATTATAAGTTATTTTGGAATTGCCATGTTTCAGACAACCTGTTTTAGTCACTGGAGTTGCACTTTAGTTAACTTAAGTTAACATTACAAAGCTCTGCTGAGGAAGTTCCCCTTTGTGTTTTTACTTCATGTTTTCTTTGAGTCATGACATTGAGGCAGGATCCTGGTAAACATCAGTTTTTGTTTATTCAACACTATCTCGAAAGTCACCTCTTAGTAGCATGTATCTCAAAGTATGTCTGAAAGGCAAGAAGAAATTTTGCAGAGCACTGACAGGCACCTGGTTTTACCTTTTATAGGCAAACAATATTTAAGAGAAAACGATTTTTTACTTGCTTCACCTGTTCTTATAGTCCTGTATCATTCTTTTTCACTCTTCAGAATTGACCATAAGGTATCCAGCACATCATATGGCTACAAGCAGCATGAAGCTCAGGCTATTCTAAAGGAGGTCAGAACCATTAAAGATGCCATTAGCTCTGGAGAGAGGGAGAAGCAGGAGCTTATGCAGGTAACCATTGCCCTTTACCAATTTACTCAGATTAAAACAGATCTAAACACTGCCCTCAGGTTAACTAGCATGAGCCCTGGTCAGTTTATAATATGCAGTAAACCACCGAAATTCATGGGGGTTACGTTCCAAGAGCGCCTGCGAATTGTGAAAAACCGTGAATTTGTGATGTGGTTAAAAAAAAAAAAAAGCCTAAAAATGCGTACTTCTGTAGTCTAAACCCTAAATATGCCCACAAATATGCTCCCAAAACACTTTAATTTCATTTTAATCTCATCTTAATACATTACCTTTAAAGAAATATGTAAAGGCAAACCTGTATTCGTACTGTACAGTTTACACTGAACTGTTGTCTCCCGCAGTTAATTTATGCAAGAGCGTTTTCTTTAGTATGTGCTGTTGTTGTCTTTGGTATATTCAGGGTAAATACAGTAATAATTTAATTACATTTTCAGTAATAAAAATCCTTAGAAATTCTTAGAAAAGATTCTTAGAAAAAATCCTCAAAAGACTTAAACCACGAACTGTGAACTGCGAATTCGCGGGGGTTTACTGTATTTGATTTCTTCAGCATATTGATTCTGAAAGTTCTTAAGGTGTTTTTGGGTTTATTAAAAAAAAAAAAAGTGAACATTGAGATATGATTGTGATCTGAAAGGTCATATTATATATATATTTTTTTTTCAGTAATTTGATGTAACATTGTAGTACGAGTTTCAAAGTATACTGTTAACTCTCAATCCACACAGTCAGTATACAGAAACTAACAAAGCAGCTTTGAATGAATTATTTCTGTGATGTCACAAAAACCAAAACATTTACATATATGCACTTATCCGACCCACATCAGTTTAGCACTGCCCATTTATCATGAAGTTATGCATGTTTCAGTCCAGTCTGCTTTCTGGGAGAGGTGTAAAGTAGGGCAGCCACTTGGATATCAACTCAATTTACATTTATCTGTCTTAAAAGGCCTGGTTACAAAAAGGTGAAAAAAAGATGAATAATGTTTTTGGTACATAATGCCACAAAAAACTGGGCATCAAGGGAAGAAAATATACAAGAAATATGTAGCATATGGACACTTGAATGTGCATTTTAAATGATTTGAAATTGAGTGGTGTTGAGTGCACACCTGAAACTGTATGGCATGATGAAATAGTTCATGAATGTGAGGGTGAGGTAATTTGCTGACTGTGAGAAAACATAGTTGCTGCCTGACAACAGTGTAGAGTTATTGCAAACATCTCGACGAATAGAAGAGTGCTGAGAGGTCATGCTTAGTACTCACTCTCTGAACACCTTTAACAAAGTATGCTCCTTTTGGCCCAGTGAGATAACATGATGCTGTGGGACATTAAGGTCACTTAAGAGGAAATGCTAACATGTTTACAGAGCAGCATCAAGTTTTTCAGGATGTTGTCTACTTTTCTTGTCTTGCCTTTATGGACACTGTACACTTTCCTTACACTGTTGAGGAGAGCATATGGAAGGATGAGCTCTGTTTGAATTATGCATGTCGCTGTCCTTTTTTTTTTCTCCATCTGACTGACATTTTTGTGTGCTTTATATATTTAAAAAAAAAAATTAATTTTGCTGTTCACACTAATGATGATGCTGCATCTTCATTAGCTGGAGTAAACATGCCTCCTTGTAGTGCCGGACGTGTCCTAATAAACTTCAAATTCCGGCAAATGATCTTCATCTGTCTTCATTACCTGTGCTTAGTATTATATGACCTTTTTTGCAAATGGCATAAAATGCAAAATCTTATTTTCATAATTTTACAGTGACTTCTCATGTATGGAAGATAACCAGATGGAAAAAAAATGTCCTTGCTATTGAAATAGTAGTGCTTGTTCCAAGGTTGCAGGATTTCCAATATTATTAGAAAGTACCAGTAATTGGTTGAATAATTAGTTTATCAGTTAACAATACAATCGTGATTATTATAGTCATTAATCATAAAGACAGTGGTAATTCTCACACTTGTCAGTAGTTTTTGTTTGACCTAGAAATGTCTTGGTGGTTTTGATGATTCCTGGGTAACTTTGTCCATCTTTTCCTTTCAGAAACTAGCAGTGCTAAAGGATGGTTTCCTGCTTGAATATGGATCTCAGTCTGAGCTGTGGGCCAGTAGTCCCTCCCTGGCCAACTCGAACCTGTCACTTCCTCGTCTCTACTCCGATGCCGAGTCCCAGACTGACATGCCAGTTGAAGTAAGAAAGTTCTAAAGACACAATTAACTTCCAGAAAGATGGTGATATGGTGATTGATGAATACATTAATTTAGCAAGAACTTTGTGTAACTAATCTATATTTAGCAGTATTAGCAGGTATTTTTTCATGTTGTTGACTCTACAGTGAATTTCAGTCTTCTTCTGGAGTAGCTGTACCCTGCACACTTTAGCGCTTCTTTGCTGTAACACATCCATGTAAACTCAAGAAGGCATTGTTGATTATCGGGTTAGTTGGATCAGGTGTGTTAGAGCAGGGTGTACTTTGGCTAAAACTATGTTTTTACCATGTCCAGATTTAGCCTAATCTGAAACCTGAACTGATGAATTTTCAATTGAATGATTTGCACTAGAGTTTATTACACAACTAGTAGACTGAATGTTTTGGGGGGAAAATGTCTTAATTTAAATGTTTCTAACCAGTATTACAATTACCTCTAGTTTTTTGTATTTGAGCACCAAATGCACTGTGTGACAGACTGCTACTTCACAACATCTTCATTTGAATGATTTTTAAAAATGACATTTTCCCAGTAAAAACAAAATTAATAAAATAAAGTTAAGGGGTCATCATTTGAAAAATTGCTCTCTTTAAAATTAAGATTTTTATATAAAAAAGATTAATTGTTCAGCTGTAATTACTAGGCTTAATCCGTAACTGGAAAACAGTCCTTTAATACGATTGGCGTCTTAGGAGTACTCTTTTCTACGTGAGCATCGTCTCTGCTCTTTCTTCCCATTTACCCAGTTTATTTCAAGTTCCAACAAGCTGGCTGAGAAGGTACGACTGAGCTTGAAATATGAAGAGGCGAAAAGGAGGTACTTTCCCCTTTAATTTTTAAAGGATTGCTGATAATTTTGACTGAGCTGCTTTTCTATCCATATATACATCCATAACTCTGCTTTCCCTTGATCAGAATTGCGAACATAAAAGTCCAGATAGCCAAACTGGACAGCGAAGCATGGCCGGGCTTGCTTGACCCTGAGCGGGACCGCCTGATCCTTATCAATGAGAAAGAGGAACTTTTAAAGGAACTGCAATACGTCAAACCTTGCAAACGTGCACCTAATGATGTAGAGAAAATTGAGACAGAGAAGAAGCGGCTGGAGCAGGACCTGCAGGCCGCGCGCGACAACCAGAGCAAAGCGCTAACGGAGAGGTGAGGAGGCCGAGCACAGCAAGTCATAGTTTCTAATGAACTGCTGGTGCAAATATATTGTACTGCAATCTATAGCGATTGAACTGCAATTTATAGCAACAGAAATGGAACTTAACAGGATCCATAGTGCCATATCTGGCTTATCTTTTCCAATGAGGAGGAATTAGATTGTAAACATGTGCCAGGCGCCAGTACCTTTTCTCCCTAAGGCTCACTTAGAGTGCGGACACCTGCATCTTCAACTCAGGCTAAGTAGGTGAGAATGGCAATTAGGCCACTTTGTTCTTTCTTTTTTCATTATCCGTATCTCTCTCTGTCACTTTTTTTTTTTTTTTTTGTCTCTTTATTTCTAGTCCCCCACCCCCTTCTTTTTCTCAGCACCCACATCAGACCCCCCCACAACCTTGGTTATTTAAACAGGATGCTTGTTCTGCACACTAGATACTGTATCCTCATTGAGCTTGGCGTCTGCGCTCTTCCTGTAACCTGAGCTGCAGAAGCAGTGGATGTAGGTTGAGCACAATGGGCACCTTTTCCAGTCCTTGTGTTCCATGGCATTCTGCTGTAACTTCACTCATATCGGACTTAAAAGAAAAATTATAGTAGCCTTTTAAGTGTAAAAGAAATTGTGAAATAAAAATCTTCTGATGCATGATGATGCAAGATTTTCAAAAATGATTGAAACAAGGGGCCAATATGATATGTGGTAAATTATTTGATAGGCTAAATCATTATAGCCTTTTTTAGTATTAACAACTGCGGGTGTTGTATAATTATATATTTATGGACCTCTTACGTACAGCTCGAGCATCTTTTCTAGCTTGTTCGCAAATGTAAGAAAAGGTAAATATTGTTATAAATATTGTGTATCATGAAAATCTTCAAGAGTCATGATGTTGTATACGTCCAACACTTAGTTGAAAAATGAAATTTCTTTATAAGGAACGAGGAGCGTCCTTGCATAGAAAGTATATGTTGTAAAAACACATTTCTTTTTTACTCTTTTCTTCTGTAGATTGAAGTTGCATTGCAAGAGGAACAAACTGGTGAAAGAGCTAGAGGAACTCGTGAGGCAGGCAACCTCACTACATACTCAACTAAAGAGGTAACTTACATACACCACTTGGAGTTATGAATAAATAAAGATATAATGGAGATAGTAGATATGTAGATACAGTTAGATGTATTGGTAGATGTAGATATATGGATAAATGTAAATATATAGTGTGCCATTGATTTTAATATATTTTTTGAATGCCCTGCTTTGTGAACACAAAGGCTGCAGGCCCTCTTATTGGTGTTGGCATCTATTTCTAAACTGTTTTCTAAACTGTGATCTTAATTCTTTGTGAATTCTCAGTTTAAATATTAGCAGAATAATTTCTCTTCAAAAACTGCATGTCATGAGAAATCTTTGTTATATAAGATGATGTAAGATCTGAGTAATCAGGACAAACTGAAGTGTGCTTTAAGGCGTTTTGCAGAATGCACCAGAGACTTTTGCTCATTGAAGGTGTAAAGCAATGCATTCAAACACTGCTGACTAACTTTAACAATAGCTTTGTTGTAGCTTTTTTTTTTCTTGAATCATGCCTAATTCATTGTCTGGTTCTTACTGATGCACATCAAAGACGTGGAAGCGTGGAGTGTGAGTCCCTGGCGCATCCCACTAATGAGCGTGCCATACTTTAATTAGCACGTTTGCTTTAGAGCAGATTGCATTTGAAGTTAGGGAAAGAAGAACTAGGATAGATGGAGTCAAAGTAAACAAGGAGGTGGGATTGAGACTTAAAGACAGAAATAGAAATTGAAGGCTGTAAAGAGTCTGCACTAATTAATGCTTAATACTTTATTCTTCTCTCTCTCTTTCTCTCTCTCTCTCTCTCTCAGCCTCTCAGCCAGCAACCTGTCGTGTTCCTCGGGAAGCAGCCGTGGTTCACTCACCTCTAGCCGAGGCTCGCTGGCCACTTCTAGTCTCGGCTCATCTTCCTCACTCAGCTTCACCGACATCTACCTGGAGCAGCCAGAGCTGTGTGACCCAGACTTCCAGGTTAAGCTGGACTCACTGTTCCAGGAAGGGGCATCGTCCAGCTACAGGCCCTCCAGTTCTATTACTACTATCCACGAGAACGAGGTGTCTTCTGGGCCGGCAGGTGGCAGCCTTGGGCCCAGCCAGCGAGTGCAGGTTCCACGCTTGTCTGAGACACCACGCTCCATGAGCTCCCTGTCTCCACGCTCCTCTCTCTCTTCTCTCTCCCCGCCTTGTTCACCACTTGTCCCTGATGCTTCCTTCCTGACCGGAGAGGCCTTCCCAGGCCAGGGCCCGCACCTTAACCTAGAGCTGCAGGCACGGCTTGCTGAGCTGCGTCTAGAGGGGGAGCAGCAAGTCTCACAGTTAGCCTACCGGGATGCTAAGCAGGATGCCAGCACAGCTCCTGGGGAGCCTTCTAAAGGTATGAAGGCTCTGTTCATACCAGTTGTTCTCAAATCTGTCTTTGCATAGTTGTTTTCTTTGTTCTAACACACCTGATACAACTAATCACATAAGTAACCATTAACCAAGTTGAAGTGTGTAAATTAGAGCTTGAACAGGTTTTGAGAACTAATGGATACTTGCATACATGAGCAATTGGATCTACAAATTTGTAGTGAAGTGTTGACATATATTTCTGATCCCATATAAAGGAACAGGAGGATGTAGTGTTTCCCCTACCATTTAATAGGCTAAGTGGCCTACCTAAACTCCACCTGCCTTGAAGGTATATGGACTTTAACCTGTAAAAATAGCAGATTATCATTCGCTACTTAGCATTCACTTTTAAAGTGACATTATTTTTGGCCAAAATAAAATTCTCAGTGTGTATTCATGCGTACAGCCACTAAATTTAGAATCAAAGTTTGGTGCTTGGATGTTCTAAAGTGAAAAAGCCTTTTAAATTTTCTGTATTCATGAAAAATAATGACCTAAAGCCATTATATTTCCCATACAAACGGAGATTGCAGTTCCTTACCTCAGTGCCGATGTTTAATTTTCTGCACACAGTGTAGAATGTCTTCCTAATTTAACAGAATGTGTTTCTAATTTCAAATTAGAAGTAGACAGATTACACTGGGTAACGCATTTTTATGAAAGGTCTGTTTCATTGCAATTTTTGATGTTTCTATGTCAAGTTTTGCACCCTGATTCAGAAAATCACATCAGTTTTTTCCTACCTTCAGTGGTTCTAGAGGTGAACTAAGTTGTATGTATATTTTTCATTGTAAGGTTGTTATAATACTATTATTTTCATATTAGGCTCATTGATGCATGTGTCTCACGCTCAATGTGTGAGTGTTGGCACCCCTGTTATGGGTCAGACTTTAACTACGTAACAGCTAGTGGCTTGTGTTGTCTTTGCATAGCTGTGTAAAATCTTTTTTTTTTGCCATCAGTAGATTATTTGTCTTTAAACTGTCAAGAAACATTATTGTTATTATTATTATTATTATTATTATTAATAATAATAATAATGGAATAATAACCAAATA
>JBBJLS010000023.1:1986766-2001520 GCA_037577275.1 Bryconaethiops microstoma
ATCGGCGTTGACCCTGATTTCAACTTACAAAATGACCATGATTTATAATAATAATAATAATAATAATAATACAAATAAAAAACAATTTTGTCTGTTTATTCAAAAACTGTTAGCTGACCAGATTCCCTGATTCTGTCCTGCTACTTTGACTTTTCATAACAAATAACAAAGAGAAAGAAAATGCTGACCGGTTCGATGCTGCGACAGCTAAACTTTAACAACCAAGACCATAATGTAACATTTACTGTTTCTGAACTAGCAAACGAACTGCAGCTCACTTTCTATTGTAGCAAAATCTGCAGGGTGATGGAGGCACAGTGAGTGAAACAGTCAGTGGTGGTGATGTTCCCTTCTGTGCTTATTGGCACTTCCTGCAGATGGGGTCTCTTAACACCCTGTTTTTGTGCAATCCAAAAAACTCCCACACTGGCGAGCTAACTCTTTTCAGGGTGCGGGTAGAGTGTCTTGCTCTTGTCTTTCATCTTCTCCAGCATGATTTTGCACAGCAGTAATGGCCACACAGCACACAGCTGGCTAGACACTGTGTTGTCTTCTTTTGTTTTCTATGTTGGTTAGCAACCAGCATTAAGGAGCCACTTACTGTGTTGGTGTATGAACCAGATATTTGCTGATGATGTAATTTTTATAATATGATTAAATGTGTATTTTTGGCAATATTTCCGTTTGTTCATGACATACATCATGTTTATCTATTTCCATACATTGTGACACCCTACATTGATGCTTATTGGCTGGAATAGGTTACAAAACCACCTCAAATGAGTTTACACTCCACCAATCTACAGTTATACATATTGTGTTCAAATGGAGGAAATTTAAAACTACTGTTATCCTCCCTGAACAAGACTGTCATGCAGTAAGAAAATGATCTGAGCAGAATAAATTAAGAAGAATAAAGGTCATGTTTACCAATGGCTGAGGCAAACAGTTAATGTGAAGGAGCTGAAGCTGTGTGAAGGAATGGGTGAAAATGGGAGGGCTGATCATCACTTAATAGAAACATTTAGATGCAGTTTTAGCTGCACAAGATCACAACAGATGATGAAAGCAAAGGTTCACATATTTTTTTCCGTTCCTAGATATTCAATATTGAATAATTTTCTTCAACAAAAGAGTGCTTTATTTTTTTTTTCTTAATTGGGTTTAAATTTTAAAGAGTCCTCAAACTTTCAAGCTCCTCTTGGTAATTAAGCAGCAGTGGGCAGTAGCAACAAGCAAGAGATCAGTTTATTAGGTGCATTGGTCCTGGTCATGATTATGGTATTTTTGACATAATTTTGATAATTATAATCATACATTTTTTTCATGGACAAATGAAAAAATGGCATGCTTTCTACTACCTCTTTACAGCCTGTTTGGGCTGTCTGGGGAGGGTTTTAGGGTTTTACCTGACATGACAGATAAGCATTTTGAGTGGAGGAAGATTAAGTTACAGATCGCTACTACTTGGTCTGCTGTGTGAACTTGGCACTGCAACCTAACACCCACAGTGTCACTTTTGTACTTCACTTGTCCGTAGAGGTTATTGCACAAACGAAGGTTTTGGGGCCCAGCTCAAAGAAAGTGGGTGTAACCTCGGCTGTGTCTGATGAATCGGTGGCAGGAGACAGTGGAGTGTATGAAGCCTCAGAGAAAAGGTAGGTGACCAGGTCAATTTGCTTACACCTCAGATGTGTGCACTTTAGATGGCTGGTTTGCAGCTACTACAGTCATGATGTTACATAAGGAAAAGCTCTGTATTGGAGTGATATAGAACGCAGAATTGTGCAGGCTTGACCCACAGATACTTCCTGTTGGCTTATTCATTGTTTTTCACTCACATTAATCATTTTGAGGGCACTTAAATGAATTGCTTAGTAAAGTTGACATTCTTGCCGATTGCTGAATTGCTCTTTTATGGTGACTGTAGTAGAGAATGTGTTCCCCAGTTAACATTTCTGTATAGTTTGTTACACGATACGAGACTGTGTGCTGGTGAAAATCCTTACAGGTCTGGAGTCCCCACAGAGCAGTTGCTAGGCTATGATGAAGGAGGATCAGTCAGCTGTGCTCAGATCAGACTGGGCTTGAAGTACAAGGTTAAAGAAAAGCGATTTGCCATCTTCATCATGCAGCTGACCAACTGCAACTCACTCTCCCTGACTGCCACCCAGAACATGTATGTCCTCAGGTTCCCTTTCCCCCTGGCCAAGTCTGTTTTGCTCAAAACAGAGGCAGCTTAGGACTGCATTAACTTTTTATTTTATAAACTTTGATGTTAATTGGACAGAACTGTATTGGAAAAATGTATCCTATGAGGTGCAAATGACCAGATCAAGTGAGATTTTATATTTATACTCAGTTCAATTTGCCTTGGAAAACGTAAGCTGTATAATGCCAAGTTTTTGTGTCATAGAGCTTAATCAGAGTGAACTAAAGAGTAAAGGAAAGTTTTACAAAAGAAGAGGACATTTAACTTTCTTGTTGAAGATGTTAACCATGTAACTTGTTGTAATGGTTTAAATTGGCAATTTTGAAGTATAAGTTTGCTTGTGAGTGGATGGATCCATTCTCTCATCAGGTATGTACGGGTGGTGGTGCTGCCCTGCCCGGAGGGCACTCGTTGCCTGTTCCGCACCCGTGGCTCCCTGCCCCATGACACGGTGGAGCTAAATGAAGTGTTTGGTGTACAGCTGTCCCCGGGCGCCCTCAGACAGAAGACCCTTCGCATTGATGTATGCTGCACTAGCAAGTCTAGACAAGAGGAGTGCCTGGTAAGTGTGCTTCAAGTGGTGCCCATCACTGGTTAAAAAAAAGTTGTTTAATTATTTCTCTTTGTGCTTTTCATCTGTTCAAGGCTGGTGCTCAGATAAGTCTAGCTGATGTGGACTGTTCAGAAGAGTGGTGCACCAAGTGGTATAACCTCCTCAACTACATGTACATTGCAGACATGGATGGCAAGCACAAAGGACCAGAGGCCCGCCTACAGCCAGAGGTGATATATAGGCATACACATATAACGTCTTTATAAAATCTATTACTAACATCTTTAAATATATATATTTAAATATAAATATAGTTTAAAATAGTGTTAGTGTTGCTGACGGCCAACGATATATTTCTGTCCATCATACCCTTAGACTACAATACCCAGCACCACAGAAAACCCAGCAGCTAATTTGGAGAATGCATCTGTCGAACACTGGTAAGTGACCTTTGAATATTACTAAAATTTCGAAAGTACACTGTGGTGTGTGAATTTCAGCCTTTAATCAATAGCTAAATAGCCATGATTTGTCCATTGCAGCTTTGTGCTAAAAAGTGGTGAAAAAATATTGCAGCTTATAGCAAAAACCAAGTGGAGCTGTTCCTGAGTCTGTTGCACCTTCCAAAATGCCAGGGAATAAAGACTGTTTGTCCCAAACGAGGCAGCCCTCGCTTGGTTAGTGCCCGTCAGTGCAGAAGCCATGCTATTGCCACATCCTGTCTCTCATCTCCCAGCCGTGAACACAAAAAAAAATTCAAATTGCGGTTACTGTCCAAGTACCTACTTCCACTGCGTAGTGGCGCAGAAGAAAACCAGCTCATATGCTTTTTCTCCTTCAAAAGGCTGGCTTAGATATAGACCCCCCTGGCTTATTAAAACTTTCAGATGAAACCAGTTTTGTGTGTTTTTTAGAAAAACTGTCTCTTCCTGCATTTCTAGATTCTAGATAGTCCTGCCAAATTGACCAAGCAGTCAAGTAACAGTTTTTGGCTTCTGATTGCATCGCCAGTCTGTAGGGCATATTTGTAAGACCGTAGCTTTGCTGTATAACATGAAATAAAACATAATTACAGGGAATGAGGTTTTGTATCAGCTTTATGCTACATGAAGCATTTGGCAGTTGATGAGGATGTTTATTAGAGTTTGGTTGATTTACATGTCAAGAGATTTTTTAAATTGCAGATGCACAAGAACCTAGTAAGCCTTTATCCCTTTACTTATGTTTGCTTGGCTGAACCTGAACCTCACACCACTGAAAATGGACTTGGAAAATATGCAGGCCTAACTCCTGTAATTCCCCGCATGACTCAAAACCGTGACAAGCTTTCCAAGTGGCTAAAATGTTCTCTTTTTTTCTGAGTAGAAATTGAATAGATTAGGAATCCTGACTAGCCACATTCTACAGTAGAAGAATGGCTCCACCCTAGCTTGCACTTTGCTTTGTGAAATGTCTTAATGGAACACAGTGTGTTTAGGTTTATTGAAATTATAGTCTTCATGGTTATTCATGACACATTGTTTAATAGCGTTTAGCTTTGTTATGAGTTGTAACCAATCTATAAAACAGGCAGAAGTGCTTTGTGGCTCTCAGAGAGATTTTTAAATTGATTGATGTATTGATTGGTGTTACACTGTCTGACAGGAACACAGATCCGCTGGAAGGTGATGTCTTTGTGGATGGGGTGGGCAGCGACCTTGAGGGGGAGGAGTTTTTCCCTGAAGGCTGCCAGTGGGAGGTGGAAGAGGAGGATGAGGAGGTGGTGACCAAGCCTAATACAGCAACAGCTATTCCAGAAAAGGTTTGCTTTCCTATTGCAATGAAATTCTTTTCTATATGACATCTGATAACATCTCCAAATTAATTTAAGCTCTGTAAAGAGTTAACATTTTAACATTTTTATTATAATCGTATCCTAATGCATTATTTCCCAACTTCAATCCCAGACCCCCTCTGTATTTCATAGTTTTGCATTTCTCTGCCCTGAAACACCTGATTGAGCTCTGAAAAGGGTTTACAATTACGTAACAATATGAATCAGATATGCAAATGCATTGAAAACACAAAATTATACAGTAAGGAGGGATTACAGGACTGCTGTCCAAATAAGCTTAACCAACTATGAATCAGAATTCCAGTGTTCTTGCAGTTGCTTCAGAGTAGGGTTTCTTAGAGTTTTTGAAGATATGCTGTGTTTCTTTCATTTTTAATGTTTATTGTCAAATTTTGATCTTGGCAGGTGAATAAGGAGACAAGCATAGAGGGGCTCCCCAGCTCTGTCTCTGTGGTGCGGCCTAAGGAACGCCGGCCTGAGATCAACCAGCAGAATCCTTTTGTGAGGGGCAACACAATTATCCGCTCAAAGACCTTCTCTCCAGGTCCTCAGAGCCAGTACATCTGCAGGGTGAGTGTATGAAAATGAGCTACAATAAATAAACCAGACATGCAATTACTGATGTGTCAGGTTAATCAAAATGAATAAGCCACACAAAACATTTTCAAAATGGGCTTAAAAATATTGGCATCCCCCTAATAAGCCACACAAAACAGGTTTCAAAAATATTGACGACCCCCCCAGTTAACGTTTAAGTCTCTGTTGGTGAGAATAACAGCACTGTATTACCTTCTGTTTCCCTAAAAAGATAGAAGATCACTTGTTGAGTGTCTGGCAGAAGTTCCTCTTCACCAGGACTTGCACCACCTGCAGAATGCCAAACGCATGCAGGGAAGGAGGGGGACATTGAATCTGAGTGGATCTTGTCAGTTCCTCTATTGTGGAGCTGGGCATGCAGAGTTCTGGCTGCTTAGTGGTTAGTGCCAGTTGTGGGGGTTACCCCCGAACCCAGTGTTGGACACTGGAGGTGAGGGGATCCGTCAAACTGACGAAGGAGGCTCACTGGACATGGCAAGCCTGTGGGTCCCCAGAGACAACAGACAGTTACTGGCAAGGCAAGCGGAACATAGCTCTATTGAATGCTAAAACAAGAACCTTTGGTCTGTCTTTGGTTCTGGCAGTTCGTCTGTCCGATCAGGAGGGGGAAGCAGTGCTCTGTTCAGACTGTTTTTGCGAGGGAAGGGATGCTATTGATCTTAACTGAGGACAGCATCTGGTAGTGGAAGGAATACTTTGAGGATCTCCTCAGTCCTACTTCTGCGATGTTGTTGGAGTGATTAAACAGCTTCTTGGCGCCTGGGGCCCAGGGGTGGATTCGCCCTGAGTACCTTAAGGTTCTGGATGTTGTTGGGCTGTCCTGGCTGACGTGCCTGTTCAACATTGCGTGAAGGTCAGAGGATTTGCAGACCGGGGTGGTGGTCTCCTTGTTCAAAAAAGGGTCCAACAATTAGACAGACTGCAGTGCTGCGGACACTTAACCAGTTTTCCTTACTGGGAGGAAGCCCCGGGGACATGCTGGAGTAATTATATTTCTCGGCTGACCTGAGAACGCGTCGTTTCCCCCCTCGGAAGAGTTGGTGGAGATGGCCGGTGAGAGGGAGCTCTGGGCATCTCTGCTGAGGTTGCTACCCCCACAGCCCGTACTCTGATAAGACACCTCAGGTCTTCAACTGTGTTCATATCTGGATACAGAGAGAACTGCTGCAAATAATTTTTTATAGCCATTTATGTGTGGATTTGGGGGTAACTACCTTGCTAAAAGGTCCACCTACAGCTAACTTTCAGCTTTTTTACAGAGGTAGACACCAAAACCAAAGCTGAGAATAATTTACTCTTTATTCCTAATTTCATACCCTGTTCAGTTCATCAAGCCTGTAAGTGCATCTGAATGAGAGAAGCAGGTGGATCTGATTAGAGCCGCAATAAAACTTAACAAGAGATAGCTTCTGGGTTGCAAAATCATCTAACGATGAGCATGTTGTTAGCAGATCATGATTGGGGTGAACGATTATCAGCCTGGCTGAATAACAGAACTGATACTCAGCATTTTCATGATTGTTGTTATTAGTTCTGTAGTTCTGTTGATTGTTGTTATTAGTTGTGATAAAATAAATTCATTTAAAAAAAAAATTTTCTTTGGCTCTGATGCAGCAGTCACTCTGACTGTAGTCTCCCTCTAGGGACAAGTGCCATGTCCCAGCCACAGGAATATCTGATTCGTTACACACCATGAGTAAAAGCTTGCTGAAGGCTGCTGTGTCTTAGATGGACACAGGGGAATTCATTTTTAGACTGGAGCTGTGTTTTAAAGGCAGCTCAGCTGATTTTGCTGAAAGTGCAATCAACATTACAACCCTCTACACTGAAGTTGTAGAAACCTGTTTCTAGGGCTAGCCAAGAGAAATATTACATTGCACTGTAAGTTAATGTTCAAATGTCCAGTAAGTTAATGTTAGTTGCACTGACAACGCCCGGATAATGCACTGTGTGCCGTGAAATTACTATAGCGAAATAATAGTTTATTTATGTACTAGTAGCTAAATCTTTGTTCTTTATTCTAAATTTTGACACTAAGATTTTAATTTCTACTGAATATGTACATTGGTTCCAAATACCAATTATGGGTCTCCTTGATTACTTATAGTCAGTTTTAGAATCAACCTTGGGGGAGCAAAAAAAACAAAACAATCATATTGCTTGAAGTTCAGTGTCTGGCTGGCAGTCCAACAGTGCGTGGCCGCACTCTCTCTGGGTGGATTGGATGGTGTTCCCTAAGCTGATGTCACGTAACTGGCTGTTAACACATTGAGCTGTCTACCGATGAGCTAGCAACAGTTCAAATTGTTGCAATCTTAGAGGAACCAAAGCATCATGTGATTTTTGAAAAAAACTGGAAGGGTGAACTGATTTAGGGTATAATGATAGTCAGATTATGATTCGGTTCAGTAGACGATTCATACCTTACAATTAATTGCACTCACAATGTAGTCATCAAAGTAAGACTGAACACTACTTCAGAGTTCTTATTTGTTTTCAGACCATTTTTTTTTCTTGCTGTCTTTATCTGTGGACTTTAGGAGTGTAACTCTCAGTACATGATTCGATTCTGTTTGGTTCATTCTCAGTTCTATATTCTCACAGCGGTTAGGAAGAAATTTTAATGACCAATTATGTATGTAGCATAAGGTTGCTTATATATGCACACTAACTTTTTTTTACTTTCTTCTGTAGATCAACCGCAGTGACAGCGACAGCTCCACTTTGTCCAAGAAGTCTCCCTTTGTCCGTAATGCCTCAGAGAGACGCAGTGTTCGCATCAAAAAGGTAACACACTTGATTCACGTCACCTTCTCAACAGTACCTTTTTCTCTCATCAGAATGGCAGTTTCTGCTGAAACACCCTCTGCCAAGACATTTAAGTACAAATTTGCACAGTCATTGTTGCAGTTTTATTATTTCAGAGAAATGCCTTTCTTAAAAATGGAAGAAAAAAAAGGTTCCCTGAAAAGTGAAGGCAAATATGTGATCGGCAGTTTAATATTTAATGCTGACATTTCCTAACTGACCCAAGGTTATTGTTAATGGACCGCCAGCTGCCTCAGAGGAAGCAGTTGTGTTGCCTCCCTGTGTGGCTTCCCAGGCACTCTGGAAGGGTCAAGTTCACTCCTGACTGTGTTGTTAGATGACGTACATTAAGGCATTTAAGAGCATGTTCACTGTGATTTATAAGAGAAAGAAGCATTTGTGCTTCATGGTAACTGCATAAATAACTTGGTACCCATAGCCTACACATCAGCATATCCAATATATTTAAGTTCTTTGATTTGATTGATCTGTCATACAAATGATAAGTAATTGCAGAGGCAATTTATTCAGAGACTCTTCAGAAACAGCATTTTGCCACACCTATATGTACCACAGAACAACTGCTATATACCACAGAACATCTTGTTAGTCTGAGACTGTTTTACTGGTATGTGTAAATGTTCTGAATTGTGCTGCATTTCTATACAGTATCGAGTTCACTGAAGTGAACTAGTTTCCTTCCTTGCATCGAAAAGTGTGTAAACTAGAGCTAGTGCAGTCAAAATACCAAATGTATACGTAATAACTACCATATGCAATAATGTCATGTTTGAAATACTCATTCATAATTCGCACAAGACTCTGAGGACATGTTTGCATAAATGTCAAATCATCAGAGCTCTGAACCCATTCCATTCATGTGAGGCTGAAGTATGTACAAATTCAGAGACAAGCTGTTAGTTGATTTATTAAGTTTCCACAGCTGTTGGTATGTTTGTATTAAAAGCCCTGTGCTGCTGTTCTGGTATGAAAAAGACATGAACTGAGTACGGATGTTTGTAAATATAAAACTAAGATCTGCACTCTCTTGCTTTCTCTCTTTCTTTTCTCTCCTCAGCCTCCAATGCAGGTACGTGGGCTAGACGGTGTACTGCGGACCCCTTTGGACCTAGAGTTGGAGCTGCAGGTGTCTCGGACTCGTCACAACCGGCTGAGTGAGGAGTTGCGTGTGCTTCGGCAGCTGAAGGAGCAGCTGGAGAGTGCTAGGCAGCAGGGCCAGCGCAGCCTCCCTGCCTGGGTACAGGAGGATGAACGCTTTCGCCTGCTGCTCACACAGGCTGAGAGACAGGTGATTGCGCGCGCACAAACACACTGTGCTGACTCATGTCAAATGTTTTGCTCTGGTTAGGAAGGTTGCTTTCAAAATGTTTTCCAAGACAGATTACTTATTAGCACCTTAAAACTGTCACTGAAAAAACATTCCAAAGCATTCCATTACACAATTTGTGTTGTCAGTACTTGCCATTTTAAAGGTGGTCTAATTAAGATGTTTCCTTGTCGTGTTTACAGTGTCAGTAATACAACATGAATCTCTGTTATTTAGTCAGTGTAGTCATGGAATTAGTTACATGTAAAATAGACAAACCTGGAGGAGTTTTGAAAAGCACTATAGAAACAGCCACAGGGTCAGTCGTTGTCAGTGTTTTGCTTTTATTATCATTTTGAAATGATATAGAATCGCTGTATTGTTTGTTTGCTTTTGAATCGTGTCTTGAATCATGACCTTTTTTCAGCCTGTGACAGTCTTTCTATGGGGGACAATGTTTTCAGTGACTTTTCTGTCATTCTTTCCTTTTCTTGACAGACTCAAGAGGAGCAGCTGCAGGAGCAGAGAGTGGAGAAGATGATGCGGGCGGCAGCTAAGGAGGTGCATAAAATTCGAGGGCAGAGCCGTAAAGAGTTGCCAGAGGTCCAGTCTTTCAGGTGAAGATCTTTGTGTTTTACTAGAACAGCGTTAGACAAAATAACATTACATTTAATGGTTCTTTCTGGAATGTTGTTTGTCATGGTATGTCTCTACATTGGTCAGCTGAAAATGAAAAAAAAAAAATTTTTAAACACATTTATATTTACCTTCCTGTGCATAGAGAGAAGATGGCCTTTTTCACCCGAGCAAAGATAAATGTTCCTGACCTACCAGCTGACGATGTATAGAGGATCTAAAGTATTTCCGAGTCTCATCTGCTGTTTCACTGAAGAAGAAGCTGAGCTCTGTTGGTATTATGAAGAATTATGCAGAAAAAATTGTGTTCAGTAGGAACATGTCATGTTTTAGACACTGGGTTTTAGCTCTCAATTGAAAATCTGTAGTTTTTTATTTTTAATTTTTTTTAAGCTAGACAACTTTTTTGCTGTCTATAGCAATGTTTTCTGTTACTAATACTTGTATATTGGTATTTGTACTAGGTTTTTTTTTGTTTTTGTTTTTTTGGTAGATCATTCCAAAATGTGCGTTTGTTTTTAAACTAAACAAGTGTGGGGGGCGGGAGTGCAAGACCGCTTACTGTAAATTGATGTGAATACGATCCTTATGGTACTATTACGATTCATAGCACAAGGGTTGGAAATCACTATCTGTAGGTTTATGAGTGTGGGTGAAATGGGTAAAAACCGGATTTGCCAGTGATGTCTCGACACAAGCAAGCACATGCTAGTCACATTGCTTTGCCAAAAGGAAGATTGGTTCTTTCTTTTCAATGTCACCTTAAAGATATCTACAAAAGTTTGCTAACATTAGCAGGCATAGAATGGATCTAAAGTACGAATAACAGTAGCCCAGAACAGTTTTACATGTTGCTAGCTAACAAGTAGCTGGTTCCCAGTGTTCATTTTGGTGAATGTACGAGTGTACACGATTCTCCACAAGGCACAGCACATAAATCATTAGTCGCAGTCTCATCAATTAAGTAGAAACTGCACTTAGTCCCAAAGCCTCTCAGGTAGAATCTTGGCTAGTTCATGCACTTTAATAGTAGTCAGAGAGCGAGGAACGCAATCTTGGCACATTGTAACTTGCAAGCACAAAGACATGAAGGCCTGATGCATCTCTCCTTGTCTAGGAAATTAATTCAGTTTATCAGCTCTTGTACCCTTAGAAACGTTTGCGCCTGGAGTCGATTTTTAGTTCGTTTTGGGTTATTTTTTGGTACCCTTTCACTCAGAATTCTCGCCTTGATCCACCTCAAAGACTCTTACCAGGAAATAGTTTTTTGCTTAATTATTTAATTCCCGATTGCTTTTACGCATTCAGAACTTGCTGTGTAGCCAGTCAGTTCGTGGCTAATCATCTCCTAATCAGTTGTGTAATTCCTCCACCATGCCCGCCCCCCACCCAATGCATTCAGATGCTTCACACAGCTTTCTGGCTGAAAAGCAGCTCCAGTCTCGGCAGATGGCACACGTCCTGCGGAGGTGAGCCGTGATGTCAGCTCATGAAATATGGAACTGGATCATTCAGCATGGCAAAATGGCCTGCGTCAAACTCGAGCACTCAGTGCCGCAGTACTCCTCGTTTGCTTTCCCCTGCAAATGCTTAATAATGCATAGCAAGCCTGTTATGTAACCCATAACTGTGTTTATCCTTTCTGACATGAGCCCCCTCTGCTGTAACCTGAATTCTCATGCTGAATGTTCAGCTCAGTCCCACTCTTTCAGCTAAAGGGTGATCTACTTGGCCAGAGTACTTGGTACTTTGACGGTAGTCGACTATGAATGTTAGTAAATACTGTGTCATTTAGACCCTCTTTGGTAAAAACGAACGGTTTTAATCAGCATAAGCCAAAGAGGGAGGCTTATTTCAATGAAGCACTTTCTGTGAGGCCCAGATCAAGATTGTCTTCTCTTTTGTAGGCTGTTGGGTCCACCACTAACTAACTTTAATGAGGAATTTCACTAACTTTTCAGAATTTCTAGTTAATTCAGATTTTCAGCATAGTTTGATGTATACAGTATATTGTAGAGAAATGTACCCACTCAGATTTCTACTTAAATTTCTGTGATATGGTAGTAATAGGAACCAGGTGTGGGAATGTCTATAGTGCAGATATATTATCACTATTGGGGGGGGGGAAGCCTTGTATCTCCAATTTGTCATAATTTGAAAACACCAGCTGCTCTCTAAATTTATGTGAACATATCATGATGATTGCACAAGCAGGAGTGGTCTAAAACTACATGTTATTAAATTTTTTTCCTTTAGCTTACATTGAAAGAATGTTTGTTTTTTCCTATGTAAGGTTACCTCTTTTGAGATACAAGATTGTTGTCTGAGAGTGATGTTTTATTCAGTGTCTTGAATAACTAGTGAAAGATGCATTACTTCTAAGTGTTTACATGTAATATTGATAATACTAAAATAGTGAAAAAAGTGTTGTTCTAGGATTACTTGTCTTACAACAATCTGCAGATACCACTCTGCTGTGAATGGAGTAAGAAAAGAAAGGCAAAATCTCTCAACTCTCAGACATACAAGCAGTGTGTTCCTAACGGTTTTGTTAATACCTTTGTGAGGTAGCTTTTACAACGTGTTATGATAGTTCAGACATCTGGTTCCTATTACCACAGTTGTAAAATATTCTGTGTTTTGTTTTTCCAGCACAGAGCATTTCACATCAAACCACTCTAAGTGAATAATCAAATTAATTTAGCAGATCATGACTGTTTAAGATTTGATTGTGCAAAATTGGCGAAATTGCCGTTGAAATGTTTTGCGTATGTTGTTTTTAGTACTTAACAGGACAGTTCTGGATGTATGGTTGTGCATTAATTTACAGTTTGGAAATGCCATGAATTTATACCACTCTAGAATGAAGTACTCTCTATAAAGCACTACAAATTGTGTACATCTAACTTCACTTTAACTAAACTTTAGCTCCCTCTGCTGGCCCAGATTTATAATTTTACACTATTCCTTTGCTGTTGCCAGCAATGGGTTCCTCACTTCTTCTTTTAACTATGAATGACCACTAATGCTGTCATAAGGAGCATTTGGCACGTGTGATTTAAGACTCCAGTCCCATCCCTGGACAAAAACTATTCTGTAGCCAGCAGTGAATTGCTAGCACAACAGTAAATCAGCAGCAGCCAGCTTGTTTAAAATTCAACAAGACAAATTATTCGGTTTGTCTCAGCATTGGACACAATGTATGTGGCACCTGATAACTAACTTGCTCCACCCAGTGCTGTGTGTGTGTGGGTGTGTGTGTGTGTGTGTGTGTTTATTTGTTAGTTTGTTTGTTCAGGACCTTCTGCTCTCCTTGGGTGATTTGGGCAAAGAGCTGGATGTGCGCCTTGAAGTCCAAAATCTCTTCTTAACAAACATTTCCCCAAAATAATGTTATTCCACATTGCACCTTGAGATAAATGACAAAACCAGCAAAGATCGTCCCGGTCAGCACCTTTCTGTTTTCCACACTGTGCAGTTCCTGGGCAAATTTATATTAAGCCCTGATGGATATTCAGCAAAAGCTTTCTGTTTAACCAAATGTCTCATGTGTTCAGATTTGTTTTTAATGAGCAGCATCTCTCTCAGCTTTATGCTTTATTCTTTTCCTAGATCATGCTTATGTTTCAGAGACTAGGCCTAGGCTGATTGGAACACCATTAATTCTAGGTTTGTGTTGTCCTCTGTCATTTTCTGTCACATGGTGTAGGTTAGATCAGGTTATAATACCTACTGTAATTTGTAGGTTACTCTACATCCCCGGTCAGTTCATGAAGCTACAGCTGCTTGTCTGACCTAGGGGGCCATTAGATATGGTACAGAATAAAGCATTAAACTGGAGCCTGTTTTTTTTTTTGTTTTTTTTTCGTTTTTTGGTATGTCTAAGCATTAATGCGGATGTGAGATGTTTCCCTTTAAACAATGTGCACTGTTTGCAGCTGAATGTGAATTGTTACATATAAACAGTTTCTTTCAAGGAAACTGGAAGAGGAGCACATGATAAAAAAAAAAAGTAATGTCGCACGCAAGAGGCTTTGAGACGATGTTAGAATCGCCTAGGTGCTCTTTCACTATCCATGGCTCCAACAACATGCTTATCTAAACTTCTGTATTTGTTTAACATCTGTTGACTGTGCATTCATTGTAATCATGTGAAAATCATGTAGGACTTCAAATAACCATAAGAGTGGAAAAAAAAAAGATCATCAGTAACTGATGCTGGTAGTGATAAATGATTTGTTCATGTATGCTTTCAATAGGATTCTTGTTTTCCGAGCGTTGTATTTTGATTATTTTTAAATCGGATGTTTCAGTGCTGATGGAATAAGAACTGGGTCTTTCCACAAAGGCAACTGGAGAAAATACAGCATGTATTTATTGCACTTTTGTGATTTGGGTGTGCTGTTTTTTTTCCTTGTGAGACTTATGAAAGCTGTGAATTTTATCATCAACACTGTACTGTCAACAACAAATTGTAAATATGTCACCAGCACAAGAATATGTTTTGTAGTTTCACAACAAATATAAAAAAAAATTTTCTTCTAATCTTCAGTGTTGTATTTTTTCCTGAGTGTGAGTTCTAAAGAGTCAGATTTTAATGTAAATGTTCACTGCTATATGAACAGGGATCAGAATCACATCAAGATCAGAAGATAATTGAAATTACTGACATCAGATAGTTGTTTAGACTTGACTGATATACAGTATATGGCCAAAAGTATGTGGAGACCACCTACTGATTGAGTTGTTTTATATATGTGTATGCGTGTGTGTGTGTGTGTGTGTAT
>JBBJLS010000023.1:2003246-2015213 GCA_037577275.1 Bryconaethiops microstoma
GTGATAGGCTATGAATTTAACTGCCTTATAACCCTACAGAAATGAACGTTTTCTATAATGTGAATCCAACTAAATTACATTCGGTGCTGTCCCACATCCATTTTGTAGTGTTTATATGATGGAGGGGTCAGAATTTGTCTTCCATATGCAGAAAATAAACGAAAATCAAATATTTTCATTAACATTGGGTCTTGGTTAGACAGGTAGCATGTACATGCAGTAATACTGTGGTCAATGGAAACACCCAAGAGAAGAAGCAGCTCATCAACTGCTCAGTCAAGGATGCCCAGCTCAATTTGCTGTGTTGTACTGTCGCACACATACAAGTGTAAAATACTAAACAACTAACACTGATGGTGAAAAATAACACAGAGCATGTTCTGATTTGGTCTAAAAGAGTGATTCTGTCTCCAGCCTAACTCAATTCAATTAAAAAACAGATTTTGTTTGGGTAAAATTAAAAAATAAATAATCGAATTTGTTTGGGTAAAAATGAGCACTGAAATCAAGAGGCCAAAAAAGTTTTAAAATTATTAACCGGTGAATAATAAAAATGGTTTGATGCTCCTCAGATTTTCAGACAAATCTTTTGTAATTTTGCATTAAACAGCAGTGGCGTCAGTATCTAAAAAATAATATCTAATTTTCTAGTGTAGCGTCAGAAGTAATGAGTGCTTACAAAGAGCATGTCTAAAAAAATTAAGGAAATTAATGCGTTTATGAGCAATGACAACTGTCATTGTGGACTAATATCGAACCAGATGTGTTATTTCTTAAAAAAAAAAAAAAGAAAGTGTTATTATATATTATAAAGGATGTGTATCTGACTCCCAGAATCCCTTTGGGGTGCAGGAACAGAGCGAGCTGCATCATAGCAGAACTCCAGCCAGGTAAAAGCTACACTTCCAGCTCTCCTCTATACTGCACTGCTCCTGGAAGTCCAGCTTAAAGTTTTTATTCTTAAATTTTACTTAATGAGTCCATCGTGGCGTTTTTCAGTATGTTGTGTGCTGAATGTGTGCAGAAACGAGCAAACAGCAACCCAAATGAGCCGTTTTGGGGGAGGGGATAGTTAGCATTAGCCAGTTATGCTAAGCTAATCAGAGTGTCTTTCGGCCTCTGAGGATATTTGTGAGGGCAAATGTCATGTAATCTACCATTTACTGTCTATATTTTATTATAGGAAATATATTCAGTACCTATGCAACCCGAACGTTTTATATTATGTCGAAGTATTTGTTAGGTACCAAGCTAGCTAGGAAGCTAAATGTGCTAATTTAGCAAGCTAGATTGTTTAGGTTCCTGAAACCTTGTCTATCGCCACCCGATTTGTGCTCTAGTTGTGGTTCTGGGTTCAGCCAAGTAAAATAAATCCTGGGGTTTTCAGTTTCGGCGCTAAACTCAGGTGTTTTGCATTCCAGAGTTCAGGTTTGCTAACTGCCTGTGGCCTCACTGGAATCACCTGGGTACTCAGTTGTTTCCTCAGCCCTGCAGCAATGCCAGCCGCACTTGCAGATACGAGTCAAATCATCTGTGAGGTCTGGGCCAGCAACGTGGAGGAGGAGATGAGGAAGATACGACAGATCATTCAAAGTTACAACTACATCGCTATGGTATGGGATTGTATAGTGTCCTTTTGTCACACGTGAACACACCACAGCGCACACAGTGTGAACAATTTGAAATGCTTTCTGTGTATTTAACCCATTCACCAAGTGAAGCAATGGGCAGCCAGCACACAGGAAGCAGTGTGTGGGGATGGTATATTGCTCAAGGGTATATCAGTGGTGCCAATGGCAGTCCTGGGATTCAAAACCGCAGTCTTCTGATCATGGGGGCAACTCCATAACGACCAGGCCACCAGCTGCCCCCTCATCATATTTTGGTCTCTCGTGTCCTGCCGGACCAGATTCAGTCTGTTCTAGAGTTGTGCTCCACTGCTTAATTGTTTTCCTCTTGATTGTGTGTGTGAGCATAAAGCCTCTGACTGTTGTCTTGCATGGTGGAGAATTGCATGTAACTCATCAAACTTATTTCTGTTTCGTCTCTTTCTCTAGGACACAGAGTTCCCTGGAGTGGTTGTCCGACCCATAGGAGAATTCCGAAGCACTGTCGACTACCAGTATCAACTTCTGCGTTGTAATGTGGACCTGTTGAAAATCATCCAGTTGGGTCTCACGTTCATGAACGAAGATGGCGACTATCCACCAGGAACAACAACCTGGCAGTTCAACTTTAAATTTAATTTGACGTAAACAGCCTTTTTTTCATCATGCTGGGATTGATTCTCTAATTTTGCATTAACCAGTAGTGGAGTCAGTGTTTTAAATCAAGTTTTCACAATTTCTAGTTTTCTGATGCAGATAAAAATTAATAGAAGCGTATCAAAGTCAAATCATCTTACACCTTCCACAAACACCATACAATTGCTAAGTAATCTCTTAGATTTGCTCATGTGGTTTTTGACACTGTAAAATTTCAGAATGTTTTGGCAGATTTGTTGCTTTTAAGCTAAGGGGAAAATTGTGTAAATTAGATTTATGTCCATTATTTAATTATTTAACTTTTTCTACAGAGAGGACATGTACTCCCAGGATTCAATAGACCTTCTGCAGAATTCTGGTCTGCAGTTTAAGAAGCATGAGGAGGAGGGCATCGATACACTATACTTTGCTGAGCTTCTGATGACCTCGGGCTTAGTGCTGTGTGAAAATGTCAAGTGGCTTTCCTTTCATAGGTAAGAAACAAGGAATTCTTGTGGTCATATCTAAAATAGTTTTAGTGGCTGTTGTAATGCATGTTTATGTCACAAACTGTACCTTTTACCATTATCCTGTCTTTTTCTTGTTTTTGGTTAGTGGTTACGATTTTGGCTACCTAGTGAAGCTCCTGACAGACGCTCGCCTACCAGAAGAGGAACATGAGTTTTTCCAGATTCTGAATCTCTTTTTTCCTGCCATCTATGACGTCAAATATCTTATGAAGAGCTGCAAAAACTTAAAGGTAGGATCATATTGGTTCTCGGCTCCCGTGTGGTGCATATGGCTAAAAGGTTGCATTCTGTCACTGGGTAATCGTGAGGCTGCCACGGGCTCAATTAGTGTATGTTGCAAGAGAACAAATAGTCCTCTCTGTCTGGGTTTGGGCAGGGGACATTCTTCCACCAATCTGCAGAGGTGCTGACAAGTTGTGGGCATTTACCTATGAAATGAACTTGAGTCTGCTACTGTACTCTCAAACCAATCAGAATTTACAGACAAATCAAACATTTTGGAATTTTGAGATCAACTGTCTGCAATTTGTTCAAAATTTTTTGCATTAAAGGAGTGGTGAACCTAGCTGGCAATTAGATAGTAGGTCGAAAGCGTTTCTTTTTTGCGTAAAGTTAGATTTGTTTAGTTGATGTGCAACATGCACATTCTTGAAGACTATTTTAATGTTTTTGTCAGCAGAAACAAGCAGAATTGTGTTGTATATTCCTTTTAATCATTTGACTGAAATGGACATTTGACCAAATGTCTGATGTAATAGGAGGTGACATTAAACTTCAAACAAAGGGAGCTTTAAACAAAGTGGTGCAGCTGTCTAAGCATTGGCTCATTGGGACTTTGCAAGTTTGCGCCACAGTGGTGCTGCTGCAGCCACCTTTACTTTCCCAGTGTTGTTGGTATTATGACTAGGGAGATTTAGCTAGTGGGTGGAATTGGAGAGGACTAAAAAGGGCAGAGAATCAGGAAAGCACAAAAAAGACAAGCAAAGTCTAACCATCCAAATATGCTTGCTTGAAAACTAAGTCATTATCTCAACTATCATTTGTTTTAGATATGACTTACAGTTTTCAATGGGCCTATTTTTCTGATATTTTTTTTCCTGAACGTTGCAAAGGCATGTGGACATATATTAGTGCAGTTTTTGTTTTTTTGTGCAAGCAAATGCTTGCTGTTCTCAACAGGGTCGGAAGTGTAATTGAAATAGGAACGAATTGCTTACTAAGAACAGGTTACAGCAGAGGAGACTGAAGAGCTTATACCTAAAGTAGAGGTCTGACATGAGCAAATATTTGACTTGCTTCTTATGCGATAATGTATTCTATTACTCAGTTTATGTAGCATATCAGACAGGACAGCTGAGTCTCTAGAAGTAGGTTGTCAAAATCAAGTATGTGCAACTCAATAAAGGAGAGAGCACATCTTTTTGCTTCCCCAAGGAATTGCTGTAGAGAATGTTTGTGTACTGTCATACTTACACGTAACTCCCTTTTCCTGTGTACATCAGATACGAAATAGGATATTAAATAAGATGTCAATGTACATCATTTGTTTCATGCCCTGGTTAGTAAACACACACTTGTGAGCCTCAAGGTACTCCTATGTTGTATACACACTTTTTTTTTTTTTTTTAAAGCTCCAATTTTATATTTGTACACTCTGTTTAACTACAGATTTTATTCCTTCTGTTTTTTTTTGTTTTTTTGCATTATTTGTTAGCACCCCTAAAAATGCTCATCAATAGCCAGGACTTGAGCTGGGCGATATGCCTATATGTATTGTTATTGTGATCAATTATATCACAGCACAACAGCTTTCAGAAAAAATATGCATCACAATAATTTCAGCTGAGAATATTTTTTGAAGTGTTATTTTCTAGTTAGGACCCCTTTTAGGTGCCACCAGTGAGTGGTCTTGGTGCACATTTCTATGATCCCCCATTTTGTTTGTCTAACATTAGTGAAATCAGCTATTGGGTACTGGGTTTAGATATTAAATGTGGAAAGCTTTATTTATTTATTTTAAGCCTTCTGCTTTAGACATGGTCCTTGAGATATCTAAACCTGTAATCATGCAATAACAGTCCTGTTATTTGTGTATCCCTAATTGTTACAGATGACCTTACCTGGATATTGTTTTGTGTGACTACAATAGCAAATAAGAGGTCCACAGGGTGCAAAACAAATGCAGCATGGTGAAAAAACACCTGTTATGCCACCAATATGTTGTAGTAATAGTCCTTGCACACCAATAAAAATGGGGTTCTTTGTGTGTAAGGAGCTGTACATATCTTTTGCGCTTACATATTTGATGTGTGTATTAGGGGGGGCTGCAGGAGGTTGCAGATCAGCTGGAGTTAAAAAGGATTGGGAGGCAGCATCAAGCTGGGTCTGATTCGCTGCTTACTGGAATGGCCTTCTTCAGGATGAAAGAGGTAGGACTATCATCAGCCTTTCAAAGATCTGTACTGTAATTGAACTGTGTACCTGCAATATAGAGACCTGATATGTAATTATGTATTGTTTACCAAACAGGGCTTAGTTTCAGAAATAAACCCTATATTCAGTGCACCACAAAACTGTTTTGGCCCACTTCTTAGAAAGCATGAGCATATCCCATAAAAACAGCAGCAATTAACTTTTGCATAAAATAACGTGTATAAAATCAAATTGCATATTAATGGCCAGGTGTTTGGAATGAGATACAATACAAGTTATAAAGTTATAAACAATATGTTGTAAACATTCAAACAAATGTAACTCATGATGTTTGTATTAACACATTATTTAACCACATAGGCTGCTTCTGGTCTCTCAAAATGACATATCAGGTCTGTTTAATGTGACTGTTGACATTCACTTTGTGTTAGATAATGGAACAAGAAAAGTATCACTCAGTTATTCAACACAATAATGATTCCAATCATTCTCTAAAATTTTGCCAAAATTATAGACACTCCAAAGAAAAGCAAAATAAGTGTTGTCTTGCCCTCCCCAGTCTGCAGATCTATCCAGATCCCTGAGCTGTAGGGTTGAGCTGGATAGACTTTCTTAAAATTAGTGTCCAGCAAATGAGACACAACTGTTTGCATGATTGAAAAGGTACTGGGAGGGTTTGGACACAATAATATTTACTGGAAAGGATGCCGGGGGGTTATTTTGATGAAACTCGTACATAAACTGTTGCATCCATTAAACTACACTTAGTGTATGTTGTTACATTACACTTCAAAACCGGTGTAATGTTTTCTTGTAATAAAGAGCGGTATATATTTTTTTACAACACTACTTTCTTTGCAGCTCTTCTTTGAAGACAACATAGATGATGCTAAGTATTGTGGGCGACTCTATGGCCTGGGATCCGGCTCCTCCCAGACTCAGAATGGCATCTCCAACTCTTCACAAGAGGAAACCAACAACAAGCACTGACTACCGAAGTGATGACCAAGTGGATAATGCACTTGTTTTTATCCCATCCAGCAGATATATTTTGTTCCTCACAATTCCACAAAAACGAAGTCCAGTGACTCTAAAAGGACATTGGAAAAAGTACCAGTTTATTCACATTTGGTTTTGCTCTTGCAAGGCAGATCCATTTCATAAATTCCAGTTTTCCACATACGCTTCATAGTGTTGAGTTCCAAGAGTCATAGTTCCATACATTTTATATTTTGTTGTACAGCATTAAACCTACAGAACATATTTTTAAGCACAGGACCAGCACTGCTAACAAGATTCAAGCCATTTTATTATGCTCACCAGCAGTTTGGCAGAATCCTGTTTACTAGGTGTTTTTTTTTCTCTCCATATTTTCTATAAAAAGCTTGTCTATATCCACCTTAATGGTAAGGGAAAAATGTTAAATGTTGGAAACATTCTTGGAAACATGGATTGTAATTTTTAAATTATGCTGGAGAATGTGTATTAAAATGTAAACATTCAAAGATGCAAATATCTTTTAGCAATGTCCCTATGAAGTTTAAGGTGCTGTATTGCAACACCTGAATACATGGCAGGGATACACTGGTTCTGTGTAACAGTTCTTTTAATCTTTCCACCATGAAAATCAGATGTTTGTGGTACATGTTGTTTTTATTGCGCCTGGTGTTGTATATTAAATGGTTTTTATTGACAGTGTATTTTTATATATATTTGAAAATAGTTATCATAGTGGTGAAATGCAATATGATGTGAGTAAGGTGCTGAAATCAAATGCACTTCAAAAACAGTTTTATTTTTAAGTCTGTTTTATGAAATTTCTAACTTTGAATTTAAAGTTTTAAAATTAATGCCTCAAAAATACCACACCAAGCCAAAAATATTGCTGTTTGAAATAGCACTAGGTGCACATGTTTGGATTTTTTTCTTTCTAGAGGTAACTTCCGTTAGATTAGAGTAATTTAATTCATTTAATTTTTCTTTCATGAAATGCAGCAAAGCTAGTTCAGTGTCTTTTGTCCCCTAGAAAGTAAGGCTTTCTGATCAACCATTTCAGCTCCTCCTGTTTTCCATACAATTTAGACTATATTCCAAAACTCAGGTTAGGCCTTGTTGGGTGGATGTGCTTAAATAGTTAATTTTGTTTGTATGGTTTGTTTTTGGCAAGACTCCCAACTCTAATCATCTGCTTAAGTATTATCTACCACACTCTGGAGTTCTCAGTGGCATAAAGCTGGCCCACACTAATTCTTTCCCCATCTTGATTCAAATGAAACTTGCTGCTGGCAGTTTTTTATGTGGGTGCTAACGTAACACCAACAACTGAATAGCTTACCTTTCTACAAACCTCACAGGTCCTGTAGTCTTCTGAAGGCCAGAATTCAGAAGTGCGCAAATCCTGTTCTGGAGGGCTTGTGTCCAGCACGATTAGAACCAGATGTGTTTGTACAGAAAAAACTCAATTATAGTGGACACTGGCCCTCCAGGGCTGAAGTTGAGCACCCCTGCAATAACTGGGTAAATGAAGAGGGCTCAGGTTGGAGCCAGAGTCTACAGGAGTTGTGACTGCTGGTCTAGAGACTGTCCTGTTCTAACAAGTCTTGAATTTGTTAAATTTTGTTTTATTGAGTTGGTGTGGGTCAGGGCTTGTCAGTTCTAGACTGGTGTCTAGCACAGTGCTCAGAAACATCTTGTAAACTTGACTCAATAAGTCAAGTCATGACCTCTGCTGCTGCTGCTAAGATGAGCAATCCCAGACAGCTGACTCATGCTTGATTTATTTCATTACATGAATTTGCTTGCACATTGTTGGCTACCAGCTTTGGACACTGATCATCTTTCTGAAGTGATCACATTGGAGTTGATTGTGGCAACGAATGCCAGTAGATTCTTGAGTGTTGATATCATGGTCCTTCTGGGTCATCTTTTACTCAGGGCATGCGCTACATTTGGCTGCCAAGCCTGCTTTTAGTGGTCTGCCAGTGACCTGGAATTTCCTATACTCGATTCACTATGTGAAGAAATATAAACAAAAATGCTGTGTCTGAGGAGGCACATGAACCGTGTCAGATACCACTAGTGACATTTTATCTAGACATGTGCAGGGGTACAAACAATCCAAGAATCATTTGATTATTTCAGATGATACTCATTTTGTTTACAACCAAGAAACTTCCATCAGTGCACAAGAGAAAATTTATTGATGGTACAACAAAAGCAAAAATGAGTCCGTAACTTAAGGAATACTACCATTCAGACAACTTCGTGCATAGTCAATCAGAGACTGAATTCAGATTGACAAATATCATTCCACAGAGTTCAGTCTAACTTCAGTCTAAATAAGCACATGTTCTTCCAGTGAATTTTTGAGCAAATTACAAGTGGGGGAAACGAAACTGCATTTAAAAAAAAAAAAATGCAAAAAAAACGTTGCACAAGTTTTGGTTTGTTAAAAAATAGGCCCACCAAGTGCTGTTCTGCACCTAAAAAAGACTAAAGGCTGGTTGTCAGCTTTGTTGATCAATACTGGTACAAGACAAAGACTGAGCAGGAACTCAGGCAACTTCAACTAAAAAAAACCTGATACTTCAAACTATTTTTGTTTGTGAAAAAAAGTTTATTAATTTACAGACAGTACAGCCGACCACTGGTCAGGTTCATTATATGTATTAAACAAAATACAAATATATTAGGAGTTTAAGTGCTATCCGTAACAGTTATAAAGTGAATCTCTGCCAGGCTTTGGGAAGTGAGCCTATAGTTCCGTATTTGAGCAACAACCCGGTGGCCTTTTTGCAGAGATGTTGTGGAATCGTCCCAAATTGCTTATCCACGTACAGGAAGACGATGCAGCATTCAACAACATCAGGGAAAGAGTATTTCTGAAACAAAAGAAAAGAACCTTCACTAAGTGCCCATTGCTTGGCGGCCCTGCAACAATTCAGCGTGTAAGAACTTGTAGAACTACTTACTCTCAGGTAGTCCGGGATAGCGGCAAGCTTTTTCTGCTGCTCAGCCACCTGTGCAACCAGGACAGGAAAAGACTCACGATCTTCAGCAGAACATCTGAGAGGAACAGAATCTCATTAAGTTGATTTTCAAAAATTTTTCCATTCATTCAGAGATCCTGGCTCAATTACAACCCCTCCATTGTTGTGGTCTGTTCTATGTCTGAAATTTTCCCCAAAATGAAAGCCTGGACCACAGAAACGTTTTTAAGTAGCAACTAACCTAAAAAGCAAGAAAGTATTCAGAACCAGAAACCGCTTAGTGTTGTATGATCTCTACCATTCATGCCATATCAGAGCCGAACAAGCAAAGAAAATGCTAATGTTCCAGACTGTCCAGTAGGTGGGAAGATGCTTAGTAACACTCAAATCTTCTGGGAAATTTTTACGCTGTTAGAATATTGCTGTGAGAACTTGATTACATTCTGTCACAAGAGCATTAGTGAGATCAGGGAAGTTCACAAACACCTCTCATCTCTTCTGAAAGATACCGGACTGAGTTCCATCACTCAAGACCCAGCTCCACTGTTCTACAGCCTAATAATGAGGGGCTTTACTTGCAATGCTTTTTCATGATCATACAAACTCTGTTTTGGAACTGAATGTCTGTCTAAGCAATGCACTTTAAAATAACTGAATTCACTACATAAAGCATGTCTAAATACTTTGACAGTTTACAATCTACAAGACCCCAAAATAACAATAATACTTTCACAGCTCTCAAGGTCACTTTACAGAAAAAAACATACATACAAATGTACATACAAAAGACATTTAAATACATATAGATGATATTGGTATGAAGTGTCAGAAAGTCACATGGGATAGGCTAATCTGAACAGATGAGTTTTGAGTAGAGATCTAAACATGGGCAAGGATGCTGTGGTACGGAGGTTGAGTGAGAGTGCATTCCAAAGTCGGGGAGCAGTGCAGCTAAATGATCTGAGCCCCATGATGGACATATGGGTTATAAATCAAAAGTTATAAATTAAAGATAATTTTATAAACCTGAGATAATTTACATAAGTGAACCTAAGTGAGCCTTAAATGTCTTGCCTTTCACTGTAACTGTGGAAGTTACAGTGAAAGGCAAGCAGTTCACAAGTTCCATGTTATTTCTTGCTATTTTCCATTAAACTTGGATACTTTTGTTGATCACATATTCTTTAATCATTTTATAAATAATAAATCACTTATGTAATAAATGCAGCATTTGCAATTTTAACAAATACTTCTTTCAGCCTTACCTGCTTGTATACATCACATTTTATTTAAGATTAGTCCCACAAGTGGGAAATTTGCATTGTCACAGGAGAAAGAAAAGGGAATGATCAAATGCTCAATGATCTTCCATACCTCTGCTTGTTCTCCAGGTCTCCAGTTCCCTCAGAGCCTTTTGGCCCCTCAGTTAGATCAGCAGGCTGTGAGCCCAGGCTGGGTAGAGGCTCTTGAGGATGGTTGTGTTGTTGCACCAGCTTGGCCACTCTGTTCTGGATGTCGCTGATGGCTCTCTGGATGGCTTGAAGGTTGGCATGGGGCTCAGAGAGGAGAACTTTCCAGAAGTCCTCAGACCTTATAATTGCTTTGATATCTTGAGCCTCAGACCGAAACCCAATTTCTCGTTCATGGTTGGTGCCTCCATTTTCCACTGGTGTTTCTTGGCCATTCGTTTGTTTGTTGCTGTTGGCTTTTGTGATGCCACTGCAGCTTTGCTTCCACCAGTCTTTGTACATGAGTTGGTAACAAACAAAAGCCTCCAGGCTGTGACAAACAGCCAAGCTTCTTTCATCACCCTGTAGAAGTCTCTGTTTACAAAGGGCAACCGAATCCATACCTGTAGGAAAAGAGAAACTGATGAATAAACGTCTTATAGAGGGTGGGAATAAAACCAGTAAATGCCTGTATGGCAATTCATGATAAATACTAGCCACTATACAGCCAGTTGATGTGGATGAAACTCCCGAACTGAGTGATTAGGAGGGATGTCCACATACTTTCATTCATATAATGTCCATTTTATATCACAGATTCTTTTGTCTTGCACTGTGTAAGAAATCATTTTTCATTTGTGGTAGTGGCTAGGTACTAAACATATACAGGACAAGATCTAAAATCCTTGGAACAGAATTGTCTTACACAGATTTATCCATGTGTTGCCACTCTGTAATTTAAAAGTGTTCTGGCAATGTGGTGCAGCCTTAGTTTGTGGAAGACCGACACAGCTAAAGACAACAGCATAAAATGATGGTTGTCAATTCCAAACTGTGGCCCGACAAACTGATCAGAGATACACTGACTGCTTGCCCTAATGTTAACTATCGGATAACACGCTCCGCTACTTGAACCACCTTGACTGTCGACTCAGAAGGAATCATTAAACCTCCACTGTGTTTTAATGACAGCAAGTGGTAGCTTTGATCATATGATGTCGGTTCAGCATCTGTCACCAAACTACCATGGCACACATCACAACACAGCTTTTCAAAATGTGTCGAATGATAAATCCTCATAAGGCTGAACAATTGTTTTGATTGTAAAACGGGATTTTAAAATAGTCAAATATATTCAAAACAATTGTTCAGTTTTACCTATGAAATGTAATTCCTCGGCGATCTGGTTTGGAGCGTACAACGTGAAGCAGAACATTCGTGAGGCATCTTTATCCACTACTTCACTTCACAGCAGTGCCTCTCGCAATATGGCGGCGACGTTGACGTATGATGCAGCTGGTCATGCGGCGTCTAGTAATATTCT